>QRFJ01000329.1:610449-1091329 GCA_006176705.1 Cocos nucifera
TGGGTCGAGCTCGGAAGAGATATTATCTCCAGCAGCCGAGGTTGAAGCTCGAGCGCTCAGGGAGATCTTATCTCTAGCCGAGGTTGAAGCTCGGACACTCGAGAGAGATCTTATCTCTAGCCAAGGTTGAAGAAGATCTTATCTCTCTATTGACGTAGAAGCTTGGGAGAGATCTTATTCCAGCAGTCGAGATTGAAAGAGATCTTATCTCTTGTTGACGTAGACTTTGAAACTTGGAAGAGATCTTATCTCTAGTCGAGGTTGAAGGTGGATTTGGGGGAGATCTTATCTCCAGCAGTCGAGGTTGAAGGAGATCTTATTTTTTCATTGATGTAGAAGCTCGGAAAGAGATCTTATCTTCAGCAGCGAGGTTGAAGGTCGAGCTCGGGAGAGATCTATCTCCAACAGTCGAGGTTGAAGCTCGAACGCTCGAAAGATGCTTATCTCTAGTCGAGGTTGAAGCTCGGGCGCTCGAGAGAGATCTTATCTCTAGTCGAGGTTGAAGAAGATCTTATCTTTGTTGATGTAAAAGCTCAGATGTTCGGGAGAGATCTTATCTCTAGCCGAGGTTGAAGCTTGGACATTCGAAAGAGATCTTATCTCTAGCCGAGGTTGAAACTCGTGCACTCGGAAGAAATCTTATCTCTAGCTGAGGTTGAAACTCAGGCACTTGAGAGAGATCTTATCTCTAACCGAGGTTGAAGAAGATCTTATCTCCAACTAAGGTTGAAGGAGATCTTATCCCCAATCGAGGTTGACGGAGATCTTCTCTCCTTTTGATGTAGATGTTGAAGCCTGAGGAAGATCTCATCTCCAGCCGTGGTTGACGTTGAAGTCGAAGCTCGGAGGAGATCTTATCTCCAGCAGTCGAGATTGAAGGAGATTTTATCTTCTGTTGACGTAGAGACTCGGGAGAGATCTTATTCTCCAGCAGTCGAGGTTGAAGGAGATCTTCTCTCCTATTGATGTAGAGGCTCGGAGGAGATTTTATCTCCAGCAGTCGAGGTTGAAGATCGAGCTCAGGGGAGATCTTATCTCTAGCAGCTAAGGTTGAAGCTCGGGTGCTCGGAAGAGATCTTATCTCTAGCGAGGGGTTGAAGCTCAAGACTCGCTCGGGAGAGATCTTATCTCTAGCTGAGATTGAAGCTTGGGCGCTCGGAAGAGATCTTATCTCTAGCCGAAGTTCAAGCTCGGGCACTCAGGAGAGATCTTATCTCTAGCCGAGGTTGAAGGTGAAGCTCAGGAAAGATCTTATCTCCAACAGTCGAGGTTGAAAATCGAGCTCAAGAAGAGATTTTATCTCCAACAGTCGAGGTTGAAGCTCGGGCGCTCGGGAGAGATTTTATCTCTAGCCGAGATTGAAGCTCGGACGCTTGGAAGAGATCTTATCTCTAACCAAGGTTGAAGTTCGATCGTTCGAAAGAGATCTTATCTCTAACCGAGGTTGAATGTTGAAGCTCGGAGGAGATCTTATCTCCAGCAGCCGAGGTTAAAGAAGATTTTATCTTCTATCGATGTAGACACTCGGAGGAGATCTTATCTTCGATAGTCGAGGTTGAAGGTGGAGCTTGGAAGAGATCTTATCTCCGACAGCCAAAGTTGAGGATGGAGCTCGAGGAAGATCTTATCTTCAGTAGTCGAGGTTAAAGAAGATCTTATCTTTGATTAACGTAGAAGCTCGAGAAAGATCTTATCTCCAGTGGCCTATTAACGTAGAAGCTCGGGGGAGATCTTATCTCCTATTAACGTAGAAGCTCGGGGAGAATCTATCTCCAGCAGTCAGAGGTTGAAAGTCGAGTTTGGAAGAGATCTTATCTCAACAGTCGAGATTGAAGGAGATCTTATCTTCGATTGACGTAAAAGCTCAAAGAGGATCTTATTTCAATGGCCGAGGTCGGAAAGTGAAGCTCGAGGGAGAATCTTATCTCCAGCAGCCGAGGTTGAAGAAGATCTTATCTTCTGCTTGACGTAGGAGCTCGGAGGAGATCTTATCTCCAGCAGCCGAGGTTGAAGGAGATCTTATCTTCTGTTGACGTAATTTTGAAGCTTGGAAGAGATCTTATCTCTAGCCGAGATTGAAGGTGGAGCTTAGGAGAGATCTTATCTCCGACAGCCGAGGTTGAAGGTGGAGCTTGGAGGAGATCTTATCCCAGGTAGCTGAGGTTAAGGATGGAGCTCGAGGAGATCTTATCTCCAGCAGTCGAGGTTGAGAAGATTTTATCTTCTATTGACGTAAAGGCTCAGAAAAGATCTTATCTCCAGCGAGTCGAGGTGCAAGGTGAAGCTTGGGGAGATCTTATCTCCAACAATCGAGGTTGAAGAAGATCTTATCTCCTATTGACGTGAGGCTCGGGGGAAATCTTATCTCCAGCAGTCGAAGTTGAAAGTGAAGCTCGAGGAAGATCTTTATCCCATCAGCCAGATGCAGGTGGAAGCTTGGGGAAGATCTTATCTTCAGCAGCCGAGGTTAAAGAAATTTTTATCTCTTGTTGACGTAGAGGCTTGGGGGACATCTTATTTCCAGCAGTCGAGTGTTGAAGGCAAAGCTCGAGAGAGATCTTATCTCCAGCGATCGAGGTTGAAGGCGAAGCTCAGGAGAAATTCTTATCTCTAGCGATCGAGGTTGAAGGAGATCTTATCTCCTATTGACGTAGAGGCTTGGAGGAGATCTTATCTCCATCAGCCGAGGTTGAAGATGAAGCTCGGAGGAGATCTTATCTCCAGCAAGTCGAGGTTTGAAGGAGATGTTATCTTCTATTGACGTAGAGGCTTGGAGGAATCTATCTCCAGCCGAGAGTTGAAAGAAGATCTTATCTTCTGTTTACATAGAAGTCGGGAAAGATCTTATCTCCAGCAGCCGAGGTCGAAAGTGAAGCTCGGAGGAGATTTTATCTCCAGTAGCTGAGGTTGAAAAAAAATTTTATCTCCTATTGATGTAAGAAGCTCGAGGGAGATCTTATCTTTAGCAGCCGAGGTTGAAGGAGATTTTTATCTTCTGTTGACGTAGAGGCTCCAGGGAATCTTATCTCCAGCAGTTGAGGTCGAAAGGTGAAGCTCAGAGGAGATTTTACTCCAGCGATCGGAGGTTGAAGAAGATCTTATCTCCTGTTGATGTAGAGCTCGGGGGAGATCTTATCTCTATCAGCCAAATTGTGAAAGGTGAAGCTGAGGGGAGATCTTATCTCCAACAGCCGAAGTTTGAAGAAGATTTTATCTCCTATTGACATAGAAGCTCGGGGGAGATCTTTCTCCAGCGAGCCGAGATTGAAGGCGGAAGCTTGGAGGAGGATCTTATCTCCAGCGATCGAGAAAGATTGGGGAAGATCTTATCTCCAACGATCGAGAATAAGGAGATCTTATTTTCTGTTGACGTAGAGGCTCAGGAGAGATCTTATCTTCAGCAGTCGAGGTCGAAAGTGAAGCTCGGAGGAGATCTTATCTCCAATCGTCGAGGTTGAAGGTGGAGCTCGAAGGAGATCTTATATCCAGCGGTCAAGGTTGAAGAGATTTTATCTCCAATGGTCGAGGTCGAAAGTGGAGCTCGGGGGAGATCTTATCTCCGACAGCCGAGGTCAAAGATGGAGCTCGGGAGAGATCTTATCTCCAACCACCGAGGTTGAAGGAGATCTTATCTCCTACAGTTGTCGGACACAATGAGGCCATTGTCGAGCACAATGAGGCCATTATTGGGGCCTTTCTTCTCGCTCCATCTAGAATGAACGAGGCCTTTAATTTTGCTCATGTTAGGATGAGATTCTCCTCCTATTCTTAACAGACTATGGGGGCACATAAGGGTCGTTGTCAAGATCTCTCCCCCATCTCGTCTAAAATGAATGAGGCCTTCAACTTTGCTTGCATTAGGATGAGGTTCTCCTTCTATTCCTAATGGACTGTGGGGGCAACATAAGTACCGTTGTCAGGATCTCTTCCCCCATCTCGTCTAAAATAACGAGGCCTTCGACTTTCGCATTCGGACGAGATTTTCTCCTATTTCTAATGGACCGTGGGGGCACGTAAGGGCCATTGTCGAGGCCTCTTCCCCCATCTCATCTAAAATGAACGAGGCCTTCGACTTTGCTCACATTAGGACGAGATTCTCCTCTTATTCCTAATGGGCTATGGGGACACATAAGGGCCATTGTCAGGGCCTATCATCCCATCTCGTCTAAAATGAATGAGACCTTCGATTTGTTTATGTTAGGATGAGATTTTCCTCCTATTCCTAATATGGCCACTATTATTTGCTTCTTTCCTATCATCAGATAGTTTTTGCACCAAAAAGCAATAATATTGAAATGGAGGAGTCTTATTGAAGAGAAATTACCAGCAGTACATTCTCGAATTCTCTGAGTCTCAAGGTCGTAGGAGCATTGTTCCTCCGAGCTTTTCTGATGGTAAGTCCTGAACCTAACGACCTCCTTTATTTTATGCTGGCCTTCTCAATTTGGAGCAAGCTCGTCTGGGCTTTGACGTTGGGAGATGACAGCCCGCTGAAGTATCAAGCCCCCAGAGATAGCATCGATGATGTCGAGAGGCAGTCGATCTTCTTGTTGGTCCTTCCTCATTGATGGTCCTAACTGTGGTAGCGCCATTAGCTTGCTTCATGCCGACGTATGTGGAACATTGAGGGGAGCGTAGTTGAAAAACTTTCTAGGGGGAGGACTCCTTCATGCTCTTCTATCGGAGCTTCCTTGATGATAAGCTCGAGAAGGAGTTCAGACTCGCTTACGCTCGGAGAGAGGATTTATGAGCATGATTGAGCTTCATTCGACCCTCCTATGAAATCTCTTAGGGGAAATCTTCATGCTCTTTTGTTGAAGCTTCCTTGATGACGAGCTCAAGGGAGAGTTTGGCCTCGCTTGCGCTCGGAGGAAGCCTATGAGTGTGGTCGAACTTCATTCCGCTCTCCTGCGAAGCTTCCTAGGGGAGAACTTCATGCCCTTTTATCGGAGCTTCCTTGACGATGAGCTCGAGGGGGAGTTCGACCTTGCTTGCGATCAGAAAGAGTTTGTGAGCACGATCGAACTTCTTTCCGCCCTCCTGTGAAGCTTTCTAGGAGAGAACTTCATGCCCTTTATCGAAGCTTTCTTGATGATGAGCTCGAAGGAGAGTTTGGCCTTGCTTGCGCTCGGGGGGAGCTCGTGAGCGCAGTCGAACTTCATTCCCACCCTCCTGCGAAGCCTCCTGAGAGGAACTTCGTGTTATTTTATTGGAAACTTTCTTGACGATGAGCTCGAGGAGAGTTTGGCCTCGCGCTTGTATTGGGGGAGTTCGTGAGCGCGTCGAAGCTTCTTTCTACCCTCCTGTGAAGCTTCCTAAGGGAGAACTTTCATGTCTTTTTATCGAAGCTTCCTTGACGACGAGCTCGAGGGAGAGTTCGGCCTCGCTTGCGCTTGGAGGGAGCCCGTGAGCACGGTCAAACTTCTTTCCGCCCTCCTGTGAAGCTTCCTGAAGGGAGAACTTCTGCTCCCTATTTCTCCTTTCTAAGGACGATGGGTATGCTAGATCAAATGCTCTTCCTTGGGATTGGTTTTCGACATCCTGTTGGTGGATTTTCTGGTGGAGTCACTATCGGAGGCTGTCGCATGGCCTGCACCATCTCGGGGAGGCTCCGAATCCGCTGCATCAGCAGGTTGAACTATCTCAGATCTACCATGGCCGCTGGTGGAGGTGGAGGTTGAAGTGCCGATGATGGAGCAGGAACGGATGGATTCAACTCAGATTTGAGGGCAGATACGGTAGATCTCCGGATGGTTGCCTTCTTTTAAGGTATTTCTTAGGATTGAGAAAGAGGATGGAGATGAACCTTGAGAAGGAGATTGGCAGGGTCGGCTAAGCACTTCTTTAAGAATAAGGGTATCTCAGAGACAGAGGTCCTTCCTTTAGTGCCAGTTCTGTTGGTGCAAAATTTGATTGACGCCAGATCGAGCTGGAGTGGAGGAGGACGAGATCATCGTCGGTGACCTGCAAAATAAAGTTTCATCCGGAGTCCGTGGCGGTGGCTCCGATAGGACCCTCCGACGATCAAGTCAACTCTTTTGGCCAATAGAAATGGAGTACTTAGGAGAGAGTTCGGAAGCATTTAGAGGAGGAGAGGAGAGCTTAGAGAAAACGTGTCTAGAGGGTCTCTTTTTATAGACGGAGCTTGATTGATGATGACGGCCATACCGTCTGGTGGTGGGCCACTCGAGGCCACGTGGAGTTCAGTATGGAGAGGAAGGTATCATCAAGCTGATAGTGATAGCCATACCGTCTGGTAGTTGGCTGTTCAAGATCTGATGGGGTCTATCATAGAGGAGGTCACCGCCTGTAGCGTCGCTTGTAGTAGATCGATGGCGATCGTTCATTGAGACTTAATAGCCGTAGCTCGAAGCAAGCATTGGTTGGTGGACTTCGACATATAAAGAAGTTCGGCTCCTGAAAGAGTCCGACTGTAGAAGCAATCCGAAAGGAGTTCGACAGCCGTCCCCTCCTGATGAGCTCCTCGATTTCGTCTCGGAGCTGAATGCATTCTTCAGTATCGTGGTTGTGGTCATGATGGTAGAGGCAGTACTTACATCGATCGCACTTATTTAGGAGAGATCATAATTCTTCTAGTCTTGGTAGCTGATTCTTAATTTTCATCAGAACTTGAGCTTTAGGAGGGTTGAGGAGAGATCTTATCTCCTTATCCAGCGTTGAAGGAGAAGCTCGGAAGGAGTTCGGCTCCCATAGAAGTTCGATTGAAGGAGGAATCCGGAGGAAGTTCGGCTTCCACAGAAGTTCGATCGAAGGAGGAATTCGGAAGAAGTCCAACTTCCATAGAAGTTCGATCGAAGGAGAAGTCTGGAAGGAGTTCGACTGCTAGAGAAGTCCGACCGAAGGAGATATCAGGAAGGAGTCCAACTCCTGAAGAAGTCCGATCGAAGATGTCTGGAAGGAGTCCGACTCCTGGAGAAGTCTGATCGAAGGAGAAGTCTGAGAGGAGTCCGGCTCCTGAAGAGTTCGGCAGGAATTCGGTTGTTGAGAGAGTTTGACTGTGGCTTGACTGTTGATAAGTTCGATCGACTGAAGGAGTTCGGCTAGGGCTCGATTCTGAGAAGTTCGATTGGATTCGATCACTGGAGGAGTTCGGCCACTAAATGAGTTTGGTTGCTGGGGAGAGAATTCTCAATTGAAGCTCTTTCGTGTTTACCAACTGCATTAGGCTAAGCATCAGGCTAGACTTCGACTAGAGTGGGGTTTATCCCCAACAACGACTATTAAATCTCGATGAATGATCGCCAGCAGTCTGCTACAGATGGCGCTTTCCTCCATGATAGACTCTACCAAACCTCGAGTGGCCCGCTATCGGATGGTATGGCTGTCACTATCAACTTGACGATACCTTCCTCTCCATACCGAACTCCACCAGGCCTTAAGCGATCCACTGTCAGATGGCTACAGCTGTCACCATCAATCAAGCTTCGTCTATAAAAAGGGATCCTTTAGATACGTTTTCTCCAAGTTTTCTTCTCCTTTTTGAAACTCTACCGAATTTTTTTCTGGGCACTCCATTTTTGTTGGCCAGAAGAGCTGACTTGATCATCGAAGGGTCCTACTGGAGCCACCATCATCGACTTTGGATGGAACTTTATTTTGTAGGTCATCGATGGTGACCTCGTCCTCCTCCACTCCAGCTCGTCCCGGTGTCAACCAGATTCTGTAACAACACTCCATAATTCATAACTTGCCAAAATTGTCATGGTCAATGCTTCCCATGATCATCTGAAGGTATTGTCAATTATTTTAGTTTTGGTTCTTCTATTATATGTGAAATAGATTAACCAGTGGGATTATATAAGTGTATAAATGTTTGCCATTCAAAGGTATCGACAACATGCTTTGATGGTGGGTTCTCTCTGGTTGGAGTCGACCTTTGCGGGCGTCGAGGGAAAGGAAAGGATGAGCCTTTTCCAATCCAAAAAAGTTCACTTTCATAGGGAAGAAAGTTATATTTTTTCTTGTTGGTGCAAAATCTGGTTGACGCTGGGACGAGCTGGAGTGGAGGAGGATGAGGTCGTCGTCGGTAACCTGCAAAATAAAATCTCATCCGGAGTCGGTGGTGGTGGCTCCGGCAAGATCCTCCGACGATTAAGTCAGCTCTTCTAGCCAATAGAAATGGAGTGCTCAGGCAAGAGTTCGGTAGAGTTTTGGAAAGGAGAAGAGAGCTTAGAGAAAACATATCTGGAGGGTTCCTTTTTATAGATGGAGCTTGATTGATGGTAACAGCTGCAACCATCTGACAGCGGACCGCTCGAGACCTAATGGAGTTCGGTATGGAGAGGAAGGTGTCATTAGGCTAATAGTGACAGTCATACCATCCGATAGCGGGCCGCTCGAGGCCTGGTGGAGTCTGTCATGGAGGGGGATGCCACCTGTAGCGTCGTCTGTAGCAGACTGATGGTGACCATTTATTGAGATTTAATAGCCATAGTTCGGAGAAAGCAAGCATTGGTTGGTGAAGAACTCCGACATATATCAATTTCAGAGGAGTTCGGACTTCCAAAGAAAATACGGCGAAAGAGGATCATCCGGGAGGAATGCTAGCTGAAGGAGAGATCCGGAAGGAGTTCGGCTCCTGGAGAAGCTCGATCGAAGGAGAAGTTTAGAAGGAGTTCGGCTCATGTAAGAGTCTGATTGAAGGAGAGATCCGAAAGAAGTTTAGCTTTCGTAGAAATTTGATTGAAGGAGGAGTCTGAAAGGAGTTCGGCTTCCATAGGGATCCGACTGAGGGAGGAATCTGGCTTCTATAGAAGTCTGACTGAAGGAGGAGCTCGGAAGAAGTTCGACTTTCGTAGGGATCTGACTGAAGGAGGAGTCCGGCTCCTATAAAAAGTTCGGCTCCTGTAGAATTCCGACCGAAAGAGTTCAGAAGAAGTTCGGCTCCCGTAGGAGTCCAATTGAAGGAGGAGTTTGACTCTCATAGAAATTCGATTGAAGGAGAAGTTCCAAAAGAAGTTTGGCTCCCTTAGGAGTCCGACTAAAGAGTCAGAGGAGTTCGGCTCCCGTAGGAGTCGGAAGGTTCGGAGGAAGTTTTTCTGAAGAAGTTTGGCTTCCAGGAGGGAGTTTCACTTCCGTATGAGTCCGACTGCAGGAGTAATCTGAAAAGAGTTCGACTGAAGGGTCCGAAAGGAATTCGACCATTAGGAGAGTTCGAGAGGAGTTCGATCGATGAGAGTTTGGCTCGGGCTCGCAGCTAAGGAGTTCGGCTAAGGGAGTTGGCAGCTGGAAGGAGAATTTTCGATCAAAGCTCTTCCATGATTATCGATTGCATTAGGCTAAGCATCAGACTGAGGACTTCGATGGGAGTGAGGAATTTATCCCCAACAATAGTCTCCCCCCACTTTCGAGTTTGAAATTTCGAAGGAAGAGAGTACAAAATAGGTGACTACGTCAAGTTCTTTTTCCAGGCTCTGCACCCATTGAGGTTGAAGCTCGAGGAGAGATCTTGTCTCCAGTCGTGGTTGATGTTGAAGTTGAAAGGCTCGGGGGAGATCTTATCTCCAGCCAAGGTCCAGAAGAAGATCTTATCTTTATTGACATTGCGGTAGAAGCTCGGAGGAGATCTTCTCCAACCGAGGTTGAAATTGAAGTTGAGGCTCGGAAAAGATTTCAGCTCCAACCGAGGTTGAAGGAGATCTCATCTCCTATTGACGTAGACTCTGAGGCTCGGAGGATATCTTATCTCCAGCAGCCAAGGTTGAAGATGGAGCTTGGAAGAGATCTTATCTTCAGTAGCCGAGGATGAAGGAGATCTTGTCTCCTGTTGACGTAGATCTCTGGAGCTCGGAGGAGATCTTATCTTCCAGTAGTGGAGGTTGAAGAAGATCTTATCTCCTGTTGACGTAGACTCTTGAAACTCGGGAGAGATCTTATCTCCAACCGAGGTTGAAGGAGATCTTATCTCCTATTGACGTAGACTCTGAAGCTCGGGGAGATCTTATCTCTAGCTGAGGTTGAAGGAGATCTTATTTCCAACAGTCGAGGTTGAAGGAGATCTTATCTCCTATTGACGTAGACTCTGGAGTTCGGAAAGATCTTATCTCCAACCGAGATTGAAGGTGGAGCTCAGAGGAGATCTTATCTCCAACAGTCGAGGTTGAAGGAGATCTTATCTCCTATTGACGTAGACTCTGAAGCTCGAGGAAGATCTTATCTCAAGCAGTTGAGGTTGAAGGAGATCTTATCTCCTGTTGACATAAACTCTAGAGCTCGGGAGAGATTTTATCCCTAACAGTCGAGATTGAAGGAGATTTTCTCCTATTATTGTTAGGTACAATGGAGCCTATTGGGGATAAACCCCACTCCTGCCGAAGTTCAGTTTGATGCTCTGCCTAATGCAACCAGTAGCCGCGGAAGAGCTTCACCGGATGGGTCTTAGCCGAACTCCTCAGCGGCCAAGCTTCTTCGGACTCCTAGCGTCCGGATCGAACCCCTTCAGTCGGTCAAACTCCTTAGCGACCGAGCTTCTTCGGACTCCCAGCGTCCGGACCGAACCCCAACGGTCGAGCTCCTTCGAATTCGTTCAGTCGGCCGAACTACTTAGCGATCGGACTCCTTGGATTCACAGTAGTCGAACTCCTTTCGAGCCCCCCTTTGGTCGAACTTCTTTTGGAGTCCGAGCTTCTTTGAAATTGGTATATGCTCGAGTCCACCAACCAACGCCTGATTTCTTGAGCTACGGCTGTCAGACCTCGACGGTATGACCACCATTACCAGTCTGGCGATGCCACTCTCTCCGTAACTAGTCCCATACGGCCCGTAATCGGACGACATGGCCACCACCATTGGCGACACCACTCTCTCCGTAACTAGTCCCATGCGGTCCGTAAATGGACAACATGGCCACCACCACTGGCGACACCACTCTCTTCGTAACCAGTCCCATGCGGCCTATGACCTATCAGTATGGCTATCACTATCCACCTGATGACGCCTTCCTCTCCGTACCGAACTCCATGCGGCCCCAATGGCTCTCTACCAGGCGGTATGGCCGTCACCATCAATTAAGCTCTGCCTATAAAGGATCCTCCAGATATGCTAACTCTAATTTCTAAGCTCTAAGCTCTCATCTTCTTCTCTAAGCTCAGTGGAACTCATTCTCGAGCACTCCATTCCTATTGGCCAGAGCTGACTTGATTGTCGGAGGGTCCTGTCGGAGCCACCCCCCCATCGGCTTTAGATGGGACTTTATTTTGTAAGTCCCCGATGGCGACCTCATCAGCCTCCACTCCAGTGGATTCCAACGATGATCAATTTTTGCGTCAACAGGGCCGTTGTCAGGGCCTTTCCTCTCATTCCGTCTAAAATGAACGAGAACTTCAACTTTGCTCACATTAGGACAAGATTCTCCTCATGTTTCTAACGGACTGTGGGGGCATATAAGGGCTATTGTCAAGGCCTCTTCTCTCATCTCGTCTAAAATAAACGAGGCTTTCGACTTTGCTCACGTTAGGACAAGATTCTCCTCATGTTTCTAACGGACTATGGGGCACATAAGGGCCATTGTCAAGGCCTCTTCTCTCATATCGTCTAAAATGAACGAGACCTTCGACTTTGCTCACGTTAGGACGAGGTTCTTCTCCTATTCTTAATGGGCTATGGAGGCACATAAGGACCATTGTCAAGGCCTCTCCTTCTATCTCGTCTAAAATGAATGAGGCCTTCGACTTTGCTCACGTTAGAACGAGATTCTTCTCTTGTTTCAACGGACTGTGGGAGCATATAACGCCCGTTGTCAGAGCCTCTCCCCCTATCTTATCTAAAATGAACGAGGCCTTCGATTTTACTCACGTTAGGACGAGGTTCTCTTCCTATTCCTAACGGGCTGTCAAAGCACATAAGGCCCATTGTTAGGGCCTCTTCCTTCATCTCATCTAAAATGAACGAGGCCTTTGACTTACTCATGTTAGGATGAGGTTCTCCTCCTGTTCCTAACATGGCTACTATTGATTGCTTCTTTCCTATCATCAGGTAGTTTTTATATTGAGAAATAATAATGGTGAAATGAAAGAGTTTTATTAAAGAAAAATTATCGACAGTACATTCTCAGATTCTCTGAGTCTCAAGATCGTGGGAGAGTTGTTCGTCTAAGCTTCTTCAGATGGTAAGTTTCGGACCGGACGATCTTCTCTATTTCATATGGGCCTTCCCAATTAGGGGCAAGCTTCTTCTGACTCTGAGGTTGAGAGATGGCGACTCGTCAAAGTATTAGGCCTCTCAGAGATAGCATTAATGATGCCGAAAGACGGTCGCTCTCCTTATTGTTCCTTTCTTATTAGTGGTTCTAGCTGCGGTAGCGCCATTGGCTTGCTTCAGACCAGCATCCGTGGAGCATTGAGGGGGCGTAGTTATGAAACCTTCTGGGGGAAACTTCTTCATTCCCTTCCGTCGAAGCTTTCTTGACGACGGACTCGAGGAGGAGTTCGGACTCGCTTGCGCTTGGGGGGAGGATCCTTGAGCGTAGTCGAGCTTCATTCGGCCCTCTATCAGCCGCATGTTTGCTAGACTCGCCTGTCTGCCACTCTCCTACAACTTCTTCATCTTTCAACTTGAAGGCTTCTTCCGCATAGGCATATCCCTCGGCCCGAGCTAGCAGATTGGCAAAGTCCCTTGGGTACTTCTCCAAGGAGAACAGCAAATCATTTTTTCGAATGTTGTACTTTAGTGCGGCCATCGCAACTGACTGATCGAGGTTCCGGACCTTCAATGCAGCAGCATTAAACTAGGTGACATAAGTTCGGATGGATTTTTCCTCCTTCTGCTTAATATTCATCAAAAAATCTGAACCTCGATGCGGACGTCGGCTGCTGACGAAGTGAGCCATAAATCGATGGCTCATCTAATTAAAGAAGAAGATCGTACCCGATTTCAATGCCAAGTACCAGTTTCTCATTGCTCCCTTTAAGGTAGATGGGAAAGCTAGGTATAATATGACGTTTAGTGCACCATGGAGCAGCATCATAGTCTGGAAGGCTTTCAGGTGATCGACCAAATCGGAGGTTCCATCGTAGCTTTTAAATTGGAGGAGCTTGAAGTTCGGCGGAATGGGCTCTTGCATAATTTGAAAAGAGAAAGTGGGATCGGTGCGGACGTCATCATGGTGAGCTGGGGCGACGTGGTCAAGCTCTTCAATCTGCCAATCTATCCTCTGTAGTTTCTGATTGAGGTCGTCAACTCGATCGCAGATCTTGGATGGCTTCCGATCGTGGATGGAGAAGGTCCCTTCCAGAGAAGAACCATGATCCAAGCAAGGATCCTCTGCTCTCTTTTCTCCTTCCCTGGGGTGACGGGTATGCTAGCCCAAGTGCCCCTTCTTGGGATCGGCTTCTGACATCTCGACGGTGGGTTTTCTGGTGGAATCGCCACTGGAGGCTGCCGCATGGCCTGCACCATTTTGGTGAGGCCCTGAATATGCTGCATCAGCAGATTAAACTGCTTTGAATCTACCATGGCCGTCGGAGGAGGTGGTGGTTGAAGCACCGACACTGAAGTCGGGACAGACGGATCTGGCTTGGATTTGGCGGTAGAAATGGTAGATCTCCTAGTAGCCACCTTCTTTGGAGGTATTTCTTGGGATTGAGAGAGAGGATGGAGATGAACCTTAGAGAAGAAGCTCTGCAGGATCGACTGAGCACTCCTTTAAGAACAGGGATACCTCAGAAATAGAGGTCCTCCTTTAGCGTCAATTCTGTTGGTGCAAAATCTGGTTGATGCCGGGATGAGCTGGAGTGAAGGAGGACGAGGTCGCCGTTGGTGACCTGCAAAATAAAGTTTCATCCGGAGTCGGTGGTGGTGGCTCCGGCATGACCCTCCGACGATCAAGTCAGCTCTTCTGACCAACAGAAATAGAGTGCTCAGGCAAGAGTTTGATAGAGTTTTAGGAAGGAGAAGAGAGCTTAGAGAAAACGTATCTGAAGGATCCCTTTTTATAGACGGAGCTTTATTGATGATGACAACTGCAGCCGTCTGGCAGCGGACCGCTCGAGGCCTGGTGGAGTTCGATATGGAGAGAAAGATGTCGTCAAACTGATAGTGACAGCCATACCATCCGGTAGCAGGCCGCTCGAGGCCTGGTGGAGTTTGTCATGGAGGGAGGCGCCGCCTGTAGCATCACCTTTAACAGATTGATGGCGATCATTCGTCGAGATTTAATAGTCATAATTCGGACGAAGCAGACGTTGGTTGGTGAAGAACTCCGATATATATCAATTCCAGAGGAGTTCGGACTTCCAAAGGAAATACGGCTAAAGGGGATCATCCGGAAGGAACGCTAGCTGAAGGAGAGATCTGGAAGAAGTTTGGCTCCTATAGGAGTCCGACTGAAGAAGAGATCCGAAAGGAGTTCGGCTTCCGTAGAAATTCGACTGGAGGAGCCTGAAAGAAGTTCGGCTTCCGTAGGGATCCGACTGAAGGAGGAGTTCGGCTCCTGTAGAAATCTGACTGAAGGAGGAGCCCGGAAGGAGTTTAACTTCCATAGGGGTCCGACTGAAGAAGGAGTTTGGCTCCTATAGAAGTCCGACTGAAGGACTTCGGTTCCCGTAGGAGTCCGACTGAAGGAGGAGTTTGGCTTCCATAGAAATTCGATCGAAGGAGGAGTTCGACTTCCGTAAAAGTCCGACTGAAGAAGAGCTCCAGAAGGAGTTCAGCTTCCATAGAAGTCCGACTGTAGAAGCAATCCGAAAAGAGTTCGGCTCCTGGAGGAGTCCGAAAGGAATTCGACCGCTGAGAGAGTTCGAGAGGGGTTCGACCAATGGAGGAGTTCGGCTGAGGCTCGACAGCTGAGGAGTTCGATTAAGGCTTGGCCGCTGGAGGAGAATTCTCGATCGAAACTCTTCCATGATTATCGATTGCATTATGCTAAGCATTAGACTGGACTTCGGCGGGAGCGAAGTTTATCTCCAACATCCCTCAATCAATCTAATTAATTTTCATCCATCTGATTTATCATTGTTTTAGATCATCCATCTCTTTTCGTAACTGCATGATGACTTTATATGAACCTTGTTTAATTTTGACACGGAAATACTGAACATGATTTATTTAATCTTTCAGGTGGCGAAGCTGAATTTACTCGGTCTTTCAGGGTATAAGGCAATGATCTAAATAATTACCTCCTCAGCAAATCATTTTCACAACCCTGTCAACTTAGGTACACGAGTGCAATATATTATGTTTCTCAACTTCTAAGTTACATACGTACGTGTGCGCGTGCGTGTGCGTGTGGTGTAATGGAGCTGAAGCTATATTGGATATAAAGGAAAACTACACAGTATAATAGTTACATTATATAAATAGAAAACTTCACATCATGGAATAGATCATTCCATACCAAACGCCTAGATAAGTGATTGAAACGAAAGGAAACTTCCAGACACCTGAAATTACATGATTCATCATCATATAGAATAAAGAAACGTGAGACAACAACTGGCGTGAGACTTTAAATCCAGAGGACCGACAAGATACGAGCAGCAACTGGCGTGAGACCTGAGTGCTATCGGCTGCTCAATATATAACTCGTGAATACAATCGTCTGCAATAGGTTGATGGAGACTGCAACAGAACTTCCACTGCCCGTTCTTTGTTGTTGGTAGTCTTCTATCATTATGAAAAAGATGTCGTCTTTTCCTATATAAAAGTTCCGTATATCGACGTTAAGAACAATCGTCAAGACAAGAAGTAATCACGGTCAAATGAGGTGGTTAATGACCTCATTGGTTCCTCGAAGGTCGTGAAGCCATCTTATATGTTGCTTATATACCTTCCCTCCAGACAGGTACTGATATTTAAAAGATTAAAGTGCAATATTGCATTAATGCAAGAAATCAGGGGATAGTGAGAAAAATTCATCTTTGTTTTCAATACTAGCATTTCAATATCTTGCTCCCTTAAAAATATACTTGGACCCTATATAACCCTAAGTGATTAATTCGTTAACATTAATGGGCCTAAAACTAGTTAACTTATAAGCCCATTGCTTTCCCTGCTGCATGGAAAGGTCAGCCGCGAGCCCTGGGACTTTCGTTAATCCTAGACCAAGAAAGAGCATCTAACACGCGTGATGGAGACCGCCAGCCAACCCAATCCAAGCACATGATACCCATGTTATCACCGATCGAAAACGCTATCTTCTACCAAAAAAAAAAAAAAAGGCCATCCATCCGATCGGTGGCTTTCCGGTTGGTCCATTCAAGAATTCTTCAACGCTAAGGTACGGACTCGTGGAGAACAAACTCCACTTTTACCATCCACGGGATGTAAGATAAATTCCAAACAATACGTGTCGAATAATAATTCGCTGTCAAGACTGTGTTCTGCTCGGTTAGGATGGGCCCATTCAAGGCGGTATATACGGAGGCATATCTTATACCCCCAATGATTTGGGAATTGGCCACTCAGTCCACGGTTGATGGTGTTGAAACCACATCGATCCAACGGTCGGTTTAGAAATCCGGCATAACAATCACGTGACCGGCTTTGTTTAAAAGATCACGACCGCTGGAAAGGAATGAAGCGGCCTCGGAGGGATGGAGTCGTCCGGACGCTCGACGCTCGGCGGTGGATATTATGTGCCGCCGGCTTGACGTGGCGGGGAAGCGGGCGCGTATCTTCCGATCGCGGAGAATAACCGCAAGTCGGTCGGTTATTTTTCGTTTTGGCGCCACGCCTCTCTCTCTCTCTCTGGGAGCTTTATAGGGGGGGGTTCAAAGGATTATGGGAACGAGATTAGATCGGAATTGAATATCTAGGTTAGGATTGTGCAAGGTCCCGTCGAATGATGTATGGATTTAGTTGATTTGGTGCGGTTATCGAGGGATTGGTTGATAAGGAGGTGATTAGAGGGGGGATATGAAAGGGAATTGGTGTAGAAGGGGAGGTTTCGGAGAGATCCGGGGTATTTGGTCTGGGGTGCTGTAGATCTTGGAGGAGTTTCATGGTTTTCTGAAATTTTGGGAGCTTTCCGATCTTGGTTTAGAAAGAGATACAGTGGACAGCTGAGATTTTCTAGCTGAAATTACTGGAAGATTCTAAAATAAGTGGGTTATTCTGTTCAATCTCCCTGGAACGAGGGGAGTTGTCGGAAATCAGGAGGAGAAGTTGGGTGTCCACGAGTGTAGATCACACAAATTGTTTATATTCCAAATTTTAGGTACGCACAGTTCCTTCTTCTGAAGATTGTTTTGTTTCCACACGTTATTTGTTTTCCGGTGATTTCATTTCATTTCAATTTATTTTTTCGGGTTTAGAGCACAATTATTAGGAACAAATCAGAATCTCTTGCAGTTTCCCGTTTTTAGTTTCTAGCAGTTTGTTTGAACTGCTGTGATTCGAAAGAGTTCACTTGGCTCCATCACGTGGTGACTTGGAGTGATGGGATCTGGCATTGCAGTATTATGATTTTTGGGGCCGGGGTTTGGGTGGAACATAAGCAGAGTTAATGAGATTGTTGTGCAATGTGAATCCATTCATAATGTCCATTTTTTAGACTTAGCAGCAACATTACAATGGGTGAACTGTTGATTTGGTTGTGTTTCATCGCATTTTGCAGGGAAAATGGCTATATTGGTTGATCCTCCAAATGGCATGGGAAACAGTGGGAAGCACTACTATTCCATGTGGCAAACCTTGTTTGAGATCGATACGAAGTATGTGCCTATCAAGCCCATCGGAAGAGGAGCTTATGGTGTTGTATGCTCATCCATAAATCGAGAAACAAATGAAAAAGTTGCAATAAAGAAGATCAACAATGCCTTTGATAATCGTGTGGATGCACTTAGAACGTTGCGTGAACTGAAGCTCCTTCGGCATCTACGCCATGAAAATGTTATTGCTTTGAAGGACATCATGATGCCAGCCAATAGGAAAAGCTTCAAGGATGTATACCTAGTTTATGAACTCATGGATACTGACCTGCATCAGATTATCAAGTCATCACAAGCACTTTCTAATGACCATTGCCAATATTTTCTCTTTCAGGTACAAATCCTCTAAATAGACCTTCTAGAAATTCATACTTCCGCATAATTATTCCTACTTAAGATCATGATGTTTGAAAGTACTTGCCAAGGAAGAGGGGAATTATCTATAAATGTTCATGTGGTTAAAACTTTATAGCTGTCGAGACTAACTGCAAAGTGGTGGTTGATAGGAAGAATAAAAAAAAACTTTAATATCAGGATATGCTAAAAGTTTTAGGGCATTCAGGCACTGCTTGTGATGCTTTCGATCACTTTGCTTCCATATCAAGGGTACAAGATGAGAAACCTTATAACCAGCGCTGTTTCATGCAACTGGTGTACCTAATACCCTGTCTCAACAGTAAGAAGACAATCTCACTTGTGAGGCTATTGTTGGATGATACTCATTTTTACGGTGAGGGGACAATCTGATTATAAGGATAATTGTAGGTTCAGAGCAACTAAAGGGAAGGGAGAAGGTAAGCAAAAGAAAAAAAATGAAAAAAAGGCGGAAATTCTCTATTGAAATATTTGTATGTTCAATTTGTTATTCCATGACTTTATATTCATAGTGAAATGTTATCACAATAGTATTGCATTGGCATGGATTTGGGATTCATGGTGAAATGTTATCATAGTAGTATTGCATCGGCATGGATTTGGGATTCTGAACTGGACATATGTTCTGGTGTAGTATTCAACAATGTGGATAAGATTTTAAAACGCGTTCAAACTCTAATTTTCAATATGATGTAGTTTAATTTATATGATAAATTGTGTAAAGGATCAGTTAATCATATGTTATGTGCTAACTTACGAGCATACTGTATGTCGCATAATTAGATTTAATAATTTATCATTTGTCATGTGCAAATAGTTGCAGAAGAATTATTTGTTTTATCACAGTTCATCAAGTTGTTACTATTATTATGTTGTTATGAAGTGTAATTATTAGCTGGACCTCAATTAACAAGTTGTGGATCCATTACTTATGGCATAACATGTATTTTTGGTTTGTAAAGCCTTTGAACCAATCAATGGTGAACAATGGCTATCTAGTGTTATAGGTGGGCTGCTGAATGATGTTATTAAAATAATAAATTGTGGTTGGACACTTGGACTGGTTCCCACTGGCCAAAAACATGATCCTTCCTTTATCTTTTCCTATTATCTTCTGTCTTCCTTCTTGCTTGATTGCTCTTTGCTTCCTTAATATTACTAGTACTTTTTATCCTTTGCTTGTTTTCATTTTGGGCCCATTCTTTGGTGGGTAAATATCATTGAAAAAGTTGGTCAACTTTTCTATTGACCAACTTACCCATGTTCTCTATAAAATGGGGAAAAATCTTACCCACCTAGGGGGTGGCTAGATCATTTTTCCATCAGCCAGTAAAGTAGACATTTAATTTTATTCTTCAGATGCCCCATCCTTATTTTTAATGACTCTATCATTCAATGCCCAATAACTCAGGTGTCTACTTTCTCCAAATGGGTATTATGGGAAATATAGATAAATTTTAGCAACTTATCCAAGAAAGTAGTAATACAAAATAACATGGGTAACAAATTTCGAAGCCACTTTCTCATGTGTAAAAGAACATAGGTAAATTATTTTTCTGTCTAAATATTGTATGAAAAATATTTACTTAGGAAAATATAGATTCCCAGGTAAATTTTTTACTCATAAAAGAATGGAAGGTCTATTTTAATTTCTTTTAAATAAGTTATTATGCAGTTTTGTGTAGAATATGTTTAGGTGTTTAAGCATTTAAGGCTTTATAATATTCCTTTCCACAATAACCATATCAAAGTGGTTCCAGTCAAGGTTATAAAGGTATGGGTCTGTCCTGATCACTGGCAGGTACACTACATACCACATTACATACAATATTTAGATATTATACTGTCAGGCATGGCTATGATTCTTATCTTGCCTTAATGGCTATGTGGTATGGACTCTACCACAGCACCTTATCATGCAGGCATGGCTATGTCAGGCATGACTGTGGTAAAGGTGCTCCAAACATATCTTATTTTGCCCTAGTGGTGCACACACTTAATGCATTAAAACAGTTTCACCGCTTTAGAGTCTTCAATGTCATATGAATGTTGGCAATGCACTAAAGAATGATATTCTTTGTTTTGGCACTTAATTTTAAATTGCTGCTCAAATGTTATACCCTGCAATAACTGTATATAGTATAGATCAATTCTCAACAGTTTTGCACCAATATGTTGGTTCAGATTATAGCAACGAAAGTATATGTTAAGGAAGAATATTATATCTTCATTTTTATGCTCATGGGTTTTCAGGAGGAAATGACATTCACGCACAACCCATGGTTGAGACAATGCAACATGAAGGTTGCTTCCCTTTAAAATTTTAAGATCCTCTTTGTTGTTCAGCTTATTTGTATGAAAATAAGCAAAGATAGAAGAAAATAAGAGCAGCTATGCGACCGAAAGAATACAACTGATGATATGCAAATGTAGATCTAGGACATGCATGTCCAAAAGGTACAGCTGTAAGACTGAAACAACAGGACAATAAAAGGAATGGCATAATGAAAAGGAAGAAACAAGGAATAAATTGTGACCAATAAGAGTGAGGACACTAAGATGAATATACTTTGATGCAGCTGGCTGGGTGCGCATCTTGTAAATTTAGTTTTATTAAGGTGATTCCCTTACCATGCAGAAATACCTAGATGCCTCTACACTGGCAGACACCTATCGAGCTGCTGCTATATGGTTTGGGGCATGGAAGCTAGGAATAGGAATGAATTATAAGAATTTGATGGTGGTAATGATGAGTTTAACATTGCTCGTAGATAAATGTGGCATAAAATCAGAGCATGGTGTGCGCTAGATATATAACAGAAGCTCTAGTACATAATTCTGTGAGCTGTGTTTCAAGATTTTGGTTATTGAGAAAGTTTCGGGCATAAATCCCAAAGTCAAATGCATATGGTGTTTATAAAGGTTTCAATTTGTTACACTTACAATTGATGCCACTTAGTACATGCTAATTACAGTTAAGACCTTAGAAAAAAAAAAAGCTATGTGCATGCAACATGGTACGAAGACAATTATGTGAATTAATTATTAATATGAAGGATAAGAAAATTCTTGATTCTTGTCATCCAAGATGGCAGTAGGCAATGGGTTGAAATTAAGAGAATATACTGTTAGAAAATATTTGAAACATCAATACTCCTTGCATCTCTGCAGTGGCCTTAGTGACTGCTTATATACCACCTTGGCATTTTTAACTATCTGCAGTTCCAATGTAGACCATCATGTATTACAAATTTTTTGAAGAAATGCAGATGACGTGGGTAAAAACATCCCCAAGACACTCTTCTTTTTATGCTTAAAAGCAGTAGCAGAGCTAATTATTTGGAATTCAGGAGGATTGCTGGTGGTGCCTTTGATAGGTTTGTTCTTATTTACACCAAGCCGGCTTATAAAACTACAAATTTAGAACTGAATTTCACACCTTTCTTCTCAAAAAAAAAAAAAAAAAAAAATCACATACTGAGCATGAATGCCTTTTTTTTTTTTTTGTCGTTTTTGGGCGCCGGGGTGGGGGGAATGGATTGGCAGAGAATAAAGGCCAAAACAGGGGTTGCAACCACAATGCCTTCCTAATATCTTCCACCTGTTTCCCCTAGTCATTGCAAATCCTTGAGTTTTGTTTTAGCCAAACACTCCAAAACAATGGAGCCACTGTAATGTCCTACGCTCGTGGACTTCTCTTTTAACATTGCATACCCTCCAATCTGCCCATAACGAAATGATAGGTAGAGCTCTATTTCTGACTCCTCAGCCTCTGAAAAGATTCTTTCAAGTTCTCTGAATTGACATTTAAAGAGGAGCTGCTCTGTGGTTTATTTCTGATTTCCGCATAGAACACAGCAGGAGTCTACTTTAATGTTTCTTATAATTACATTATCCTTTGTGATAAATTTTAAGTTGATCTAGACAAGATAGAGTGTGAGAAATTTGCTGATGTTGTAATGTTTTCTTTTCTTTCTTTTTTTTCTAGATGCAGCAATGACAGAGGCGTTTATTTCTTCTATGCCTTCATCAGCTTGCCATCGTTATTCCAAAATTTATTAGCCACTAATATGGTTACAGAAGCACAATTTTAGAAAATGAATTTTAACTTTTGGCTTGCTAATCATCTCAGGAAGCTCTTTGAGAAGCTTTTGCCCTTTGTTCATATGCTTGTTGTTTAATAATGACTAATACATATAATCCTTTTTGCAATTTTAGTTGCTTCGAGGACTGAAGTATCTTCACTCAGCAAACATACTCCACAGAGACTTGAAGCCTGGGAACCTACTAGTGAATGCAAATTGCGACCTCAAGATTTGTGATTTTGGTTTGGCCCGCACCAGTAATGGAAAGAATCAATTCATGACTGAATATGTTGTCACCCGCTGGTATCGGGCCCCTGAGCTGCTCCTTTGCTGTGATAACTATGACACCTCCATAGATGTATGGTCTGTGGGTTGCATCTTTGCTGAGCTTCTTGGACGTAAGCCCATCTTCCCAGGCACTGAGTGCCTCAACCAGCTCAAGCTCATCATTAATGTTCTTGGCACCATGAATGATGCTGATCTTGGCTTCATTGATAATGCAAAGGCATGCAGATACATCAAGTCCCTGCCATACACCCCTGGTAATCCTCTCGCTAATCTTTACCCCCATGCCGATCTGTTGGCCATTGACTTGCTGCAGAAAATGCTTGTTTTTGATCCATCTAAAAGGATCAGTGTCACTGAGGCACTGGAACACCCATACATGTCTCCTCTTTATGATCCTAGTACCAATCCTCCAGCTCAAGTTCCCATCGATCTAGACATTGATGAAGATCTTGGAGAAGACATGATCAGGGAGATGATGTGGAATGAGATGCTTCATTACCACCCAGAAGCTGCTTCAGCAAACTCGTAAGAACCTTTGCCTGTTTCCAGACGTAAGCTAGAAGCTTGGTTGGACTGGATGTCAATTTTGTTTTTGTTGTTTTACTATTGTGAGATATGCTGGACAGTCTCTCGTCTGTAAATATGCTTGTAAGGCATACGTGCGGTGTATGGTGTGCAAAACTTCCCTCGTATAATTTTGATGTTTGTATGTCTAATTTTATGATCCAACAATAATCACTTTTCAGTTATAGTTATGCTTGTCATTTTTGAGGTTTTTTTTTCATTTAATTTTTAATAATGTGTACAGAAGTGCTAAATTACTACTTCATTTGCTGGTTCGTGCATAGATTTGAGAATTTTGAATTGCACCATCTATTGCTTATATAAAATGATCCTTTGAGTTAGAAAGCAATTATTCTTATCTTTGAATATTTGGCATGGCGTGGTTATACACAACAGAAATGATAATCCTGTGACTACATATGATTTTATTGTTTACAATAAAATGACAAATTAGGGTGACCAAGCAAAGTGTCGTTTAACTTACAATAAGTTGCAGAAAGTTGATATTTACCTCAAAATCAAAGGGCCCTGGAACTGGTAATGGACTGCAACGTCTGAAAACAGAACTGGAAATGGGTAATGTACACTATTTTCTTCTAGTAGAGAACAGAGTTTTGGAAGAAATTATAATAGTTATATCAAGTGATATTATGTGATCAGTTGGATGCCAAAGATTTTATGACTTTAAATTATTGATCCATGAGTCCATTTTTCAAACGAGAAAAGTACAAGTACAAGAAAGAAAATCTAAAGACCATAATAATCACTAACTAGCTTCTCAAATTTTACTTACATTGATCTTGTAAATCTGTGATGTTATTAACATAGTGTAGGTGACAGGTGCATGGCTTGGTGGCCGTGGCGCTAGCCAGGTGCCTAGGTGGTCACCAAGAGGTCAAGGGGGTCCGAAAAATAACAAATTCTAGAAACTAATAAAAATACAGAGATAACTACCAAAAAGATAAAAATATCAGAGAAGTGTAAAGGGACATATGATCCAAGAACAAAGCATAAGATGTTAGCAAAGATTTAGTAAGTTAATAGAAGAGGTATCATCTTGGTACCATTCAACCCTAATTCCTAAATCAATATCAACTATCATTCTGAAACTTGAAGCAAAAGATAAATGTAGTTGCCTAGATGGGTCTGCCAGTTTTCTAAAACATCGGTGCTGATCTAAGGTCCTTTTCTGCCCTAGATGTGAATTCTATGTTTTGGCGATCTCTAAATACTTTTCATCACTTAAATTTAGGGTCTCTGGGGATATGTTTTGAAACAGTTTGAGTGGACCTAGGTCTCCTTAACTAGTTTTTTTTTTTTGTTTCTCATTCCAGTTCAGTAATCCTTTAAATAGGATTCTCAAAACACGTCATCATCACCATCATTCCCTACTAAATGTTCTCCATCAAAGTTGGGGTCAGCTGTCGACAGCTCTAATTTGATCGGGCTCCATGGGTTGATTTGGCAGGGCTTTGCATTTGGTTGTCAACCGCAACTCTTGAAGACCACCTTCTAAGGAACTCAGTTTGAATTTCTAAAAAGGGCCAGTTGCTCATGCAACCAAGGAGTGATCATCTATAATTCCATGGACCTGAAAAGAGCGTAGATAAAGTGCGAGGATGATTGATTAGATATTTGGTAATTGGTTTCATCTCTAATAAAATGTCATTTCGAATGGAATCTAAAAGGTCTAGAAAAAATTGTGAAGATAAAATCAATTTGTAGCATAAAACAGAACGAATAGAATACATGCTATAAATGATTGTTTTCAAGTTTGTAGGCAAATATGTGCTCTATCATAAGGTCGTAACACCGACTTACCCATCAAAATCAGACGCCAACAGAATCTGGCACTTCCTTTTCTTATAGAAACTATAAATAATGATTGTTGAAATTAAAGCTTATATATGATTCCAACATCTTATTGCCATGATAAGCTTCAGAGATAAGAAAGTTGTGGGACAAGATCTGCCTTGGGCTGCACTTAAAGTCAGCTTCCCTGATTCCTTCTCCTGATCATTCTAATTTTTACAAAGTGATTAATTCCTTTACCTGGTGCCTTGTATTTTCTTCTTCATGCTTAATATGTGAAATACTATATTCATTAAAGCATACTTACAACAGCAGGCATGGGAATGTGTAATACACTTTTTGAGTAGCCTACCATTTTTTTTCTCAATAATATCTTGTTAAAGCATGAGCTTGGAGGTGGAATCTTTTCAGCGCTGACCCCAGGATTTCTGAAAAGATTGTGCATGTGGTGTAACAGTGATTCCTTTATGAATTATGATCATAAAGATCCTTAAAGAAACCTTGGGCATCTGGCTTGGATGTGGGATGTTTCTTTACTTTGTTTATTCTGAAGACTCCTCTTTACTTGTACCAAAAAGAGAAACCTTGGGCATGAAGCTTCAAATTTCCTTGGAAAAAGAAGGTAATTTTCAGCATGGAATTAATTGACTTTAGAGCTTACTGGTACATCAACAGAGTCAGTGGAAGACATCCTTTTTCGCATGGTGCCTCCTGTTCTGGGAAAATGGGGAAACCTTGGTGCATGATGTCCTCTTTTTCCCCCCTTTGGGAGGAGGGGGTCAGGAGGGTGGTGGTATAAAAGCTAAGGTTTGCGGTTTGCATGGCTTCACGGCTTCTCCAACTGCGTGGCACATGAAAGGCAATAAAGCATTGTGAGACATGTAGAAGTTGGGAGCGTGGTGGTTTTCTAAAGCTGATGGTCATAGATACGACCTTTGTGCGGTCTTTGGAAGGGAGGAACTTTGCAATAAGGGTATCTATAAGGAGGGGCAGGGGCATAGCTTTCTAGCATTGCATGTATCAACACAAAATTATACCTTCCAAATGTGAGTATGAATTGGGAGGTGATGTTGCGAACTGAAGAAAAGGGTCTCCCCATGGTCTCGACCTCGGAGTTGTTAGTATTTCCCCTGCGAGATAATTAAGATGATTTTGATTATGATGGGCGAGAGGAAGGAGGAAAGGCTCAACTCGAATTCTCATTCTCCTAAGCTTTTCGAGGTTAAGCTTCGGACTCTGGTTATGGTTCTGATAATGAGCACTTAGAGAATCTTTAACTTAAAACCAAATAAAAAGCATGGGCAGAAACAATCCAAAAAGGACAATAGGCAGACAATTTGTTTTGAATTATTTCAAGATTTTTCAAACCTTGATCTTGTTTAAACACAAATGTGGATATACAGGTGAATGCACTCAAGGAAAAAGTGGGAAAGAACTCTACGATATGAAGCTCGGGCCTATCTTATTTCATGAGCCACATGCTGTAGTTTGATGCCTTACCTTTTGTGGCACGTGTTAACAATTTTATAGTTCTTCTTGTGAATACTTGTGCCTATACTAGTCGACAATAGAACCTAAAATTCTTTGATGGTGCCGACCAACTGAGTTGGTAGAGTCACAGGATGTTGTGTATGAGTGAGTTAAAGATAATAGGGACAATAATTTATAAGTAGGATGTCCATACTATTTTTATCCCATGTTTTGTAGATTTTCTTTTTCTGATTAGGATGCTAGAAAATTTTATGTGCAGATGATCCTATATGAAATGACCATAGAGCACATGCAAAGATGAAGCATGTGTCAACCGCCCACATGGGGTGGAAAAGCATGATGAAATGTAATGAAATAAACATCATGTGGTGGCAACTGAAAGTGTTGTAATAAGGTGTTCTTGGAGTCATAGACTTCTCAATGAAATGATCAACATATATGATAAAGCTAAAAAAGAAAACCGAAATAATACTTTGGTCAACGACACCACAATGACTTTTTAAGTTACGAATGAGCATAAGATGTTTGACTTACCATGTCCCCTTATTCATGAGAGGCAAGCTCACCAGAGATAATAGAAATAATAATTTTTTGAGAGAAGATAACAGGGATAATAACTGAGGCGTTGGGTTTAATATATATGATATGATTGAGATGGAGAGGAGGCGTGAATCTTTCGACATAGCTAATCAAAATCGTCAATGCTGTGTAAGAAACATGGTTATATATTCCTAACAGAAAATATTTCTGATATTAATTAATTATCGAGACCTTAATATACTTCGGTTCCTGTTATTCCACCTTCTGTGGTCCAAGGCTGATGAGGGATGACAGTTGGTTAATAATGCCAAGGAAATGAATTATTAATTTATGTTGAACCATGTATTCGTAATCATCACATCAACTTGATAGACCATGAATAAGCAATCACTGGCATCAACAATGAACTATGGTTTGAGATGAATCCCAGATTTTGTGTTGCCAGGATGCTGAGGATATATATCATCTTCCAAATATTGTGCGGCAGAGATGGGAAAACTACAGAAGCTAAGGCTCTCTATTTTTTTGGGGGGTAATTCTGATAAAAATTTTAGAAATTTAGTCTACACTATATATATATATATATATAGTGTATCAAACTTTCTTTTGGCGAATAAAAATGTATCAAACTTTCATGCATGCATGCCAATTGCCATGCTTTCTTGGATGTTGCCATCAGAGTTTTGTTTGTGAGACCATCCCATCCAGCTGTGCGTAGCGTCACGTTCAAAAAAAAGTGATACCCGGCTTGACTCCATGTATGGGTGGAATGAGATCTATTAATAAAGCAGCCCAGACTGGCTGGGAGAAACTTTTTCTTCTTTTTCCCTTCGTCTTTTTGAGATCCGAAAGTCGGCTTTAGATCTTGCTCTAAAGGAAATTTCTCTTTTACAACCAAAGGCCCAGTGGATCATACTACCCACCTCCACCTCTATTTGTTTTACCGCCTTTTTTTTCCTCATCACTAACCCGTTCTTCTACGCAATCTGAAAGCTTTTTGCTTTAGAGAGAGAGGGAGAGGAAAGGCATTTCCCTCCTCTAACTTACCCTGTCACTCTCTATCCTATCTTAGTCAAGTGGTAGAGCTAGCTAAGGAGGAAAACAAAAATGATCGATCAAAACCCTAATGCCCTCGCCAATAGAAAAATTATTGGCGGGATCAAGTCACAGCTCCATGGTCCATCAGCTGAGTGGTGGACCGGTTCAACCACACACCAACAAGCACAAAGACATCAAAAAAAGAAATAGAAAGAAAAAAAGAAGCAAGTGCGTTTGTGCATGTTGCTTCATAGTTGGCCCAAATGAATTTGGCCGAACTTAAAAATTTCGCCGCACGAGTAACTGCCCATACCTAGAGGAATAGATCGATCGATAGGACTTGGGGTTGAGATGAAGCCAAAATAAAATAAATAAAGCATTCGTACACCTTTAGTGAGGAGCTAGCGACTTTTATTTTTCAGGTAAATGATGTTTAGCCGTGAAAGTCCTACCCCACAAACCGACCAAATCTTGTCTTGGCTGGATGAAATATCCCCCAGGGTCACTTTGCTAACTTTGGGTCATGGGAACCATTCCATATCACAGACTATCATCTCTGGATGGATTGGTGTGTCCAAGGGAGGAAAAAAAAAAAAAATCTGAAATAGGAAATCATCGGTGCATCTTGGCATCTTGCTGGTGGTGGAGGCACAGCATGTCATACACATGGAAATGGCATCGCCGACAGATGGTACTTGATGCTTCCAAGAGCACAGGGACCTCATGAGAAATAGGAGTACGTCCTTCACTCGACGATCTCCGTGACGTTATTCACATGATTCTTGGCTGAACGTGAAGCCCGCGAGCCTTAAATCTCTGCCGTTCTTTTGATAGATGGTGAGATTTGGGGTTGACAAAGCTCTCACCTGGCTCTTCCCGCAGGCTCTGGATTTGAACCTGTCTTTTTACCAAGCCTATTTAGTCCAACTAAATATTTCTACTATTTTAGAGTTAGCTCTCTCAAATATGTTTTTTTCATAATAGTTGCGTGTAATTGTCGAGCATGCAATTCATATTTATGGATTTAGAGATAAAATCATCTGAAATAACGAGGAATGATCTATTACTGCAAAGAAAAACAAATGCGATCCTTTTTTTTAAAATGAAAATAAGATGGTACGATGATATGAAATTCTTATATAATTGTTGGAGGCATTGATTTTCTTTTTTTTTGTTTTAGTAATATTGATGGAATGCTGCATTGGTGGAAAGGAAGCAACGGAAGAAAGGTTTACATTCTTATTTTAATTGATTCTATAATTTGACTTGAACAATTTCACCGCAACAGGATCTTTAAGATACCCAGCTTGATTTTTTTAATACTTGTTTTGTTGTGTTTTCTTCAATTCTCACTCAGTTTCTCTCTGTACGTATTACATCTTTAAAATAATTTTTAATATATTTTAAAGGTGGGAAAGTGCTTAATCAGTTAATCCTCCTCCCTGATTCTCAAAAAATGATATATCTGAAATCTTTCGTATATTGACCCGACTTGGTAACTTCTATCTTTTCTTTTTTTTTCTTTTTCTTTTTTTTTGAGAAATTTATATTAATTTTGGGCGTATCCTTCCAGTTGGCAAAAATTCTTATCTTTTTCCTCCCAGACTAAGGGTGCTTTGAGAAAGCTTTATCTTGCGGTGGTGGAGGTTGACCGTCTTTCACTATTATCTCAAAAATAAGTCTATGTATGTGTGTGCACGGGCGTGCAGATACGCATGCGTGTGCCCATGCACGTTGTGGTGGAAGCAGGGGAGGTTTGGTGGGTGAATGTATGCTTTATTTATGTATGATTATTTGATAATTATTTATGTTGCGAGAAAAATTAAATGTTCGAGTCCTAGATGCCGTCCTGCAGAATTATTTGCAACAGGACCACTTAAGCATGCTTTAAACTTCCACCCAGACAGGAATCATAGGGTAGGGTAGTAATAGCATCCGGCCCCACAAAAATGCAGCCCACCACGACCTCAAGAAAAGCACCCAATAGATCGTCGGGTAAGTGCATCTACCCCTGGTGATACACGTGCTCCAGTTGATGCCATTAGCGTATATATTAATATTACGGTCCAAAACCATATCTTTATCAGCGTCACTCGTGGAATCATGACTTGAACGGCTCAGAGACCACTTATTGGTCACCATTAAGGCTACTTTGAAGATACCATCCCGCCCCAAAATTCCTAACTTCACTTGGAAGTATTCGTCCTTTCCAGTGAATTGACCTAATTGGGCGGCACTTTGCCTCCTTCTCCATCTTCTTTCTCGCCTTTAAAAAATGTTGAGAGGTTTTTGGATCTATCATTGTCTTCTTTTGCATGCTTTGGGCCCATTTGCTCGTAGTTAACATAAAAGATTAGTCCCCATTCATTCCCCCACTTCATTCCAAAAGCATCATCTAAAGTGCGTGATAGACTACCTAGTTTTCTGATGTTGGATTACCTCATGGAAGATGCTTCTAGGATGTGATAGGAAACTACCAATTATACCCGGATGTTTCCGAGCTGGTTCTACTTTATTTGAATAAGATTTCGTGAGTCAAGAGGTTGGTTTCATTTGTCTGCCTCTAGACCTAGCCGTGGATTTAATGACGCCATTGGAGCTTTTCAATATGCATAGCTGAGAGCCATTAATTATTGGCCGTTGTAAGTCGGTAATATTAAAATAAACCGCATATGGTCTCAGAAAAGGAATTGGTTTGGAGTGCCACAAGCTGCGACTCCAATATGTGACATGGTGCGATGAGATCATGGATCAGATTTCTCCAATCAAGGCGTAGTTGCAGTTTCCTTGTAATAATTAAACAGCTTTTATTAATCAATTACGTGTACGCACAAACCCAGTGAAGCTCGCAATACCCTGCCTTATCTTGAAAAGCACTACCAGACTCGTTCTGAGGCATATCGTGGGTTACCATGAAACGTTTACCAAATTTAATTGCCACTTGTACATAAGAATCGAAATCATGCATCGTTGGCATTCTTTCCATGAAAGAGCAAGGATAATATCATAGAAGGAACCATTCGTTCACTTTAGCATGCAATATGGATGAAGTATCATCAATATTTTCGGGACCAAAGTAGGACCTTAACCTTGTTGCTAAAAAAAAATAATTATTATATTATGTTCGAAGAATAATGTTAAACTAACAAATATGAATAAATGAGTATGGATCCTCCACGGTGCGTGTGGTACCATACAGAGCTATGTGGTCACGAATGAATCCCATTAAAAAAAACAATTCATTCGTGCATGTCATGTCATACACAGCGAATGTTATTTAATGACTATTAAATAAGATAATTCATAAGCGCATGTCATGTCATATACAGCAAATGTTATTTAATGACCGTCCATCTCTTGCCGGCAGCCATCGAAGGGTGCATAATACTATATGGTCCGTAGGCCACATCATGGACAATCCTAGTTGTAGATAAATACCTTCTGGCATGTTTGGAAATGAGAGGTGAAGGGTTGATCGGCTGCTATAGAGCCGTCCCCCTTGAGAGCAAAAGTTTATGGATCTAATGTTAGTTTAGGTTTGCTTGTTTAGTTTGGTGATATGGTTTGTTGCTTTCCAAAATCTCTTTTGATTCGAGATGATTTTTTCTTAAAAAAAGGTTCGAACAAATATTTCTTTTCCGAAATCTCGTAAAAGGAGACTGCATGCTATGACTTTTTGGATGCAGCAGTTTGGATCCGTTTCCTATTCTCCTCTTCTCTAGCTTCCCATGGATGAAATTTGTTTTTAATCAAACTGCCACTTGCGGAGTTTCTCTAGTAAGAAACATAAACCATGGTTCAGATGCATGTCCGTGTACAGGTATGCAAACATTCTTATCAAATGGAGTTAGCTTAAACATGTACCGCAATGACATAACCGATGGTTTTAGAACTTTTCAATGTAAATTCCCAAAACTTCTATTATTTTGCACATTAAACCCTCAATTCTTTAAATTCATACATTAATCAGTGGTACAAGTGACCAAGTGGGTAATTATTGGAGCTCATTGGAAGGATATGGTACGAGTGAAATCGTGGGAGGAAATGTACGGATCAAGAGGGAGAGAAAACCAAGGTACAACATTCTATGTTTTAATTTCGAAATTAGCTTACTTTCTTCCTATCTATATTGTATGCTCAAGGAGAAACAGACACTTAAAATAGCACAATGTTATTCTACCATTTGGATCCGGGTGGCGTATTGTCTCTGCAATATAATTTAGGAATTAATATATAAAAAAATCAAGCTGTTAGTATATAAATAAGAAAGATCGACGGAAACAATGTATGGAGAAATCTTGATTTTGTAATGGGGACAGGCTTTGGATGATATGATCGGCCATAGCTCTGACAATCGTTATCATCTGGAAAAGACGTCCATCTAACCATATACTTCGAATATCAGAAAAAGCATTAATTGTTGCTTATTCAACCGCCCACGATACAAAATAGTAACAGATGCAGCCTTTGTAACAGTTACGGGGGGGTCCTCCCGTGCCATACGTACTGATAGAGATAAATTAAAGAGTCCTATCAAAAAAAAAAAAAAAAAAAGAACAGCTTTTTTCCCCAGGAGGAGGAGCAACTACCGTTTGATCATTAATTTATTACGGCATTACTGATAATTATTATTCAACACTTGCAGTTTTGAATTGTTTATCTAAATAAAATATTTGTTTTTTATGAACTAAATTTCTTTTTAATGTAATCTTTAATAGAGTTCTCGTTGTATCTTTATTTTGGGATGTACATCATTAGCTTGTGCAATAGCCACCACAAGATCTAAGGATGTGAAAAGAAAAATTCAAAGTACTTCAAAAACTGTACAAGATATAACAGTCGATCTTGTGAAAAAGATCGGTCGTTCGTTTGTGTGAAAGGTGCAACTCGAATCGGGTGCATAACTCTATCTTTCTCATTCTTTAACAAATATTGATGGCTAATATAGCTCATAGCCTACCAATCTTTTCTTAATCATGCAGTTAATAGCTTCAGTCATTTGTTACTGGCCATCATATTTTATAATAAGAACGAATAATGATATTGTAGCGGTCAATATTGTAGAATAATTTTATCAGAATAATTTTATCAAAATAATATTTATTTTAAAAATAATTATCAAAATATTATTTTTTAAAATTATTTATTAAAATATTATTCAAATCAAAGTCATCCTAGCTCACTTTATGTGCCGACTCATTATTCTCCATGACATTCAGCAACAAAGAATCGTCTTATAATAGGAACGACTTATTAAGTCACCGTATAGTAGGACGACTCTATAAGTCGCCCTAGATACACCCATTTGATCTTAAGTGCCAAAGGAAAGGGTTGATCATTCTTCCCTTCCTTTCCCTCCTTCTCATCACTGCTAGCGTAAACAATATTAACAATCATCAGTACTCTTTTTCTTATCCCATGAAGGAGTCCCCACACTTTCGAGCCATTGAGGGAAGCCGCCGAGCCCTTCTTGATATGCCCCCAGCACAGCCATATGCTTTTCTGCTTTAGCCTATGGTGTAGTAGGGGTCAACCCATAGATCACCTCTTGTGCCAGAGGTCATCGCATGGGTCATCCCTTTTTATGTGCCCGTCCGAAAACATCAGTGCCAACATTCCATTTAAAAGCAAATAATTTAGGAATAGATCCTTAAAATTCAAAACTAAATTTTTTCTTAATTTTGTTTTTTGAAATTTTTGAAGTTGCTTGAATGTTTCGAAATCATCTTGAACACTCTTAAGGCTTCCAAAAAATTGAGTTTACATCTTAAATTTGATAAATTTACGGCCTTAGTCTTCTTTAAGTATCTTATCTATTCAGAAATTAATGTCTTTCTTAAGATACAAATTCAAGCTTTCCAATTATGTTTGTAATTAATAGTGCAGGATATCTTAGAAATGATGGACAATCCCAAACTTTAATAGTATAACCTGTATCAAGATTAACAATATTTTTTTTGTGCAACCAACAAAAATTATAGCATATGCATTCAAATTAAAAAAAATTTATAACATTAATTTTAAATTAATATTTTTATAATATTTATTATTATAAAATTTATTAGTTAAAAAAAATACAACCAATATAACTATCGAGAAGCGTATATGCTAAGGTACTCAGGCCTCCTCCGCACCTATCTCTCGTAGATATATGTCATCTCTAGCTGGCGATGTGATAGCTCAGGTACGGTATCGATCAGTGGAAAGAAAGATGCTGTTGTACTTGGCCTATCAATATGTGCTTGATATCTGGCTCTCAAAATCCTCAGTCTACCCCCATCTCTAGCCCTTCCATGTGTATGATCGACGTGCTGCTCATCGGATCGATATGATGTATCTCTAGGCTCATCTACGGGAAGGTTAAAGTTTGAGAAGATAAGAAATGAGGTATGCTGGGCATATGATAAGGTACTCGGATCATCCATCGATGGTGCAGTATGAAATCATCTATTCTTAGAGATGACTTGCATAGTATTGATAAGGCCATCTATGACATCGGCAAGTGCTCGATCTTTGCATCCAACAGTGACCAAATGAAAGCCACTCTATGCCCAATGATATAGCAACGTGATCTTTTGAAACTGTCAGTATCAAAGAAAGAAATACATATTATTCATAAGTATAACAAAAATGACATAACAAATGAGATAAAATAAAATGTACTTACCATAATATCCATTACGCTACCTGATGGATGGAACCTCATCTCGGCTGCTCAGTCATCAAAGGTGAGATGAATCGCCTAGTGATGCTCATATACTACTCTAAATATGGATCATAATAATCCATCTTGGGGAGCACAGCTAGACCGGCTAGAATCAAATTAAATACTCCCACTGCTCCCATGCATTGATATGCTCCTTGTGCTCTCGAGCCCAATCATGCTAATGCCGCCCTCATCGATCCAAAGTATGGAGGCCATCCCAAGTATTGCATGATGGGGGGACATCTTGATGCATGCCAAACTATCACATCACACTTTCTGAATAATATATCTCGATGATGTCAAAGCAAATGAGCGGTGCATGTATCCTCTATATATGCTGATCCGATCGACATACTTCGGACAATACAACCAATATCTCTGGTGTGCAAGACTTCCACACTATTTGATCATTGTGCTACTGGTCAAGCTGATCTTTATAATGTATAATAGTATGTGGCACTGGATTGTTAGTACTAGTCAGTCGAGTCCTCCACCTATCTAAAACAAAGTCAATATGTTATACTATTAAAATCAAAAGTTATTTATCATGACAAATTAGTGCTACTGATTACATGCTTGCATCCTAGTGGATCAGCCTGCTCATGCTATATCCCACTAAAAGGGCCCTCAATATCAGCATCATCCAATAGGCCATGTCCTACCACATCATCTCCCAGTGTTGGTTGGTGGGCTACTATCCTCATCCTATGTAGCCATCCAACATGTAAATACTCCCACACCCAAAGTTGCAGTAATACCAATGGTCGAGCTATCTCATGCGAATCTAGTCCGGTGGCCCTACAGAGCTCACGATACAAGATCACTAAAATAGCACTGCCCTAACTTAACTGCTCATATATATAAAGATCACGTAGCAGTGGTAACTACAACAACTATATATGAGATCTAGACTTATCGATGAATAGATATCCACTGATAAGATATAAAATGAATGCTCGAGCATGTTTGTGTACAGTTTCGTCGTCTGTATCATCTGGTAAGTGGTGGAAAGTGTCGCAAAGCTAGTAAAATCTTAGTGAAGATCCAGACAATGGTGTAATCCCAAACAACTCATCGCACTAATTTGACTAAATGATCAATGTAGTACCAGTGATGGTAGACCCATGCACCCATAATCTGAGAAGAATGGCAATATCCTACAATGTGATCATCACCTCTCTGATGTGCAGATAAAAAGTATGAGTCTCCTAACGCCATCACTCTATTATAGCTGTAATGAGGGCCCAATCAAGTTGTATGTAGCATACTCTATATACTCCATAAAAACCTGATGTATGAAGATACTGCACGATTCTCTCATTTGGCCATCAGGCGTGCATCACCATAGACTCTCTATGCTTGCAATGTAGGGGCCCCGTATCCTCCCCAGAATATATACGGTCACTCTGGTATTAAATCTGAAGATATAGCACAGTAGAATCTACCGACCTTGGTTGCATATTAGAGTCTAAATCAGTCATATCGTATCAACTGTAAAATATATTATTTCATAAATTTAACATATTAGCTTCGATTAACAAAGAAAATTCGAAAAGCTGGGATAGTTAAAATAACATTAATGATAAATAGCCAACATATACAACAGATTTATTTTACTAATTTTTTCAAGCATTTACACGATATGATTATATAACTAAAATAGTTTTAAAAAAATATAAGCTTTACATAAAGAAAGTCTATAAGTTACATGAAAAAAAAAGAAAAATCAGTACCATTGGGGGCATCTGCACTGATTCATACTACTATAAAAATGACCTATAGTAATGATTTTTGAAACCGCTGCCATAGCTCCTATGATAGTGGTTTTCGTTAACCACTACCATAGATCAGACCTAACCGCTGTCGTAGGTCGGACCTATAGCAGCGGTTACAAAAAATCGCTGCCATAGGTTGACCTATAGCAGTGGTTCATTGTAACTGCTATCATGAGTCGGACTTATAGCAGTGGTTAGTAGGAACTGTTGCTATAATCTGATTTATGATAGCGATTAATTGTAACCGCTGCCATATATATATATATATTTAAATATTATATAATTTTAAAATTTAATACACATCTTTATCATTTATTATCTAAATAATTATCATTATAGTTCATCGCAAAAGATCGTTTCGATCCGATGGCCCTAGCTTCGTCGATCAAAAAAATTTGATTTCGATGACCACGAACGATGATGCGATGATCTGATAGATGAAGATCTTTGATGGATTCGAAAATCTGCAACGATAATCTTGGTGATGTTTGTAGCATACTATCAAAATTTTACTTCAATCGGATATCATTATTTTGGTCAATTTAGTATAGATTAGTTTCGATCGTTAAATAATAAACGAGTGATCAAAGGATCAAACGGTATCCGATTATGAGATAATTTTTTTTTATAAATGATCGTAGCTATTACTTTAATCATTTTTTATGATGGTGATTATAAAATTCAACTCGTAAGATGAAGAATGATCTAAAACTATACACTTCTGATAACCATTCTGAAACTTCACTGATTGTTATGCTTGTGCTTTTGCAATATCTGCTTAATATAAATAGTTTATATAAAAATAATTTAAATTTTACTATTATCATCATATAAAATATTTTAAATTATAACAAAGATCATTTAACTAAAAAATTATCTGATAATCGGATGCTGTTTAACTCTTTGATCGCTTATTTCTAATTTAACGGTCAAAATCATTCTGTACTAAATTAACTATGATAATGATATCCGATTGAAGTAAAACTTTGATAGTATACTATAAATATCATCGAGATCATTGTTGCAAGTTTTTGAATCCATCGAAGGTTTTCATCTATCAGATCATTGCATCATCGTTCGTGATCATCGAAATCAAATTTTTTTGATCGATGAAACTAGGGCCGTCGGATCGAGGTGATATTTTGCGATGATACTCTAATGATAATTATTTAAATAATGAATGATGAAGATGGATATTAAATTTTAAAATTATATAATATTTAGAAAAAAAATTATTTTCAATCTATGGTAGTGGTTATCAAAAATTACTGCTATAAATCTACAGCAGCGGTTATAGAACCACTGCCATAGATCTATGGCAGTGATTTTGGATAACCGCTATCATAGATCTATGACAGTGATTTAATAACCGCTATTATAGATTTATAGCAGCGGTTCAATAATAGCTGCCGATCTATGGCAGCGGTTTGGTAACCGCTATCGTAGATCTATGAAAGAAGATATAGATAAATATGTGCATCTTAGTTATATTTATATATTTTATATGTTTATACTATATATATTTAATTAAAATAATTTTATAACTAATTTTTGATAAATTTGTGCAGAGGAGGTATGACTTTTCGATCACGAGAGGGCTCGAGATGTCCGAGAGAGTTATATCGGGGTTACAAGGTCAAGCTCCACAGAGGATGGCTCGAGCACCGATGAGATACTCTAGAGGAGCTTGTTCCCTAGATACAGGACTGTCCTCCGAGTTAGTGGAAGAGGATGGTTAGACACTGAAGGAGCCAGAAGTTCGAGATAAAATTTCTAACTTTTGAATTTTTTAATATGCTTAAAGTTTTATTTAAATATTTTTTAAATATTTATTATTTATTTGAATACTTGTTAGGCTATCTTCTATCAAAATTGGAAGAACCGTGCAGTCCAAGAGTATACGCATACTCTAGGCTGCAAGTCTATGGCCAGTCATGTGCATAGATAGATAATTAATTCTAAATCTTATTAGATAAATTAAATTTATATTTTTTATCATCTTTCTGATAAATTTATTCTTTGTTATAGTTGATGAGAGATGAAGTGATGCCCAGCTATAGCGAGATCTTCTGATCCAACTGCACGGATAAGATGGATAGGCCAATGAACACCGTGATCGAACATATTTTTATAAGAATTAAATATATTAATATATATAATTAGTATTATAGTATTTTTTATAAAATTTTATTTTAATTTATAATTATAGAATCAGTTAGATGCGCTCACGAGGGTCCGGATACCCCGAGGCCCTATGATCATCTATCTCAGATCTTGGGGCTTGAGCACTCTTGAAGGATCCGATGCAGGTCTGGACACATGTCGATGAGCTACTGATCTAAGGCAAGCATCTCCTTATAGACTTTCGATATCGTTAGTCAGGAGGAGCTTGAGGAGACGTTGGCATGGATAGATCATGCTGCAATGCGGACAGATCAGGCTAAGGAGCGTGCATCTCATCTAAAGGGCATCGTGAGAGACATGATGTCGACACTCAACACGCGTTTTGGAGTCATGGACTTCGAAGATATGTTGGCCCATATTTTAGCTCCAACTTCGGCTCCGGCTCCGACTCTAGCTCGAGCTTCTGCTCCAGCTCCAGCTCCGACTCCTGGTGATGATGATGATGATGTAAATTTAGAAGATTTTTGATGTATTTTATTTTTTTAAAAAATATTATAATAAATTTTATTCGATAATAAAATTTTAGCATTTTAGAATATTTTTTATATTTATTCTATTTTTTTATATTATATATCTATATTTATCAGATAAAATATATAAAAAAATAAAAATTTTATTTTTTTAATTATTCAAGATCTATGGCAGCGGTTTTATAATCGCTGCCATATCTATGCCAACCGTTGCCATAGATTTCTGATGCAAATGGTTCCAACCGCTGCATTAGACCTATAGCAGCGGTTAAAAAATCGCTGCTATAGATCACCTATGGCAGTGGTTATGTAATTGCTGCTATAGATTAACTATGACAGTGATTACATAATTATTGCTATAGATCGATCTATTGCAGCGGTTTATAAACCACTATAATAGACTATCTATGGCAGAGATTCAAACAACGGCTGCAATAACTGCTGCCATAGAGCTACGACGACGATCGCAGTAGCAGCGATTAGAAAACCGCTGCCATAGCCTATCGCAGACTTTTTTATAGTAGTGTCATCTACTTGCATAATCCACAACGAACCATATTTTGGCTCTTCATTGTGTCTATATCATTTCAGATCCTTTCAAGTCATCTTGTGGATGGATGTGGTACAAGCCTAGGTGCAGTCCATGCAGGCTAATAATAAGAACTTTCTGGAGGATAGAAAGTAAGTGTATAAGACTACTCATAATGGGCAATAGTATAACAGTCATCAATAAATTATTTTCAATCTAGATTCTTACTAGCACATACAACGAACAAATAGGAGCATGAGTAATGTAGTAACTACCACTTCCGACATGTGCATGTATCCACCCCTAAGTCAACTATTTGTGTATAATCAGGTTCATTAGGGCTATAATGCCGTGTCTCAACCGAATCTCATACAAATTTGGTTGGTTATTATATTTAATTATATCATATTTTCTAAACTTTAGTTGATGTCCATTTAACTTACGTATAATTTTATCAGTGAACACCCTACCAGCCTCTCTCCTCTATGCTGCTATTACACATCGCATATTAAATTATTTTGATAAGTATTCAAAGAAAAGATAAATAAGTATAGTAACTGATAATAGCGAGCCCTTTTCAACATCTTATTAAAATTTTTAGATAGATTCGTATTCATTATTCTATATCTATGTCAATCCGTATCATGCACTAGTGACCATTTACTCGGATCATCAAGTGAATTTTTTTGGAGGTATTGAAAGCAATTAAGCCATATTTTCTTTAGAGATTTGCCTTAATATATCTCAGGCACAATTTATGATACCCATATAGCATTGTCACCCAATAGATTCATCTAAAATAGCAGTTAATATTTTCTTATACTGGTATGAGAATATGCTGATTCCTATTCGATCATGTGCCACATAATAGTGCAATGCCATAAAAACCATGATCAGCTACCACGGTTCTTGCCTTCACAAGTGGCAAATGCTAGAGGATATATACTTCTATTTTTATCCATTTTCATGATTATCATCAGTGTACCCTTATATTGGCCGTAATATGCATTGCATCAATATTAATCAATGGATGGCAGAACTGGAAGCCCTGAATGTATGGCTCGAATATCTAAAAAATTTGATTAGGCACCTCGATATTTATCTCTATTGGTGTAGAATCTGATTGACGTCGAATCGAACTGGAGTTGGAAAAGAAGAGGTCACCATCGATAATCTACAAAATAAAGTTTCATCCAAAGTCAGTGGTGGTGGATCCGGCAGAATCCTCCGACGATCAAGTCAGCTCTTCTGGCCAACAAAAATTGAGTGCTCAAGTAAGAATTTAGCAGAGTTTTGAAAAAAAAAGAGAGCTCAGAGAAAATATATCTGAAGGGTCTTTTTTATAGACGGAGCCTATATATTTATAATTATTCCGTAGTGGGCCGCTTGGGGCTATGTGGAATTTATTACTATAACCGTTCGATAGTGGGTCGCTCGAGGCCACGTAAAATTTATTATGGAGAGAGATGTCATCCGTTCGTTGAGATTTAATAATCAAAGTTCAGAGAAAGCATACATTGGTTGGTGAAGAGCTTTGACATATATTAATTCAAGAGGAGTTCAGACTCCTAATGGAATTATAGCTAAAGAGAATCATCCAAATAATCCGCTGGAGGAATTCGGATGAAGTTCGACTGAAGAAGAAGTCCGAAAAAAGTTTGGCTCCTGGAGGAATCCGACTAAAGGAGAAGTTTGGAAGGAGTTCGGCTTCTGTAGGAATCCGACTGAAGGTGAAGTTTGGAAGGAGTTCGATTGCTGAAAAAATTCGATTGAAGGTGAAGTCTGGAAGAAGTTCGGCTATTGAAAAAATTTAACTGAAAGAAAAATCTGGAAGGAGTTCGACTACTGGATGAATTTGACTGAAGAAAAAATTCGGAAGGAGTTTGGCTCCTGGATGAATCCGACTGTTGAAGAAATTCGACTGAAGGAGAAGTTTGGAAGGAGTTCGGATCTTGGAGAAATCTGACTGAAGGAGAAGTCTAAAAGAAGTTCGGCTCCTAGAGGAATCCAACTAAAGGTGAAGTCCGAAAGGAGTTCAGCTGCTGGATGAATTTGACTGAAGAAAAAATCCGAAAGAAGTTTGGCTTCCGGATGAATTCGACTGAAGGTGAAGTCCGAAAGAAGTTCGACTTCTGAAGGAATTTGACTGCTGAAGGAATTCGACTGAAGAAGTTCGAAAGAAGTTCGGCTCCTAGAGAAATTCGACTGAAGGAGAAGTCCAGAAGAAGTTTGACCACTATAGGAATCTGGAAGGGGTTCGACCGCTGGAGGAGTCCCAGAGAAGTTCGGCTCCTGGAGGAGTTAGGTCGTTGGTGTAAAAAATTTTGATTGAAGCTCTTTCATGATTATCAGTTACATTAGGCTAAGCATCAGACTGAACTTCGACAGAAGCAGAATTTATTTTCAATACTAATCCTCCCACTTTTGAGTTTGAAATTTGAAGGAAGAAAGTACAAAAAAGATGACTGCCAAAGTTAATTTTCAAGCTCTGCACCCATTGAGGTTGAAGCTCGGAGGAGATCTTATCTTCGATTGAAGTTGAAGCTCGAAAGAGATCTTATCTTCCATGGAGGTTGAGAGAGATCTTATCTTCTTTTGAAGATGAAGCTTGGAGGAGATCTTATCTCCAACCAAAGTTAAAGTTCGGAGAAGATCTTATCTTCGATCGAGGTTGAAGAAGATCCTATTTCTTATTGAAGTTGAAACTCGAAAAAGATCTTATCTCCAATCGAGGTTGTAGGAGATCTTATCTCCTATTGAAGTTGAAGCTTGGAGAAGATCTTATCTCCAGCCAAGATTGTAGGAGATCTTATCTTCTATTGTAGGAGTTTTATCTCTTATTGAAGTTGAAGCTCGGAGGAGATCTTATCTTCAGTCGAGGTTGTAGGAGATCTTATCTTCTATTGAAGTTGAAGCTCGGAGGAAATCCTATTTCTAGCCGAGGTTGTAGAAGATCTTATCTTTTATTGAGATAGAAGAAGATTCTATCTTCTGTTGAAGTTCGAAAAAGATCTTATCTCCAGTCAAGATTGTAGGAGATCTCATCTCCTATTGAAGCTGAAGCTCGAAAGAGATCTTATCTCTAGCTGAGGTTGTAGGAGATCTTATCTCCTATTGAAGTTGAAGCTCGAAGAAGATTTTATCTTCAGTCGAGGTTGTGGGAGATCTCATCTCCTATTGAAGCTGAAGCTTGGGGGAGATCTTATCTCCTATTGAGATTAAAGCTCGGAGAAGATCTTATCTCCAGCCGAGGTTGTAGAAGATCTCATCTCTTGTTGAAGCTGAAGTTCGGAGGAAATCTTATCTCCAACCAATGTTGTAGAAGATCTTATCTCCTATTGAAGTTGAAGCTCGGAGAAGATCTTATCTCCAGCTGAGATTGTAGGAGATTTTATCTCCTATTGAGGATGAAGGAGATTCTATCTTTTATTGAAGCTCGGAAGAGATCTTATCTCCAACTGAGGTTGTAGGAGATCTTATCTCCTGTTGAAGCTGAAGCTTGAAAAAAATCTTATCTCCAGTCGAGGTTGTAGGAGATTTTATCTCCTATTAAAGTTGAAGCTCGGAGGAGATCTTATCTTCAGCCAAGTCAGGGCTTTTCTTCTCACCTCGTCTAAAATTAATGTGGCCTTCAATTTTGTTCACGTTAGGATGAGGTTCTCTTTCTGTTTCTAATGGATTGTAGGAGTACATAAGGGCCGTTGTCAGGGTCTCTCCTCTCATCTCGTCTAAAATGAATGAGGTCTTCGATTTTGCTCATATTAGAATGAGATTTTTCTCCTATTCTTAGTGGATTGTAGGGGTACATTAGGACTGTTGTCAGGATCTTCTCCTCATCTCGTCTAAAATGAATAAGGCCTTCGACTTTGCTAATGTTAGGACGAGGTTCTTCTTCTGTTTCTAACAAACTATAGGGACACATTAGGGCCGTTGTTAGGGCCTCTCCCTTCATCTCATCTAAAATGAACGAGGTCTTTGACTTTGCTCATGTTAGGACGAGATTTTTCTCCTATTTCTAATGGGCTGTAGGGGCACATTAGGACCATTGTCAGGGCCTCTCCCTCATCTCGTCTAAAATGAATGAGGCCTTCGACTTTGCTCACGTTAGGATGAGATTCTCCTCCTATTTCTAATGGACTATAGAGACATATTAGGGTCGTTGTTAGGATCTCTTTCCTCATCTCATCTAAAATGAACGAGGTCTTTGATTTTGCTCATATTACGATGAGGTTCTCCTCATATTCCTAATGGACTATAGGGGTATATTAGGACTGTTGTCGGAGCCTCTTCCCTTATCTCGTCTAAAATGAACGAGGTCTTCGACTTTGCTTATATTAGGATGAGGTTCTCCTTCTGTTCCTAATAGACTGTAGGGGCACATTAGGACCGTTGTCAGGACCTCTCTCCCCATCTCGTTTAAAATGAACGAGGCCTTCGACTTTGCTCACATTAGGATGAGGTTCTCCTCCTATTTTTAATGGGCTATAAGGGCATATTAGGACTATTGTCAGGGTCTCTTCTCTTATCTCGTCTAAAATGAATGAGGTCTTCGACTTTGCTCACGTTAGAAAGAGGTTCTCCTTCATATTCCTAATGGACTGTAGGGGCACATTAGGATCGTTGTCAGGGCCTCTCCCCTCATCTCGTCTAAAATGAATGAGGCATTCGACTTTGCTTACATTAGGATGAGGTTCTTCTCTTATTCCTAACGGGCTGTAGAGGCACATTAGGACCATTGTCAGAGCCTCTCCCCTCATCTCATCTAAAATGAATGAGGTCTTTGACTTTGCTCATGTTAGGATGAGGTTCTCCTCTGTTCCTAACATGGCCACTTTTGATTGCTTCTTTTCTATCATCATATAGTTTTTGCACCAAGAAATAATAATATTGAAATGGAGGAGTTTTATTGAAGAAAAAATACTGGCAGTACATTCTCAAATTTTCTAAATTCTAAGGTTGTGGGAGCGTTGTTCCTCCGAGCTCCTTCAGATGATAAGTTCTAAGCCGGACGACCTCCTCTATTTTATACAGATCTTTCTAATTTGGGACAAGCTTCCTCTGGCTCTAAGGCTATGAGATGGCAGCTCACCAAAGCACTAAGTCTCCCAGAGATAGTGTTGATGATGCCGAGAGGCGGCCGATCTTCTTATTGTTCCTTTCTTCTTGATGGTTCTAGCTGTGATAGTGCCCTCGATCAATCTTCTCTTAGTTCAGATCGACGACTGAGGAATCGACTCAGCCGACCTCTCCTGATGAGCTCCTCGATCTCGTCTTGAAGCTGAATGCATTCTTCAGTATCGTGGTCGTGGTCATGATGGTAGAGGCAGTATTTGCTTGGATTGTGCTTGTCGGGATGAGTGCGTATCCTTTCAGACCTCAGTAGTTGCTCCTTGATCTTCATTAATACCTATATTTTTGGAGCATTGAGGGGGGTGTAGTTATGAAATCTTTTGGGGGGAGAACTTCTTCGTGCCCTTCTATTGGGGCTTCTTTGATGATGAGCTCAAGGAGGAGTTCAGGCTCGCTTGTGCTCGAAGGAAATCCATGAGCGTGACCAAACTTCATTTGGCCCTTCATCAACTGTGGATTTATTAGACTCGCCCATCTGTCACTCTCCTGCAGCTTCCTCATCCTTTAATTTGAAGGTTTTTTCCGTTCGGGTATATCCTTCAGCTCGAGCTAGCAGATCAGCAAAATCTCTAAGGTACTTCTTTTTCAAGAAGAACAGTAAATCATTCTTATGAAGGCCGCTCTTGAGTGCAGCCATTGCAATAGACCGATCCAGATTCTGGACCTCTAATGCAGTAGCATTAAATCGGATGACATAAGTCCGAATAGATTCTTCCTTCTTCTTATCTCCTATTGAAGTTGAAGCTTGGGAAAGATCTTATCTTTAGCCGAGGTTGTAGGAGATCTTATCTTCTATTGTAGGAGATTTTATCTCTTATTGAAGTTGAAACTCGGAGGAGATCTTATCTTCAGTCAAAATTGTAGGAGATCTTATCTCTTATTGAAGTTGAAGCTCGAAGGAGATTCTATCTCTAGCCGAGGTTGTAGAAGATCTTATCTTCTATTGAGGTAGAAGAAGATTATATCTTCTGTTGAAGTTCGAAAAAGATCTTATCTCCAGTCAAGATTATAGGAGATCTTATCTTCTATTAAAGCTGAAGCTTGGAAGAGATCTTATCTCTAGCTGAGGTTGTAGGAGATCTTATCTCCTATTGAAGCTAAAGCTCGGAGAAGATCTTATCTCCAATCGAGGTTGTAGGAGATCTCATCTCCTATTAAAGCTGAAGCTCGGGAGAGATCTTATCTTTTATTGAGATTGAAGCTCAGAAAAGATCTTATCTTCAGTCGAGGTTGTAGGAGATCTCATCTCTTATTGAAGCTGAAGCTCGGAGGAAATCTTATCTCCAACCGAGATTGTAGGAGATCTTATCTCCTATTGAAGTTGAAGCTTGAAAAAGATTTTATCTTCAGCCGAGGTTGTAGGAGATCTTATCTCCTATTGAGAATGAAGGAGATTCTATCTTTTATTGAAGCTCGGGAGATATCTTATCTCCAACTGAGGTTGTAGGAGATCTTATCTCCTGTTGAACCTGAAGTTCGGAGAAAATCTTATCTCCAATCGAGGTTGTAGGAAATTTTATCTCCTATTAAAGTTGAAGCTCAGAGGAGATCTTATCTCTAGCCAAGTCAGTGTTAGATATATCTGCCCTAGAAGCCAGAATTGGCTGACACTTGTAATACACTTCTAGGGGCAAAATTGTAATTTTGACTATAATTTATAAAATAGGTTATTTTCTATCATACTTGTGCATTTAGTGTCTGTGATACATCCTTTGAGTTAATGGTAATGATAATTCATATTTTCAAGAGTTGAAAATTTAAGATATGAATAATCATTATTAACTCATAAACAACTCCCGACCATAGGATCATCACGAGGATGGTGATTGATCCGGAAGGTTGGTGTATGATCGCTTCTCTTTAGTAGATGAGTCTTGAGTCTACGGTGTGGAGACACCGGAGCGAGAGTACAGGTACTCGTTAGAGAACGAGGGCACTGAGCGTGACCACCTCGAGTAGTCATTAGGGAAGTCTACCTTCTCGTCAATGACTGACTCGATGCTGCAGTAGTGTGTCTGGTTCTTTGACCTGAGATGCATCGGCAGTTCACCTTGAGGGTGTTATAGTTTGACTACACCATTACTCGGTCTCCTAGCCATATGGAACCCTGAGGTGTATGTTGGCTATAGCATGTTCATTGTAGGAACTGGATTGCATCAAGATGGGAATCTATCTACCTCGGTGGTAGAGGAGCAGCCCTATGATGATCATGAGAATCAAGTCCAGAAGCCCATGGCCATGGCAGAGTGAAATAATAGAAAGAGTTTCTATTTAGATTTTCACATTGGACTCGAATCGAATGATTACATCATATGACAGAGACTAGGGTTTGACGAGTTCACCTTAACCCTAATCTGATCGGGGCTCAAGATAGAAGAACTTAATCACACAGGTAGCTGCACCAAGAGGTTCGCATTCAGCTCTGATGGGTTGCCACCATATACTGCTAGGTGTCACTGGTGGATTTTGGGAGCAATTAGAATGATTTAGATGATCGATCATTCTAGCTGTTCGAATCAGAAGAGTTCTGATCCATCGAAAGGAGTTTCGATGATGTCTATGATAGAGATCATGACATATCCCATTACCATACAGAACTGAACCTAACTGGGTCACACAAACAAGGGTTTGAATCTGGTGATCATCAATTGAACTGATCTAGTTCAATTGATCTGAATGAGATTCAATTAGGTTCAAGGAAATCGTGCTAGCACTCGATTGAACCTAACGTTCTTCTTTTACTATCATAAATAAGTTGTCCTGACTGAGCCAAAGGAGTTTGTGCTCAATCAGAGGCCTTCATATGGTCTGACTGGAGGTTGTCCAAGTCAGAATAAGGTTGTCTTATTTGTAAGACATTACCTGCCATTTTTGGTCACCTGCCATTTCTTGTTCTTTGACTTTGGTCAAAAGTCTACCTTTGACTGGTCAAACGTTGACCATTGACCCTTTGACTTTTGACCACATGTCATGCACCTATTGGAGAGCTGGTGGGGGCCTGTCCCCCTGCCAGAACCTGGCAAGGAGAAGGGCGCACGCCAAGGGTGGCGTGAGCCCAAGTAGGAGGCGCCTAGGAGTCCTTGTTGGACAAGGACTCCACCTCCCTTTTGGATTCCAATCAGAGTTCTACTAAGAATCCAGTTTGACTGGTCTTAGGCGCCCTCTAAGGAGGAATCCAGGGGACTCTATTCCAACCAATCAGATTTAGATCTGATTTCACAAAGGGTTGTGATTGGTTGAGAGGAAGAGGAGTTGGATCACAAGAGGTCTATAAATAAGACCCTGCGCCCAACCCTAAGTCTAAGTGAAAAAGAGATTTCCCACGCCCCAAGGCTGCCTCTCCCCTCCTTCTCCATGCCATAAGTCTCTTCTCCCCTTGCTCTCCACGTCCAAAAGTGTTTTGGATTTAGCTTGGTTGGTGCGAATTCAGATCAAGGAAAGGCGATCAAAAGCAAGAAGGCTGCGCTGCTGCAAAAGGACGACTGCTGATCTTCAAAAGAGTTTTGAAGATCCTCCAAATCAGATCCAGATCTGATTTTTGGAGGTGTGATAGAGAAGAAGAGGTTCTCCAGATCCAACCCGAGTGGATACCGGTAGAGGCCAGGCGCTTGCGTGGCTAAGATCCAGAATCTTCTGCTGCAATCAGGATCATCTACAGGGTAATAGGATTACCCAAATCAGGTAAATTAAATTTGATTTAATTTATCTTATTTTATTTTATTTATTAAAATAATAATAATCAGATCTGAAATATATCAAGATCTGATTGAGATCAAGAGAAAATTTTTGAAATATATCTCTTGATCTAATCAGATCTGAATGAACCTGGACCGGGAAATCAGGATTTTTCTTCAGTCAGGGCTTTTCTTCTCACCTCGTCTAAAATGAACGAGGCCTTCAATTTTGTTCACGTTAGGATGAGGTTCTCTTCCTGTTTCTAATGGATTGTAGGGACACATAAGGGCCATTGTCAGGATCTCTCTCCTCATCTCATCTAAAATGAATGAGGTCTTCGACTTTGCTCACATTAGAATGAAGTTCTCCTCCTGTTCCTAATGAATTGTAGGGGCACATTAGGACCATTGTCAGGGTCTTTCTCATTATCTCATCTAAAATGAACAAGGCCTTCAACTTTGCTCACGTTAGGATGAGGTTCTCCTTCTGTTCCTAATGGCCTGTAGGAGCACATTAGGACCGTTGTCAGGGCCTCTCTCTTCATCTCGTCTAAAATGAATGAGACCTTCGACTTTGCTCACGTTAGGATAAGGTTCTCCTCCTATTCCTAATGAGCTGTAGGAGCACATTAGAGCCGTTGTCAGGGCCTCTCCCCTCATCTCATCTAAAATGAATGAGGTCTTCGACTTTGCTCATGTTAGGATGAGATTCTCCTCCTGTTTCTATCGGACTGTAGAGACATATTAGGACCGTTGTTAGGGCCTCTTCCCTCATCTCATCTAAAATGAACGAGGTCTTCGACTTTGCTTATATTAGGATGAGGTTTTCCTCATATTCTTAATGGACTGTAGGGGCATATTAGGACTATTATCGGGGCCTCTCTCCTCATCTCGTCTAGAATGAACGAGGTCTTCAACTTTGCTCACATTAGGATGAAGTTCTCCTTCTGTTCCTAATAGACTATAGGAGTATATTAGGACCGTTGTCAGGATCTCTTTCCTCATCTCGTTTAAAATGAACGAGGTCTTTGACTTTGCTCACGTTAGGATGAGGTTCTCCTCCTGTTCCTAATGGACTATAGGAACATATTAGGGCTATTGTTAGGGCCTCTCGTCTTATCTCATCTAAAATGAATAAGATTTTCGACTTTGCTCACGTTAGAAAGAGGTTCTCCTCATATTCCTAATGGACTGTAGGGACACATTAGGGCCGTTGTCAGGGCCTCTCCCCTCATCTCATCTAAAATGAACGAGGTCTTCGACTTTGCTCACATTAGGATGAGGTTCTCCTCTTATTTCTAACGGACTGTAGAGATACATTAGGACCATTGTCAGGGCCTCTCCCCTCATCTCGTCTAAAATGAATGAAGTCTTTGACTTTACTCACGTTAGGATGAGGTTCTCCTTCTTTTCCTAATATGGCCATTTTTGATTGCTTCTTTTCTATCATCACATAGTTTTTGCACCAAGAAATAATAATATTAAAATGGAGGAGTTTTATTGAAGAAAAATTACTGGCAGTACATTATCAAATTTTTTGAATTCTAAGGTTGTAGGAGCGTTGTTCCTCCGAGCTCCTTTAGGCGATAAGCTCTGGATCGGACGACCTCCTCTATTTCATACGAACCTTCCTAATTTGGGATAAGCTTCCTCTGACTTTGAGACTATGAGATGGTGGCTCATCGAAGCACTAAGTCCCCCAGAGATAGTATTGATGATGTCGAGAGATGGTCGATCTTCTTATTGTTCCTTCCTCCTTGACGGTTCTAGCTGCGATAGTGCCCTCGATCGATCTTCTCTTGGTTCAAACCGACGTCTGAAGAATTGATCTAACCGACCTCTCCTAATGAGCTCCTTGATCTTGTCTTGAAGCTGAATGCATTCTTCAGTATCGTGATCGTGGTCACGATGGTAGAGACAGTATTTGCTTGAATTATGCTTGTCAGGATGAGTGCGTATCCTTTTAAACCTCGGTAGTTGCTCCTTGATCTTCATTAATACCTGCATTTTTGGAGCATTGAGAAGGACGTAGTTGTGAAATCTTCTGGAGGGAGAACTTCTTCGTGTCCTTCTATTGGGGCTTCTTTGATGAAGAGCTCGAGGAGGAGTTTGGGCTCGCTTGTGCTTAGGAGAAATCTATGAGCACGGTCGAACTTCATTTGGCCCTCCATCAGTTGTGGATTTATTAGACTCGCCCGTCTGCCGCTCTCCTACGACTTTCTCATCCTTCAATTTGAAGGTTTCTTCCGCTCGGGTATATCCTTCAGCCCTTACTAGCAGATCAGTAAAGTCTCTAGGATACTTTTTCTCCAAAAAGAATAGCAAATCATTCTTCTGAAGGCCGTCCTTGAGTGCGGCCATTGTAATAGACTGATCCAGATTTCGGACCTCCAATGCAGCAGCATTAAATCGGATGACATAAGTCTGGATAGATTCTTCCTTCTTCTACTTGATATTTATCAGAAAATCTGAACCTCGGCCTGGACGTCAGCTGCTGATGAAATGAGCCACAAACTGATGGCTTATCTAGTCAAAGAAGAAGATCGTACCTGACTTCAATGCTGAATATCAATTTTTTGCTGCTTCCTTTAAGGTAGATGAAAAAGCTTGGCATAAGATGACGTCTGGTGCGCCATGGAGAAGCATCATAGTTCGGAAGGCCTTCAGATGATCAATCGAATCAAAAGTTCCATCGTAACTTTTAAATTAGGAAAGCTTGAAGCTCGGCGAGATGGGTTCTTGCATAATCCTCTGAGAAAAAGAAGGGTTAGTGCAAATATTATTACCGTGTGAGGAGGGAGTATGATGGAGCTCTTCGATTCATCGACTCATTTTCTAGAGCCTTTGATTCAGGAGATCTTTACGATGGTTGATCTCTAGAGTTTTCTGATGGGATGGAGGTAAAGCTTCCTCCTGCGTCGAGCTATGGTCCGAGCAAGGGCTCTCCATCCTCTGCTTCCTTTTTTTGGAGGTCATCGGTCGGCTAGCCCAAGTCGACCATCCTCCGACCGAATCATGGGGCTTCAGAGAAGCCTGCTCCAATCGAATTGGCATCGGAGTCTGACGATGTATGACTTCAGAGCTTGATGAATTGGCACCACTTTTGTGAGATCGCGAACCTACTGGACTAGTAGGTTGAACTACCCTGCATCCACCATGGCTGCAGGTGGTGCTTGAGTTACCGGAGCTGAAGCGGGAGCGGATAAATCTAGATGAAATTTGGCTATAGAGATCGTTGATCGTTGGGTCGAAGTTTTTTTGGAAGACATTTTTTTTGAAAAGAACTCTAAAGAGGAAGAAGAGAGATTATTGTTGAGCACTCCTTTAAGAATAAAAGAACTTTAGGAACAGAGGGGCCCTTCTTCTAGCGCCAATTTTATTTGTGTAGAATTTGGTTGATGCCGGTTCAAGCTGAAGTTGAGAAAGAAGAGGTTGCCATTGATGATCTACAAAATAAAGTTTTATCCGAAGTCGATGGTGGTGGCTTCGGTAGGATCCTTCGACGATCAAGTTAGCTCTTCTGACCAACAAAAATGGAGTGCTCAGGCAAGAATTCAGTAGAGTTCTAAAAAGAAGAAGAGAGCTCAGAGAAAATGTATCTAGAGGATCCCTTTTATAGACGGAGCCTGTATAGCCGTAACTGTCCGATAGTGGATCGCTCGGGGCCACGTAAAATTTATTACCATAACCGTCCGATAGTGGACCACTCGAGGCCATGTGAAATTTATTATGGAGAGAGGTGTCGTCCGTTCGTTGAGATTTTATAATCGAAGTTCGAAGAAAGCAGGCGTTGGTTAGTGATGAGCTTTGACATATGTTAATTCCAGAGGAGTTCGGACTCTTAATAGGAATATGGTTAGAGGGGATCATCCGAAAGGAATACTACTTGAGATCTGAAAGTAATCCGCTAGAGAAATTCGGATGAAGTTCGACTGAAGGAGAAGTTCAAAAGAAGTTCAACTCTTGAAGGAATCCAACTGAACGAAAAGTCCGGAAGAAGTTCAGCTCCTGAAGAAATTCGACTGAAGGTGAAGTTTGAAAGAAGTTCGGCTGCTGGAGGAATTTGACTGAAGGTGAAGTTCGGAAGAAGTTCGGTTACTGAAAAAATTTGATCGAAGAAAAAATCTGGATGGAGTTCGGCTCCTAGATGAATTTGACTAAAGAAGAAATTCAGAAGGAGTTCGACTTTTGGATGAATTTGACTGCTAGAAGAATTCGACTAAAGGAGAAGTTCGAAAGGAGTTCGACTCCTGAAGAAATTCAACTGAAGGAGAAGTCCAAAAGAAGTTTGGCTCCTAGAGGAATCCGAAGTTTGACTGTTGGAGGAATCCGACTGAAGGAGCAATTCGGAAGAAGTTCGACTCCTGAATGAATTTGACTGAAGGAGAAATCTGAAAGGAGTTCGGCTTCTAGATGAATCCGATTGAAGGTGAAGTTCGAAAGAAGTTTAGCTCTTGAAGGAATTCGGTCGTTAAAAAAATCTGATCGAAGGAGAAGTTTGAAAGGAGTTCGGCTCCTAAAGAAATCTAACTGAAGGAGAAGTCCGGAAGGAGTTCGACCGCTGCATGAGTCCGGGAGGGGTTCAGTCGTTGGAGGAGTTCGATCGTTGGAGATGTCCAGGAGAAGTTCAGCTCCTAGAGGAGTTAGGCCACTAGTAAAAAAAATTTCGATCGAAGCTCTTTCATGATTATCAGTTACATTAGGCTAAGTATCAGGCTGGACTTTGACGGGAGCGGGGTTTATCCCTAACAGTCTCTATGGAAGAAAATTTACAAAAATCTATCAAAGTCCCCTCATTGACATGATAAACTGCAGCTAGCTAAGGACATAATGTGTCGTAGGACTCGAACCAATCTCCAAACAGCTCACCAATAATAAGTTATTTAGTTATCTATATCTTCCTATAAGATGCCTCGCATTACCATATATCACGTATATAAGCCTGATCGGTTGATATGGATATAGATACCTTTGCCCTCACTAATCCTTTAATGATATCGGCAATCATGCGTACATCAAGCTATAGATGATCTTGCATCACATCTGCATTCAAGCATGTGTGTAGCCTTTTATATATTATAATCTTCCACATTGTGTCCTGGTCCGACAGTATGTCCGAAGATACCAGATATAACTCTCTGACTGTTTAATTTTATCTGACTCGACGATTTTGAAAGGAGGTGGGTGTGAATGGCATATTATTTCATGGAACGTTGGACTTTCTTCTTTGATCTGAACATCATTTCCTTTCTTAACTCCTCATTCCCATCAAAGAATGGATGCTCAGGCAATGCTCCATGGGATGTAGCCTTATCATCGTTAGATGCATCAACTAGTCCAAATTTAGGAATAAGAGGTGCCTCATACGGTGGGACATCCTCTTCCATATTAGACTCTCTACTATCATTGCCATTAGACTCTACATCATCATCCTCATTTTCATCATTCATAGGATTAGGATCATAACTAATAATGGCTTTATTTTCAAATAAAATTGCAAAATTGGCCATTGTGGTTCCTAATTCTCTAAGTTCGGCATGTATTGCATGTGGCTGATTAACTGATATAGGATTGTAAGATTCACGCTCTACATGCTCCATGGTAGCTGACACATAACTAGGATCGGCCTTCATTTCATCAAATACAATATTATATGGATATTGATATATAAACTCTGCCCCTACCATTAATTGAGGACTATTAGTTATTGATGCTACTGGTCCACCAACGATACATATAGGAGTATCTCGATACTCATACCCAGGTTCATTAGCCATTGGAGTTACATCAAATAGAGATCTCCCCATCTCCAATTGTGCAAGTGGGGCATATATAGCCTGAGACACATTCACATGTTGTTCACCATCATCCGAAACTTCTACCACTATCGGCTCAATGAAAATCTTAACTGCTTGAACAAACCCTTGTGATGGGATATCCAAGATGGTGTTCATGCTCTGATCATCTTCAATAGGTACATCCAAATATTGTGGAGCATTATTAATAAAAAATTTATATACTAGAAAAACTCCATGGCGATGGGGGTTCCATCTCCAGTGATAGCATATCAGACTTGCATAAGTTCTTAGTATATTACGTTATGATCCATCATGGTCATCCGGATCCTTCCACCATTATAACATGCACCATTAGCGTCATGACTGATCCTCTCATCCCAATGGAAGATAACAGTGACATGACTTGGATCTATTTTATTAGAAATTTTTGTGAGAAGTAACTATATGAATATATGAATATATGTTTACTAAGAGGAAGTACTTAATATTTAATATGACTTATATGATAAATGTATCATATCAAAAACTAATGATAAAGTTAGGTCCCATTTCTTCGAAAATTGCATTAATTCTATAAGTAATCACAGTAATCAAATTATATGCAATTGGAGTCAAAAGAAGATTTGATAGTATTTTTTCTTAGTTTTTCCTATACGACTGAAGATGTTTCAGAAGAACTAAAAAAAATAATGTCCAAATTTTTTTTCGAGCCATCTATGTATTATTTGATTACTGTAATTATCTATAAAATTAATTATAATTTTTAAACTATCCAAACTAAATAATTGATTGATCAATATACATAATTCTCATATCCGTATAAAAATATATAAATGTACAGATACGAAAGAATATGTATATTAATCAAAAGATGGATCTACGATTCTATACAATGCAAAATTTTTAAAAATAAGCAACTGAATATATGCATCAAATATCTTAGCAATACTTAAAATTTTAAGTTGCCTAATTGTCACCAAAACATCCATCTTAGCTAAGTAATGTATACTATATTCCATATTTAAATAATAATATATAAAAAATAAAAAATAAAAGAATCAAGGAGGAGGAAATACATGAGCCAATATGATGACTGAAAAATGGAGTGACGTGTCGGGGACCATCGAGAGGAGGGAGGGGCGCCGGGAACCACCGAGAGGAGGGAGGGGGCGAGGAGGGGTGCTAGGGACCAACAGAAGAGGAGGGAGGGTGGGAGGGGTAGGGGTTTGGTGGGTGGATCAAGTGGAGGAGGGGGGTGGGGAAATGCTAAGAGGAGGAGGGAGGGGGGGCAAGGAGGGGTGCCGAGGACCGCTGAGAGGAGGAGGGAGGGGCGGCGGTACATTGAAGAGGAGGGAGAGGGGGGGTCTCGCAACGGGGATCGGGAGGGAGGTTGGGTGGTGCACGGGGAGGGATGGAGGGAGGTTGGGGGTTGCGCACGAAGGGAGGGTAGGTCGACAGGAGGAGGGAGGGGTGCCGTGAACCGAGAGAGAGAGGGAGGGAGAGGAGGGTTCTTGCACCAGGAATCCGAGAGGGAGGTTGCAGGGATGCGCGGGGAAGGGCAGCAGGCCGATAATAGGAGGGAGGCATGCCGTGGACTAAGAGGAAGAGGAAGAAGGAAGGAGGGGTCTCGTGCCAAGGACTGAGAGAGAGAGGGAGGGGGATGGGGGGTCTTGCACTAGACCGAGAGGGAGAGGGAGGGGGGTCTCGCATTGGGGATCAAGAGAGAGGTTGGGGGGTTAAGTGGGGGAGGGTAGTGGGAACCGAGAGGATTTGGAAGAGATGGGAGACCAAGGAGAGGGGAGTTTAGTTTTTTTTCTAAATCTCGAGTAAGCTCTATAACAGGGCGACTTATAGAGCTGCTCTACTATAAAATGGATTTTATGAGAAAATCCTCTCTTATAGAGCTGCTCTAGGTCTTATGAGAAAATCACTTTTTAAAAGGATGATTTATTGTCTTGTCACATTATCGATGGTGGGCTGCTGGGTTAGCAAATAAAATCACTCTTTTAAAAAATGATTTTGTTTGGATAATATTTTTATAAATAATTTAAAATATATATATATATATATATATATATATATATATATATATATATTTAAAATTAGATATTATTTTAATAAAACTGCTTGCAGCTCAGTATTCGGAAAAAATAATCCAAAATACCAAAGAGAAAAAGGGAAAAAATCTAGTAAATGGGAGTTCGGTTCGGTCCCTCTCATAGAGTTTAACATGATGTCTTCGCCCACCGGCAAGACTTGGACGGTTGCGGAAAACCCCGTTCTACGCAATTTTGTCGTTCCTCCCAACAACTCGCCAGACGAGATTCCCGAGCTTTCTCTGTCTCTCTCCCCCTTTCTCTTTCTTTCTTTTTCTTTTTTTAAAATATTTTCTTCGTTTCTGTGCTCCGATCTTTTTCTCCGTTTTCATCTATAAATTCCCCCACTCTTCCAAGCCCAAATTCCCTTTCCCCCTCTTCCCTCCTCCCTCAGCTTGCTTCTCCTCTTCCCAGTTCTCGTCTCCTTCCCTCTGGAACTGTTCAGGATCTGCTTCTCTGCTCCTCCCCTGTTTTCCTCTGCCTCTTCCTCCAAGAATTTTTCTTGCTGTTTCCCTCGGGTTAGCAGAAATACCCCACTGTTTATTAGGGAAACTCTGTTCAATTCTTCTCTAAAAACTCGTCTCTTTCGTGGCCGAATATTGAGAAACAACCCATCATCAAAATCTGGTTGGTGTTGGGTAGGGTTTCCTCTTTTTCTTCCATTCCGACTTAAAATTTTCACATGCAGCATCTCTTCCTGTTGATGTTCCTGATTGATGCCGCCTATCCCAAGTGAGATCCTCCTCTCCGAGTTTATGATAAATTCTAGATTCAGACGCCCGACCCACCTCGTTCAATCTTTCTCCGTTGTCTTCCTCTATTGGTTCTATGTGTTCTCATAAGGCTCTTCTTCCAACATCTCAACACTCGGGCCCTGTCCATTTTTTCATCTACATACTCTCCTAGTGTTAGTATTTTCTCCATATAAGAACAACTCATCTTGTTCTATCTCCACGATTCAGCTAAAATTCCGCCTTAAAAAAAAAAAAAAGGAGGGCTGCTAGATAACTTGCTGTCACTAGTTCGGTGTGCTTGGTGTGAGAACCGGTATGACTTCTTCCAGTGGGACTTCTTCTGGATCATCGGCCCTGCTTCCGGGGTCCGAAGCAGCGGCGATCGATCAGAAGAAGCAGAAGCGGATGCTGTCGAACCGGGAGTCGGCGCGGCGGTCCCGAATGCGGAAGCAGAAGCACCTGGACGATCTGAGGACCCAGGTGAGCCAGCTGAGGCAGCAGCGCGGCCGCATCCTTGCAGCTCTAAGCCACACCACCAAGCAGTACGCGGGTGTCGAGGCTGAGAACTCTGTGCTCAGGACTCAGATGATGGAGCTCGCTTCCAGACTGCACTCCCTCGATGAGATGCTCCACTTCTTGAATGGAGACTTGAGCAGCAGCCATGGGCTTCTGGCCTGTGAGGGGCCTCCGATCGCCGATGGGTTCGGCAATCCTTGGAACTCTGTATATATGAACCAGCCCATCATGGCCTCGGCGGACATGCTCCAGTACTACTAGATACACATTTGTGAAGGTCCCGGCCTTGTAAAATATGGACTTTTGTTTAGTGTCGTTTGTGTGATTGGTGTGGGAGACGGACAAGATATTTTTAACTTTAAGAGCTTTTTTATGGGCCCAGGGAGAGCTGGAAAGGTGCAAGGGTGTGACACCACCAAGTATGTGGTAGATGGAAGTGCTTCTAGAAGGGAAGTTTAGTTTGTTTACTAGGTGATGGTGTGCGTGTGAACTATTACTTTGAATGCAGTCGGTATCGTGTCTATATATATGTATATGTGTGTGTGTGTGTGTGGTTTTTCTATTTACAATGCTATAAGAGCTTCTGTTCTTAATGCAGACTATAAACCTTTTTTTTTTTTTTTTTTTTGTTTTTGGATAATACATGTTGTTGGATAAAATATGGTACACCTGGTGATTTATTTCATAATTGAGGTAAGCCATAAACTCTCGGAGTTTACAGGGGGCCGAAATTAATCTGTAAGAAATGTTGTAGTTAGATCCATGGTGGAAGCCTTCACAAGTATTGATGTTGCTTGAATTAGAAAAGCTTTACCGTGAGAATAGACTATCCACTCGATGATTTCTAGGGGAAAGTTAGTCTCCTTGCGTTCCTACCGTGCATTTGAAACTAGTGGCATCATTGTTGCTGGTGCCTACCTTTTATTTGTTTTGTTTTGATCTAGGTACTTGACCGCCTGCTAATATTATAATGAATTCGGTTTCTTTATTTGGTTTTGCTGGGAGCACCGTCCCCAACGAATTTAGTAATGAAGAAAGGCACAACGCGAGCATGTTTCTTGGTGAGGTTTGGGCCAATAATAAGAAAGGATGGCTTATGAAGTGGGCATGCCCAAAGGTCAATTTATGGCTTGTGAAGTGGGTACGCCCAAAGGTTACATCCACTCGTTTCCCTGGAAATATACTTTCAATATTGTCTAAATTATTGAAAACTTGTTGATTTTTACTTGACTGAACGATTCTCCCAATTGTTTTCCAAAAACGAATCGATCCAAAACTATTCACTTATTCTTCAATTATACAGAAATTTTATAAGTTATTCATGAATTATTCGTGACCAATTGAAGAAATTTTGTGTTATAAATTTAATGATGCCATATATCATTGCTGATGGTGATATTTTTTGCTATCATTTATTACTTTTCTCCCTTCTTTACTTATTTTTTAGAAAAAAAAAATCATTTTTTTATTTATTATCTTGTCCTAGTCTTTGCTATCCAAGCTTTTTGTGAACTTTTGATGAATTTTTTGGAATTTTTCTGATTCCTGATGATTATATCTAGCAATAGTGTTCTCGAATACCGAACTTGTGTTAATGCTTAAAAGAGGTTTTGAGTCAGAGCCTTTAGTTGTCCATTCCGAGCTATTTAGACCTGGATAATTTATTTCATATGAGTCTTCTCACTCCTTTTCTGGGCGCAAAAAAAAAAAAAAACAAACAAAACTAAGCGAAGACAAAGAATTGGTTCAATTTCTGCTCCTCCTCCATCTGGAAAATGCAAAGGGAGATTGAAGAAGATACTCTACATGAGTTTGAGAGCGCTGAAGCCAGATGTTTCAAGACATCCAATATTACCATGTTAAGAACCTGGAAAAGAGAACTTAAAATGCTCGCTTTGCGATGAAATGTTACACGGCAGATGATGGTTGGTTTCAACGTAAAAAGTCTTGCAATGAGAGTTTTCCTTTCCTTGAAGTCTTTGAAAGATGTAATACTAAATTCGATTTGAAAAAGTGATACAAAATTTTCTACGGCTATTCTAACTATGCCTATCCTAATTGGTCATTGATACCTCATTTCAGCATTCTAGGATACCAGAGATTAAAACATGCAAGGAGACAAAAAGCTGTCGCCTTCGGTCTATAATCTAATCCCAATACTTTAAGAGCACTAATCGTACGTCTTATTGGGCATCAGATGAAAGAAGTACACGCAAAACAGATGTGTACGATGTAATATTAGCGATTTATCCTATTGTTTGTTAGTGTTAGTCCTATCATTTGTTAGTGTTAGTTCTAGTACTCTCATGGGCATCAGATGAAAGAAGTACACGCACAACAGATGTGTACGACGTAATATTAGCAATTTGTCCTATCATTTGTTAGTGTTAGTCCTATCATTTGCTAGTGTTAGTTCTAGCACTCCATGAGAATTTTACCTATTGTTGTATGCTGTGTGCCTGTTTGGAAATACGGTAGGACAAGGACCCACCCGGCCGGAGAGGTGAGGGAGAGGCGAGGAAGCCAATATCAAATCATAACTTATCCCTATTTTTTTTGGTGATACCTCTCTCTACAAGGATTCTACATTCCTAAAAAACAATGAGATTAGTTGTGATTGGCTCCTCAGACGACTCCTCTCATCATGATTTCAACGTATTTCAAACAAATTAAAATTCCCAGCCGAAATATCTTATCAAGCTTAGATCTTCCAGCATCCAAACAGGCCTACTATGAGGGCAAAAATAGTATAACAAATATTTTCTAGTAAATGCCTGACTGTTATACGACCAAATCCTATTTTTGTGTGCTTCTTGTGACATACCTTTTGATAAACACTAAGTTATGGAGCACCATCGAGTGGCAATGGGAGTGTGATTATGACCATCTCGCGCTCCACTGACAAAAATAGGAGGGATATGGCGTTAATGAACTTTATTCTTATAGAAAGATATAAATATATTTCTTTTTTGATGTAAAGAGAGAAATATGCCGCCCGGCTTTTATAGGAAGATATAAATATATCAATGTTTAGTTAATCATGCAATTACAAATATATCAATGTTTGGGTAATCATGCATGCCTTGCATGATTAACTAAAAAACTATCTTGATCAATATACAGTCCATCAAAATCAGTATATGAGACAGAAAATGATGCTTGCCATAGTTCCTCTTTTATTTCTAGGTGGAGGAAAGAGTGTGCTGCTTTCTTTATTATTCTGAAATGCATTCTGTGAAAAGGTGAGCTTTAGAGTTTAAAGGAGTCAGAATCCAATACTATAATATGTTTATATATATATATATATTGCCAGGACAGTACTATAACATGTCTTCCACCATGTAAAAGCGTCGGGATGATGAAATCACTTGCCATGCTCTTTTTATCTTTAGATCTGATTGCATGTTACAAAAGGACCCAGGATTCTATATCGAAGTTGGAAGGTGATGAAAGCGTGTGGGATTGCCATTTGTGACAAGGACCAGACAGAGTTGAGGAAAGCAAACAGCTTTGATTGGTGGGAAGTTGGTAGATCTAAATGGTTTTGTGATCGTAGCAACTTGCGGTAATGCTTTGTTTAGTGGGAAGTTGGTAGACTTTAGGACTCTCATGCCGCTGAAGACACTGATCGCCAAAGAGTTTGGATGAGAATTCATTTCAAATAATGCGTTAAGCATTAGTGATGGGTGGACAGTTAATTTAGTATATTGAATATTTTATATTTGGCCACAATGCTATAAAGTTGGTTGCTATATTCGGGACCTCTAAAGTTAGAAGGCCACTTCAATCTTTCTCTGGACAACTTTTGCTTGATGGTTTCACTCCAGTTTCGATCGATGGACCTGGCTAAGAGGAGGATGGCCATTTTTTGTTTTTGGAGGGGAAGGAGGGTGTTGGTGCAGAAACTCGTCGTCGCCAGAGGTCGTCGGAGTCGAGGCCGCTGAGGTCGCCGTCGAGGACCTGCAAAATAAAATTCCGTCCGAAATCGGTGGGGGGTGGCTCCGACAGGACCCTTCGACAGTTAAGTCAGTTTTCGGCCAACAGGAATGGAGTGCTCGGAATGAATTTCGGAGCTTAGAGAAGAAGAGAAAAGCTCAGAGAGACTAGAGGTCAGAGAGGTTCGCCTTGGCGTATCTGGAGGGTCCTTTATAGGCGGAACTTAGTTGATGACGACAGCCATACCGTCGCATGGAGTTCGGTACGGAGAGAAAGGCGTCGTCAGGCGGTCGGTGATGGCCATACTGGCAAGTCGTGAGCCGCATGGAGTTCGGTACGGAGAGGAGGGCGTTGTCAGGGAGTGGCGTTGCCAGAGGTGGTAGCCATGTCGTCTGGTTTCGTCGTCCGTCGCAGACTGATGGCGACAATTTATCTCGTAGTAGAGTCCGGCAGAAGGGAAGGCTGGGGGAGTTCGACTGGCTGAAGGATCGGCCATCTGTAGAGTTTGGCCGAGGGACGATTGCCTAGGAGTTTGGGTGCTGGGGGACTTCATTGAGTCGGTCCGAAGAGTTCAGCCGTGGGGGTCCGAAGGAGTTCGGCCGTGGGGAGTCCGAAGGAGTTCGGCCGTCCAAGAAGTTCGGTCTTGATGCTAGGAGTCCGGAAGAGGCTCGGCAGCTATCTAGTTCGGCCTACTGAAAAAAGCTCGGCTGTTGGAAGTTCGGCTGAAGCCCGTCTGCCGAAGCTCTTCTGCGGCTACTGGTTGCATTAGGCTGGGTATCGAGCTAGACTTCAGCTGGAGCAGGATTTATCCCCAATACTAGCCCCCCCACTCCCGAGTTCGAAAATCGAAGGAAGGGAGTGCAGGAAAGGTGACTGCCGAAGTCTTCCTCTGAGCTCTGTGCTGGTCTGGGTCGAAGCTCGGGAGAGATCCCATCTCCAGCTTGAAGTTGATACAGTTGCTTTATCTAGCCAAGGTCGATGCTTGCGTTAGGACGAGGCCTTTGTGAACGAGGCCTTCGACTTTGCTCGCGTCAGAACGAGGTTCTCCTCCTGTTCCTAACGGGCTGTGGGGGCACATGCGGATCGTCGTCCGAGCCTCTCCCCCCATCTCATCTTTTGTGAACGAGGCCTTCACTCGGGAGAGATCTTATCTCTGGCCGAGGTCGCTTTTCGGGGGAGATCTTATCTCTGGCCGAAGTTGCTCTCGGGAGAGATCTTATCTCTAGTCGAGGTGGTTTTTCGGGAGAGATCTTATCTCTGGCCGAGATTGCTTTTCTGGAGAGATCTTATCTCTCGGCCGAACTGCTCGGAAGAGATCTTATCTCTAGCCGAGGTGGTTGCTCGGAAGAGATCTTATCTCTAGCCGAGGTTGCTTTTCGAGAGAGATCTTATCTCTGGCCGAACTGGTTGGGAGAGATCTTATCTCTGGCCGAGGTTGCTTTTCGGAGAGATCTTATCTCTGGCCAAACTGCTCGGGAGAGATCTTATCTCTGGCCGAGGTTGCTTTTCGGAAGAGATCTTATCTCTGGCCGAACTGCTCGGGAGAGATCTTATCTCTGACCGAGGTGGTTGCTCGGGAGAGATCTTATCTCTGACCGAGGTTGCTTTTCGGGAGAGATCTTATCTCTGGCCGAACTGGTCGGGAGAGATCTTATCTCTACCGAGGTTGCTTTTCGGGAGAGATCTTATCTCTGACCGAACTGCTCGGGAGATCTTATCTCTAGCCGAGGTGGTTGCTCGGGAGAGATCTTATCTCTGGCCGAGGTTGCTTTTCGGGAGATCTTATCTCCTGCCGAGGTCGGGAGAGATCTTATCTCTGGCCGAGGTTGCTTTTCGGAAGAGATCTTATCTCTAGCCGAGGTGGTTGCTTCGGGAGAGATCTTATCTCTGGCCGAGGTTGCTTTTCGGGAGAGATCTTATCTCTGGCCGAACTGAGAGATCTTATCTCTGGCCGAGGTGGTTGCTCGGGAGAGATCTTATCTCTGGACCGAGTTTGCTTTTTGGGAGAGATCTTATCTCTGGAGAGAGATCTTATCTCTGGCGAACTGCTTTTCGGGAGAGATCTTATCTCTGGCCGAATTGCTCTTTGACCTGCTTGTGTTAGGGCGAGGTCTTCCTTCCTAACACGGCGACTGTTGACTGCTTCTTTCCCTGTCATTACATAGTTTTGGCGTCCGAAAAACAATACACTGTTGAAAAGGGAGAACTTCATTGAAAGGAAGTTACTGGCAATGTTTTTCCGAATTCTCTGCGATTCAGGACGACCTTTTCTACCTCATGCTGGCTTCCTCACTTTGAAGCGTGCTTCTCTTGGCTTCCATGCTGGGTCCTGGGGTAACGTTGACGACGTAGTGAGGCGGCCGACCTTATCGTTTTCCTGCTACGGCAGCGCCCTTCGCCGATCTTCAGGCTCGCGTCGAATGAATTTACCCAGTCCGCCCCTTTCTAACGAGCCCCTCGATCTCGTCTCGGAGCTGGATGCACTCCTCAGTGTCATGGCCGTGGTCGCGATGGTAGAGGCAGTACTTGCTTCGGTCACGCTTGTTTGAGGGAGACCGTAACCCTTCGGGTCTTGGCAGTTGGTTCTTAACTTCGGTGAAGATCTGAGTTCGAGGAGCATTGAGGGGGGCATAGTCGCGGAATCTTTTGGGAGGAGGGCTTCTTCGCGCTTCTTTGTAAGCTCGAGGAGTCCGGGCCCGCCTGCTGCCAGAGGGAGTCCGTGAGCGCGGCCGAACTTCATTCGGCTCCCCATTGCCTGCCAGCTGCTCCCTTAAGGCTTCTTCGTCCTTCGACTTGAAGGCTTCTTCCGCACGGGCATATCTCTCGGCCCGAGCCAGCAGATCGGCGAGGTCCCTAGGGTACCTTTTCTCCAGGGAGAACAGCAAGTTATTTTTTTGAAGACCGCCCTTGAGGGCGGCCATGGCGACTGATTGGTCCAGGTTCCGGACTTCCAGCGCGGCAGTGTTAAATCCGGGTGACGTAGGCCCGGATGGGTTCCCCCGCCTTCTGCTTGATGGCCATCAAGGAATCCGAACCTCGGCGCGGCCGCCTACTACTCACAAAGTGGGCCGCGAACTGTTGACTCATCTGGTCAAATGATAAGATGGTACTCGGCTTGAGCGCCGAGTACCAGTTTCTGGCAGCTCCTTTCAGGGTAGAGGGGAAAGCCCGGCACAATATAGCGTCTGGAGCGCCGTGGAGCAGCATCGTCGTCCGAAAGGCTTCCAAGTGGTCGACCGGGTCGGTGGTCCCATCGTAGCTGTCGAACTGTGGGAGCTTAAAGTTCGGCGGGACCGGTTCCTGCATGATTTTCTGTACGAAAAAGGGGGGTCAGTGCAGACGTCATTACCACGTGAGGGGGGAGTGTGACGAAGTTCTTCGATTCGCCGGCTCATTTCTAAGAGCCTTTGATCCAGGAGATCTTCACGATCTTCTGATCTCCCATGGCTCTCTTGTGGAACGGGCGCGAGGCTTCACCCTTGGCCGATCCATGATCCGAACAAGGGCTCTCCCTCCTCTGCCTCTCCAATTCCGGGGATCGGAGGTCGGGCTGTCCCAAGTCGGTCGCTCTTGGACCGGATCACTCGATTTCTGGAGAGTCCCGCGCCGGTTGGGCTGGCACCGGAGCTTGCTGGTGCATGGCCTGCACTGCCTGCACTGCCTCCGTGAGATCGCGAACCTGCTTGACGAGCAGGTTGAACTGCTCCGCGTCCACCGCGGCTACAGAGTGAGCCTGGATCGCCGGGGCTGGAGCAGGAGCAGTCGGATCCGGACGGGATCGGGCCGCGGAGGCCGCCGACCGTCGAGTCGAGGCTCTCCTGGGGGGCATCTCTTCTTTTCTTCTGAAAAGAGGAAGAAGAGAAATCTTTGGAGTGGAAAGGGGGAAAACGTCGCCGAGCACTCCTTTAAGAACGAGGGGACTTCGGCTCTCTCTTAATAGAGAGGCCCCTTCCTTCTAGCGCCAATCTGTTGGTGCAGAAACTCGATCGTCGCCGGAGGTCGCCGGAGTCGAGGCCGCTGAGGTCGCCGTCGGGGACCTGCAAAACAAAGTCCCGTCCGGAGCCGGTGGGGGGTGGCTCCGGCAGGACCCTCCGACGGTCAAGTCAGTTTTCGGCCAACAGGAATGGAGTGCTCGGAATGAGTTCCGGAGCTTAGAGAAGAAGAGGAGAGCTCAGAGAGATTAGAGGTCAGAGAGCTTAGCCTTGGCGTATCTGGAGGGTCCTTTATAGGCGGAGCTTAGTTGATGGCGACAGCCATACCGTCGCATGGAGTTCGGTACGGAGAGGAAGGCGTCGTCAGGCGGTCGGTGACGGCCATACTGGCAAGTCGTGGGCCGCATGGAGTTCGGTACGGAGAGGAGGGCGTCGTCAGGGAGTGGCGTTGCCAGAGGTGGTAGCCATGTCGTCTGGTTTCGTCGCCCGTCGCAGACTGATGGCGATAATTCATCTCGTAGGAGAGTCCGGCAGAAGGGAAGGCTGGGGGAGTTCGGCTGGCTGAAGGGTCAGCCATCTGTAGAGTTCGGCCGAGGGACGATTGCCGAGGAGTTGCCGAGGAGGCCCGAAGAAGGCTTCGGTTGCACTGGGGGACTTCGTTGAAGCTCGGCCGCTTGGAGTCAGTCCGAAGAGTTCAGCCGTGGGGGTCCGAAGGAGTTCGGCCGTGGGGAGTCCGAAGGAGTTCGGCCACCCAAGAAGTTCGGTCTTGACGCTGGGAGTCCGGAAGAAGCTCGGCAGCTAACTAGTTCGGCCTGCTGAAAGAAGCTCGGCCGTTGGAAATTCGGCTGAAGCCCGTCTACCGAAGCTCTTCTGCGGCTACTGGTTGCATTAGGCTGGATATCGAGCTAGACTTCAACTGGAGCGGGATTTATTCCCAACAGGGGGGTTTAATGGCAGAGCCATTAAGACCTAAAAAAGAAGACCCTCAGCATCCGCCATGACCAAAAGATACAACATTGGTGGAAATTAGATTTGATCATAAGCCAAGTTTGGGTCCAGAAAACATCAAATTATACATATGCCGGGTCCGAAGCCCGATTAAAAATGAATAAAATTTGGGCCTTAAGCCCGGTCCATGATTAGAATGGAAATTCTACTACTAAGACCATCGGGTAAAGTTTGCAAAATAATCAGCTACTTGATTTGTCTCAAAAAATACATGAAGGCAGGATAAGTTCTCTAAGATCCTTTTAATGGAAGTAATTGATGTTCCTCAAGGATTGGGAGAGCATGGCCGAACTAAGGTCTTTCTAATGGAAGTAATGTTCCAAAAGGCTTGGGGTCGGAGCATGGCCTACACCAAGCCGGCTAGAAGAATTCCAACCAATGAAATGCGCGTTGTCAAGTTTCTAACGTCTCACGCTAACCGTAAATGACCGTCATGATGATTATAACAACAGTTATTTGTTTTAAAGCATAGTTTATAAATTTTTTAATATTACAATATTGACTGAAATAACGGCTGTTATAACAGTATTTTAATGGAAAATGACAGGTAATAATGGAAAAAATAACAATGTAATCTTTTCTTTATTTTTTTTTATTGGGTAATTTTTTTTTTTTTTTTTCAATAGAATCTAAGAATTCTAGGTTAAATTGGATAAGACACAATACATAGAATATAGCTTTCATAAAATTAAAAATAGAGATTTAAATAGAGAAAATATTAAGGATCACGGAGTTTAGTTACGGTCAATTATTCTTTAAGAAGGAAGATTGAAAAGGATATTATTTATAGGATTAAAGTACATTAGATAAAATGGATAAGTATAATTAAAATATTATATAATCGTTAATCATCCATCGAGTTTAAAGAAAAAATTTGTAAGATAGCCATTCGATCTGTTATACTTTATGGCGTAAAATATTAAATAGTTAGAAAATCATATATGATAAGATTAATATAGATGAAACAAGAATATTGAGATGAACGTATGATGATAGAAGAAAAGATAAATAGAAAGATAATATTATTTATAAAAAAAGATAAATGTAATACCTATTGAAGATAAATTAAAAATATGATGACTTAGTTTGGACATAAACAATATAGGCAAAGAATGATTTGATACATTTATAAGAAAAAAAAAAAGAAATAGATCATAAATTACATGAATGAAATAATAAAGAAAGATTTAATGTCTCAACATCTCTTAAAAATTATGATCCTAAATTGAGCGGAATGAAGGAGAATGATTCATGCAACCAACCCCAACTAGTCATTGCACTTTGCCAAGCTATTGGATGAAGGGGGTAAAAAGAAATAATCAAGCAATGCATTCCTAAACATGCTTTGACCTTTTCCAGGGGGTTTATTCTCCTGCCTCAAAAATATATTGCTCTTTCCTGCTCCCAATTTTTCTGCACTTTCTAAACCACCACCCACCCTAGCGTAGGACTATGCCCCCTCTCCTTCTATCATACAAACTTTCTACTTTCTGATCAATCTTACTCTTGTTTCTTGAAAAATTATAAAAAACAGGTAAACATAAATGGGTGTCTAATTGTAGAAGTCTGTCTCTCCCTTCTAGCTTTATTAAGACAGATAAAAATAACCATGTACCAAGAGGTTATAGTACAAATAACCCGCAGCAGCATTACATAGGAACATGGAAACAAAAAGAAACAACATTCGTATGTGAAAAAAAGGAGCATAAAGAGAGACAGCCAAACGGACGATATAAGGAGCAACCGCAGCAGATAACATATCTGCTCCTAGTAGAACAGCAGCATAAAAAGAAAAGCATGTAGTAAATCCACTGATAGGCGATAGCTGAGTAGAAAATCACATAATATCCAGATGGGTAATGTAAAACTATAAGACCAAATACCCGTGATAAGAGCAGGCGAGCAAAGGCAGCAGGCATTTACTATAATCAGCTGAGAATCCTGTAGTAAGAGAATAAGCAGCAATACGAATGACAGAGTAGTGAGTGCTGTACTTAAAAATCCCAGATATAGTAAAAGATGAACCAATGGAACCATGCCCGCTTCGCTGCTTACATGAATTTGTTGAGATAAAACGAAACAGTAGGACAGAAAATGCCATTAGGAACATTGCTTCCCGATATAATATATATTAAATACCCAAGAGGAAAATATAGGCACAAAATTGCTAAGCAACCACCAGCTTTATACAAAACAATGAAATCCAACTCTGCATAGCTGCACCATCTTCGAAAATATATATATGAAATGGTACTGCAAAGATTGTGAGTTGCTGACCCTGAATATGATAAAAGCTGGGAAACACAACACCAATAGCCAACAATAACATAGAAGTAGATTTATGAATGGAACAGAAGAGTGAAATCATAGCCATCATATAGCTATAGCATAAAGTAGAAGCAGATAACAGCATTGTATAAGATAACAATAGTGCCCAACAGCTATTCTGACATAAATAAGGGCATGGCTGCCCGATCAAGCATGGTTAGATGACATATTTTCTCTGATGTTGTCTGATTTCGGTCACCTTTAGTGCTTGCTGCTCATTCACTGATGCAGAAAACCCATGTAGCATATGTTAGGTTGCATACTGAGCTATTGGGGCAGTTTACACAGCGTTGTTGCTCCATGTGATGCGACAAATGGACCTCTACTTAGTATATCAACAATTTATGACTTTTAGCCATTCTTATTTAAGAACTCTGTTCACCAGACATCTTTAGTGAGGCAAAGGAGATAGCCTCTTATTTGTGAGATCTGTGTTTCTTGTTCCTCAGCTCTACAGATTCTTGAGAAAAGTCTTTCATTTGAATTTGTCAGAGTAATTAACTCTATGTTACTGGACTTGGCAAATTGTGCTGTTGTATGTTTGACATCATTCTTAGAGCAGTTGCACTAACCCATCAACCTCTTTTTTTTTTTTTTTTTTTGAAGGTGGATTTCATATGTGCAGCATCTTAAGGTTCATTGAAATGATCGACACAGCATGGGTCCTAGCACCCCACCAAACAGAAACCTACTTGCCTTTGGAGAATTCTATATTTGAGGAAAGCACAGAGCCATGCATCGATCCTTGTTGTCAGAGAATGGAGCAGCTTTGTAGCAACGATGAAGATAAGACTACTTGGTTAACTCAAGCAGAAAACCTCAAAAGGATTCCCAAACCATAGCCATGGAGCCATGCCTCAACTTTGTCAATAAATTAGTTCATCAGCGGCCTTTATCTTTTTCAATAAATTCCTTTCTTGTCTCCAAGCAAATCCTTTGTCATGCACAGCATTCACTCGTAATATTTAGATCTTTCTGTTGCAACCCTCCACGATAAATCGTAGTCCCTTTTCTTTTGCACCGGAGTATTTGAACAATCATGATGCTGACTGTATGGAGAAAAGAAGTGAAGTGGTAAAGATCCGATCACAAGAATAGGCGCCCAACAGACACTGGCATCGGCCAACCAATCAGCTTATTATGGATTTCTATGGATAAGGATCCTCCTGTTCTACCCCCTCATTAAGAAGCACATACGTCCTTTGCTTCCTTCTCTTCTCCTTTGCTTCCTTCTCTTCGCTCTCACCCCCACAATTCCTACATATCATATTTATTCCCTCTCTCTCTCTCTCTCTCCTTCTGTCTCTCTCTCAAACACGCTCGCGCACACACAGCGCTTAAGGCTTAACGCACAAGGTGCTTTGAAATTTACCCGTTCTTCACCATCAAACAGAAATATACTATTCTTCAAACAGAATTGACACGTGTGGAAGAACCCCTAGCTGGGCTGTCCTTCCCCACCTTGTATATAAGCATCCTCAGTCCACGCAGTGCAAAACCAGGAGCTCGCTAAAGGCACCCCCCCAAGCAAAACAACTCCAAGCCTCCAATCCCCTCGTGAGAATCCAAGTCTAGTGGAAAAGAGGAAGAGGAAAACTCAAGGAGGCAAACCAAACACTATGTGCAATACCGCGCCCTCCGCTCCGCTCTCTTCCTCCGCAAAAAAGACCAACCTCTTGGTGCCCGAACACTCGGAAGAGGACCTCCAAAGATGGCCTACTCTCCCCAAGGTAACCAACCAACCCACCACTTATGCATACCTATAACTTAATCACGCTCTTCTACTATATATTATATAGCTTCTACTTGGAAGCAGAGAGAAACTAATCAATCTCTGCTGATATGAATTGGGTTCAGGTGGTAGAGGAAATGAGAGCTATAGGAAAGATACCGATCCCCACAGCTGCAACTGGTCTGGTCCTCTATTCTCGTGCCATGATCTCCATGCTCTTCCTCGGCTACCTTGGTGATCTCGAGCTCGCAGGTGGCTCCCTTTCCATCGGCTTCGCCAACATCACCGGCTACTCGGTCCTGTCAGGCCTTGCCACGGGCAAGGAGCCCATATGCAGGCAGGCCTATGGTGCGAAGCAGCGCGAGCTCCTGGGCCTCACCCTCCAAAGAACCATTCTCCTCCTCTTCTCTGCTTCCCTTCCTTTGACTCAACAGCGCCGCAGAAGAAAGGTATCACGGCACAAGGAAGATCGGCAGCAGCAAAGTTACACCAAGCGACATCATAAAGTTTCAAATGACCAAATAAGCAAGCCAACTTCTGAGAAACATAATGCAGGATGAAAGAAAATCCAAGTACCAGCCTCCAAGAAAGAGCTCTTGACGGCCCACAAGTTTCCTGACTTCCCAGTATGTGAAATATAAGGCAGCGTAACGCAGTGCAAAAAACATGATTAGCTGAAATCCTAAGCCAGAAAATCCCAAACAGCAAAAGATAACAATGGAAGTAGAGGAAGCAAAATGAAAATATGAACTCTCTATTATAATAAAAGAGGAATATCAATCAAATTCCTCCATCGTTCTGCACAACATAATTATTATCACAAAACTTGATACCATTGCCATTTGCTGGTAACAATTGTGTGCAAGACATCCACAGCAGACTGAGAAGTCCATTTAAAAATCACGCGCTTGAGCCCAGTTAGCCATATAATTAGTTGCTTGGTTTGCTTGTCCATAAGTGTGTGAAACACTCTAAAAACAGCTAGAGATGCCTTCCATGCCAGTGAATCATAAAGAAAATGAATATGCCTATACTTTGTTAGCAATGCATGACTTAGACAAGACACCACAGTTGCTAAATCTCCTTCTAAAAAGATGGAAGAACATTGTAAGTCATGCACTACACCTTGCACCCTAATTACTGGGAAATTATTAGGTAAACTTATTTTGCTATAGGCAAAATATTTTATAGGTTTTGATCGGCTCTTTTTCACCTCATAGCTGATCATAATTAATTAGAATTAGTAATTAACAAAGGATCAACTAATGTCTGAACTCTTTAGCTAATCATAATTAATTAGGATTAGTAATTCATGAAGAACCAATTTGTTGGGGATAAAATAGCTTCCGCTGAAATCCAATCGAAAATCCGATCTCGATGCAGTGCTATTTGGAGTCATAATGATTAGATCCAAGCTTCACTCAAGTTGACCCCCTGGTCCAGATAAGTTCTCGAAGATCGATTTCTAAACATGATTAAGTTCACAGCTTCAATTAAGAGAGGTTCATTCTGGAAATCACGATCGCTTCCGTCAATGTCCGATTTAATGTAATAGCCGAACTCTTTTAATTTAGCTGTCCAATTTTATCTTAATAACTGCTGCCGAATTTCGATCGGACGAACTTGAACGGTAAAAAAAAATTTGTCATTCAACTGATTTCAATTTTCAGCCCGTGATAAGCAACAACCGCCATGCAAACATTGAACCTCAGCACCGTTCGACCCTGATTGATAGCCGACCTTGGATACTGGCCGAACTTCATCAAAACAATTGGAGTGACTTCGTCGTGATCTCAGTTAAGGAACCCGGTATTCATTCAGTTCCAAAGCTTCGGCCGACCTTAATATCTCCATCGTGTATCCAGCTCATATAGCCGATCTCGTGGCTATTTCCTTCCAACCCCAGCTCCCATAATGCATCTGCAGATCAAAATACTAACGTCTATTATCAGCCGATCTTGAAGATTGCCGAGCTTCTAAAGGCAACTAAATTTATCCCACTGCGGTCCAAATCAGAAATCTGACCTACAAGCTCGACATTTCTAGTCCAAGAACCGACCTTCAAGTTCAGTTTACCTGATCTTAAGTCTCGATAGCATGACCTCAAGTCAAGTAACTCACAATCAAGCTTGGAAATATCTAATTTTGTGTCTGAAACTCCAGCAAGTCGTGACAAATGATAGTTCACTCTCCGTAACAAACTTTGAGTGGTCCGAATGGTTTATCGATATTCTATTATAGTTATCACTATCAATCTGTTATAGGTTTCATTTATAAAAGAGATCCTTCGGATATATTTTCTCCTCTAAGCTCTCTTCTTTATTCTAATCTCCTGCATACTTCATTCTTGTTGGCCAAGAATTTAACTTGACCGTCGAAGGATCTACGCTAGAGCCATCCACCTCCAATCCGAATTTTGTCTTGCAGATCTCATTGGCAAGATCCCCACCTCCATCTCTAGCATATTTTGATGGCCGTCCATTTTCTATACCAACATAATTAATGTGTAAACTTTTTATCAATTTTGCCTACAATAGAATAACTCTACCTAATAATTTCTCTCAACAAGATAGTAATAAATTCAGCAAAGAAAACTAATGAACGTGGCAATAATTTATCTCCTACTAGCACCAATTCGGCATTGTATTTCCTTGTCACATATCTTGCAGCTGCCTGAGTTGCTACCATGGAAGCATCAAAGTTAATCTCAACAATTTCATCGGAAGAAGTTCGCATGAGATCATACAAGATAATAAAAGTATAAGATTATGTTGAGTACAGCAATCCTAATGCCTAGACAGCCATTAATGCTTGTCTTCTAGTTCTAATCTCATAATTCAATATAAACTTTACGAATTACCTGAGCTAGTGTTTATACCATTAGTAAAAAATTCTTGCATTACAACTCAGCTAGAAGCATCCATGCAGCGTATGCTACCATTGTTTTCTTATCTTGATCCATCAAGACATTACACGTAAACTTCATCAATGCCAATAAATCAAAGATAAAAAAATCAATCCATACAGATTACAAAGATGCTGCCAGCAAATCATAGCAAAAAAAAAATTAATATGATATAAGTATAGTCTTTCACAGTCTGCGGGCATAAATCGTAAGTCCGCATAGCTATTGACAGAATGCTATGATGAGCAAAAAAAAAAAAAAAAATTAATTGATAATCTGCTCCCGCTAAGTTGCCACCAAAAGATTTTAACCGTAGATGGCATCTTCCACGTCCAAATCCAGTGAAATAGGTGGGGATAATGCATGTCCTTTGATTAGGGTCTCATAAATGTCTATCACGTGGTAGAAGAGGCTTAAGCAGCCAAGTTTAAGTGACACGCTGACCAAAGCAAGCTTTTAAACAAAATTTTGGCTCATGCCGGTGGATGGAACGTTATTTGAAACAGCTGGACTTCCTCTCCTTTATCACAAATACCTGATGGAGGAATTATATTAAATAGGGTTTATGTTTGATGTTTAATTTTATAATTATATCTGTGATGGGTCAATTACTATGTATCATGGTTCCATGGGTGTTTTGTTTTGCTTTTGTAGCTTTGAAGCAAAATTTTGGTCCACCACCGACAAGACAAAATATTGGTCCCACAACCTGTCAAAACCCCCAGGGTTCGGACGGAGAAATTATTGCATGCACCGGGTGCAACTGGACCGCGCAAATCCCACCGTCGACAACACGCCACGTTACCCCTTATATTTCATCAATTTTCGATTGCGCGCTATCCACCGTGCATATGCGTCGGGATTTGCCTTGGTCCACTTGCACCTGGTGCATGCAATAATTTCTCGTTCGGACGTGGGTTCAGGAGCGATGGGGTAATTAATTAGGTCCGTTTCACGTGGCCAGGCACCGCCGTCACATTGCAGAGGCAGCCGCTTTTAGGTGACACGTGGGAAGACATACGAGTATCAAAACCGTTCTTTTAAAACAGGTGTTGTATCTTTCACGAAAGATGATTCACCTTGAATTCACCGTTGGATCGCGCAATAGCCGCATCGAGAGCCGTACAGGTGGAGGAATTAAGAAATTTGAAGTGTTTTGGCGTCTGTGCAGAGAGAGATCCGATCGAAAGAAGATCAATCAACCTTTGGCGTGAAACATACAACCGAAACCCCGTTCCTCCTCACAACAACAAACTCGGGAGGAAACGATAATAGATCCGTAGCTTCCGAATTCCAAAAGTCTAAAGATTTGGGAAACTTCACAAACTTTGCCTGCCAGTTATTCAGGTATCCTCTCCTCTTCCTGTTTTAAAAAGTATCAGAGCAATAACCCATGATTTGATCTTTATTTTCTAATCCTTGCAATTGTCCTATCCTTCTCTTCATCCATTTTCTTCCTCTCCCATTCCGTTACTTGTCGGTGCCCTATTTTCCCTTTTCATATTCGTTGGGGCACCAAGATTTGTTCTCGGTGTTGTGTCGTTTTCTTTTATTGGTTTGTTTGCAAATTTATACCGCACTGTTTTGTTCCTTCTAACATTAGGTCTCAAGTTTTTTTTGCTTTTTTTTGTTTTGTTTTTGTTTGTTTTTTTTTTGGTTATCTTGTGCAATTCAGGGATCTGTAATGTTGCTTACTAATTTTCATTATGGTCGAGCATTGAGAATAGCTACTTCTTAATTTCACTTAGAATGCCTATCTTTAGCTCATCCTGATATTTTTGGGAAATTTTTTAGGCTTTCCTTTTCTTAACCTGCCGGGGTTTGAATCTGTACGTATCTTCGTGTGGAATTGTTATTTGATGTACCATGTGCATAGAAAAGATGAAAGAAAAGATCAATATGAACACTCCTAAGCTGAAATTCAAAGTTTTCTGTTAAAATTGCGGGATTTTGTTCTCCCTCTTCCTCCGCTCCCTCCTGGTGCGTGTTTGTAATTTATGCTTTTAGGTATTTTCGTAAATTCCCATGATCTTTTTCTTTACTGGACTAGTACATGGAGATGGGAGAGACTGGTAAGTAGAGCTGTTTTCTGGATTCTTGTTAGGTAGATAGATTTTAAAGCCATGGTGAAAGAGACCGAGTATTATGATATTTTGGGTGTGAGTGTTGATGCATCTTCTGCTGAGATAAAGAAGGCCTACTACATCAAGGTAACAAAACATTCGTAAATTTTATTTTATTTTTTGAACCATTTACATATTTTCTAGTTTCAAAATGCGATATGTTGACCTTTGACATGAAAGAAGTGTGAATTATTATGACTGCAGAGCGTGAGGATTTTCATCTCAATTATTCTGAAGGCCTGAATTTGTTCTCTTCTGGATTTTCTTGATCCTATCAGTATTTTTTCATGTCTCATGTCATTTTCTTATTTTTGATATGAGCATTTGCTAATATGTGAGAGGCTATCATTTCTAGGTACCATAATTGATGCACTTCATGACTACCAAAAAGATAAATTTATGCTTTCAAATATTTATTATTGTGTCAGTTTTGAATAAATGAAAGTTTCAGCATAACTATAGTACAAAAAGCATTCAAATGTGTTCATTTTAAATAATCATATTTCTTGAAAAAAGCATGCTGCCTGCTCTTCTTGGCAATTGATTTGGTGGTGTTTTCATATTTTATACAATAATATGCCCAAATTGTTTGTCAAATCTCAAAAATAGTTGATAATGCAAAATAATTCAGGTGGTTGTTTACCTGTTTGTTATGTTGGCTTACGATAAAATCATAATAATGGGATAAGGTTGCTCAAAATTCAGCAGGTTTTGCATGTGTTTGTGGCTTTGTGCAGTGTGTGCATCTTTGCATGCATGCATGTAGGCATGTGCACATGTGTCTGTGAATGCATGGGAGCATGTGTCTGTGTATGCATGTCTCCCATGCATGTTGTCTTTTCCTTCATGAATGATGGTTTGTGATGCATCTTGTTTGTGACCTCTGGGCACTAGAATAATGTAGAAGAAACTTCTTGCTCATGCAAAAAAAAAGAGCTATCCTATTTCCTTATTGTCTGTGAAACTTCCAACTTGTTTGTGCATTTTATTGTTCTAGTTCATTTTTGCTTCTCTCTTTTTTTGTTTTTTCAAGAAAAGAACCGTTAGGAGTTCTCCAGTTGTCAATGTCAGATTTTATGTAAAACATATAAATTAAAAGCTAAGTTTTATGGGAGCTTCATTTGGCTCAATCTTTCAACTATATGGTGGTAATGGGAATGCTGGTTGCTGGTCAGCATGGCATGTGTCCTGCCATGCTGGACCACGGCACATGCCTGAGCCTTGCTGAAACAAAAGAGACAAAAAAAATTTACTGAGCCTTTTTATAATAAAAATATAAATTATTTAATGGGTGCTGTGTGAACCCTGTGCCAGTGATGATATTGGTCCGGCATGGCCCAGCAATTGAAACATTGGTTTTGTTGCTCCTGTTGAATTTTGTTTTGTAAACTACAAATTCAAAACCTCAAAAGGAGTTTATGGGGTGCAAGGCAACCTGATTCAATCCCCTTGCCTTCTGTATTTATTTTTAGAAATGTCAGGTGCCCAGTCGTAACAAATTTTTTAATTGATTTTCTGCATATTGCTGATTTTCTCTTTTCCCCGTTATTTGTATTCTTGAGTTAGGAGCAACTTTCTTTCAGCTGTCAAGCTTTATTTTGGTGATGGTAGTTGCATAATTTTTTATCGATATCAATACTGCTATTATTTGGTTCTAATTTTAAGGGTCCCATGAACTATTCCAGTCTCTTGTTAAACTCATTTAATCTGCCGTTTGTAACTCTTTCAGGATACTGCAAAAATTAAATATTTTTGTTTAGAATATGAGGTATGACATCATGTTCTTTTCTTTGGGCGTGCTTTTCTTTCGTGTATTCCTTTTGTAGGCAAGGTTGGTCCACCCAGATAAAAATCCTGGAGATCCAAAAGCTGCTCATAACTTTCAGGTACACGACTTAGTTTTACAAACCTGCATGATAGAACTGTCAACGAGAAAGTCTAATCATCTAATACATGCCATTCTGTCTTCTGAATGAATGTGCAAATGTGGGATGCATAGTTTCTTGATCAGTTTACTGGTATTACACATTATTGTGGCTTTTATTTAACTAGCAGATATGCTTGTTTTAGATAGATGTTATTTATTTTGTGTGATTTCTGTAAACAAAGGCTACCAGCAATTATTTATAGCTATTGCTCTAGTAGTTTGTTAATGAGTAAACTATATTCATGCTCTTCTTGAAACTGGCCAAACATGGTTGATGATTTTGGTGGATGTGAGGTATCAACGCATATGATGATTACAAGTGCATGTCTCTTGATGTAGCATACTGCACAACTGATTGAAATGATTTCCATGCAAAGGTACTAGGAGAGGCTTATCAAATTCTGAGTGATCCTGCAAAACGTGAGGCATATGATAAGCATGGAAAGGAAGGTCTTCCCCGGTAAGTCCAAAATTCAAATTTGTGTTGAATTGCTCAATGAAAGTTCTGTGCGAATATACAACCTTCATGATTTTTTTTTTTGGTTTCAGAATAGGTTGGTGAATAAGTCTGTTGAAGCGATTAGATAATGCTGATATGATTTAACTTTTTAATTTCTTACAAATGGTGTAGAAGAATATTCACAAATAGAGAAATGAGAAAAACTGAAATATTTATGCTGTTTAATGTTCATGTGTTAATACCCTTCGAAATTTCAGGGATTCCATGGTAGATCCTTCTGCTGTTTTTGGAATGCTCTTTGGAAGTGAATTCTTTGAAGATTATGTTGGACAGCTTGCTTTAGCAACTATAGCTTCAGTAGAAATTGAAGAAGAATCCCAAGCCCCAGAAGTTCGGAAGCAAAAAGTTCAAGAGAAAATTACGGTTTTTTCCTTTTGACATTTAACAGACTAGTTTCATGGACAGAAACTTCATATGCATATTTTTTTTAGATGAAATTATCATCAGTAAAAGGACAACTTTTGGGTCCTAGTATTAGAACACACAGATCTACTCATATATTTGTGCTTATATACTTGTCATAAATTTCAGCCATTGATGCTTTTGTCATGTACACAATATATAGGTGTGGATCTCAATACTTCATTTTTTTTTATTATACTAAATTAGTGCTATATTATGAAGTCTTTTTTTTTTTTTTTTGAAAAACAAAACATCTTTTCAGAAAGCCCAAATAGTATATATCTTTTGACAATACTATCTGCTAGAAACTTAGCTTAAGATTGTGAAAAGCCTACTAATGCTATTTTATGATAGGAAGGGAGGGCGAACAACCCATTATTATAATTATAAATGTCCAAATATTTGCACCACATGAATGCTATTTTATGTGAGGTAGTTGGATGATTGTAAATTCCTTATCACTAATGTCGTCTTGTGCTACTGTTATGACTTGTAACACTATACGTGCTGTTAGGTTTTTTATCTGATGGTTACATGGATTGATATTACATAAGTAGTTATTTCTGGTAACCATCTCTCATGGTTGCAAATTTGGGATTTACTCGATGAAGTTAAGGAGTCATTGTCATCTTTTTCTTTTTCTTCTTCTTCTTCTTCTTCATTTCTTTCATGGGGTATTGCTTTCACTTTGCACATTTGGCCTGCCATCGTGATCCTTAACCTAGGCATGAGAAAATGTGCAACAAACTTAGGATTTGCCAAGGCACACTTAGTTGTTTGCATTGCTATGTGCTTCTATAATCCTTGGAGCCTTATGACATACTAATACACCTCAACAATCAAATTAATTATAAAATGCATATGCATCCTTTTATTGTGTAGAATGAATTTCATCAAGTTTTACTCCTTATTGTGTTGGATAACTCTTATCAAGAGCTTCATAGTTAGGCACTTCCGTGTCACCACATTCATCTTGTAAAAGAGTACTATGTGCGTAGGGCCACCTTTGCAGCCAAGCACAATCACAGTCATGACTTCCCCCTATACCACCAAAAATCTACCACTACAATAACCTTTCAATTCCCCATAAATCATATTCACAGAGCATAGACAACACCTTCGTACTATGATGGACTCCTTGAGGGGTCCAGTATATGTATTTTGCAAGGCTAAACTCCAAGCTAACATGTCTTCTTGCACCTTCATGTCCAAAAAAGACTTATTACTACCACCATTCTTCTTCTATTCAAGCACCTTCTAGAGTCTTGTGCTGGGTCTTGAACTTGCATTCTTTGTGCCTCACCCATGGCTTGCATTTCTCAAGACCACTACCACCTAGCACCTTAGTGCTTATGAGCTGCTTGCATTGTTCAAACTTCAAAGCATTGTTGTAGCTATTCAAATCCGAGATCACCTCATGAATTAACAGGATCTTGAACACCTTGGCCTATCTCTCAGGTCATGTAACTCAGTCTAACTTTGAGGTGCATAATGTCCCAGCTTTGGTCATGCTACCCATATTTTGCAATCCATGGCTGACCAATTATCATGTGCATGGCCCTTTTAATCTTAGTTTGGAATGTGGACAAAGCTAGGATGAAGGCTTTCTTGCCAAATAATTGAAAATGTTGGCTGGAGGATGATCTCTGATAGTTCAATCAAATTGTGGATAGCCCAGGCATCGTTTTTAAAATCTTACAATTCTTGTTTCAGGTCTTACTATCCATATCAGAATGGCCCTAAACAATCTAGATCCCATCCTTGGATTAGGATCAATTTAGGTTCACAAGATTTAGATCCATATGTTGGATTAGGTGTTCCTTTGGATCAAAGTATCCAATTTGATTATGTTATTTACATATTAAATCATGTGCAAGTTCATTTTCTTTAATTTCTTTGACTAATTTGCTCTTAAATTACTTATTGCTAATAGATCTCAAATAATAAAATGAGCAAGTCTATTTTTGGAGTTCATTGAGTTAAAATAAGGTGCAAGTTTTTGTATTTTTTTACAATGTATGTTGAAGTCTTATCCTTGTTTATTCTAATTCTAAAGCATTCTAAATAAAAGAATAATTAAATTGATAGATAGTCTGTAAACATCTTGAATAATCAAATAAACATATCTTTTATTAGAAATACTATATATGGGCCTAATCTGGTGAAAACAAGAATTGTTGTGTCTCGTTTGTATGCTTTTTGTTCTCCATGTGTACACTTTATACTTGCCTGTATTTCAATATTCACATTTCTTTCTATTTAGAATTTTTTGAAAAGAAGTCAGAAAAATTTTATGATCAACGATCTGATCCATTATAGCCCCCTTTACGATTTGCAACTTGATCCTGACCTTAACAACATTGATCCCCAGACTGGTTGTTACATAGATATCCAAGAACAAAGCTACCAACAATTTTATCCCACTAGATTTTTGAAATGATCAAATATGCCCTTCATTAGCAGAAATAACTAAAAAGGAAAAGGCATATTTGGTCATTAACATAAAATTAGCCATATTATTTTCAACTGTACTAATTAAGCATTGAAAGAGTTCTACCATTTTTCCCCTTTTTCAGACTAAGTGATACCTTTGCCCGTGTCTCCCATGTCCTTAGGAATGTGATGGTATTAGTGAGTTTCCCTGATCCATGTAGTTTAGTTTGTTCTTCTGTGTCTTTCTATGGTCCACTTTCCTTGTTTTCCTTAATTAGTCTGATCCAAGACTTTCTCAGCCCACATCTTGTGTTTTGGATTTTGATTTTTTTTGCCTTAGCCTAGTTTGGGTACATTTGGTTGTCATTTTGACATATAATTTTCTAAATATAGGGTTTTCCCGTATGGTATGTGTGATGTCCAAATCTTGCTTAAAGGTATCACATGCATTTTGGAAGAGAATTTCAGTGGTTTCCTGATTGCAGGGGTCCAATTTAACAAGGGAATCAAGGATCTAGACTAAAGCTACCTCGGAGCTTTTAAGTCAATCCAAAGTATAAAAAGAGCTCCACTTATGTTTAAGGGTTGATGTGGCATATTCGATGTGCTGCCTCAATGATCATTAGATTCCAAAATGCACCTCCAAAAAGTTTTGTTACCTGGACACTTGCATCAGCTCCAAAAATCTGTGTAGGATATCGATCTCAGTCAGATATGTATAGGACGCTTAGATACCTATAGAGTCCTTTTATATCTGCTTTTAAGGATTGGGAGAGAGTTGTACTCGTCCAACAATGTGTTTAATTCCGATGGTAGAGGTGAGTGTTCTTTTCAGAGATTGGTCAATACTTAAACAAGTTTGCAAAATATTATTTTTCTTATATCCTTAAGTTAATTGGGGTGTTTGAATGGGAAATAGATGTTGAAAGATCTTAATAAACAATATCTTTTTTACTATTTTCTTTGTTTAATATTTAAATACATAAATTAGTTAAAGTTATATTTTATCCTATGTATCCCTATATCTCCCTTCTCACTCTTGCAAACTTGGATACATGTCCAAATCCGATCTTGTATTCATGTTTATAAAACACTATCAAAAAGCTGATTCCTTTGTGGTTCCTCTTTTCTTCAGAATCACAATCCAACTTTGACCAATTTCTTTGAAAAGTCTAATTATAATGATGGGAGTGAGCTACATAGCTTGATAAGCAACTTTAGAATAGTAAGGAATTTAAGCTTCGATTAAAAACAAATGGTGTTTAGGACATGTTGTACAAATCAATTTTATAGGAATATTGAAAGGAAATACCAAATCAAAACATGTAGAAAGTTTAACTGATACACATAAAAAAGTCATGTTCTCATTTTTGCCTTTGAGGCCACACATAAACCCTCACTGCTCATGCAGATGAGGCTATGTAGATCCCTAAGGCCCCTAGGTGCCGCTTGGCTGAGGGACCACATAAATCCTTGTTGACATATATATATATATATATTCTCTAGATGGAAATTCTTCCGATTTGATCGATTCCCTTTGGTCTCTTTTTTATATTTTGTCAGCTGAACAATTTACAACAAACTTCTATCAATTGGTTCACATCTAGTGTTATAGGTATGGAACTATACAGGGTCAGTATCATACTGACCTTTTACGGTACCAGTACGGTATAGGGGCTTGGTATGTCCCCATTCCGACATATGGTATTAGTGCTTTGCCAATTCCAATGATGGCCATGTCGATATATGAGCATACTGTATCAGTATTATTGTACTTGTTAAGGCATCTTTGCAGGATACCCAGACTTAAAACATTATGCACATCAATTATGTTAAGCTGATCGATTGTGCCATGGTTATCTTGACAGTCTAAAGCGATAGCCTAATTGGGAAGTTCATTATAGGTCTCTTGTCCAACATAGCAACATAGTAAAATCTAAGCTATCCATCGGACTGTATTTCTTGATTTGCACCATTTATTTTCATAGCAAATTGCTATACACAATGAAAATATGTTGTGGTTATGCATTTATTCTGTAGCATAGATGTACAGTCTGCCTTTTTAATGAACTATGCTCCTTTAGTTTTTCTATTTTATATGATTCGTTTTTGTCATCCAAGCACAGGCATTACAGAAGGAAAGGGAACAAAAACTAATTCACAATCTAAAAGATCGCCTTCATCCTTATGTGCAAGGACAAAAGGATGAATTTGTAAGATGGGCAAATTCAGAAGCTTGTCGTCTGTCTCAGGCTGGTAAATTGATCTCCTACTGATGAACTTAATAATATTTGTTATTTATTAATTAGCTGCCACTTCCTAAGTTGTGATCATTTAAATTTGTGGCATTTTTAATCCTGTATAACTGGCTATGGAGCTGGCTATGGAGCAGTACTGAAAATGGGCCCTGAAAAGAATGTCCAGGAAATTTTTGCTTCAATCTACCCTAGTTATTGTGAAGTGTCCTTGGAATTCATATTTGCTTGTGATGATGGTTGGGTTAGCATGGCATGTGCTTCTTTTTGGTAGCTAGGCATGTCTTATGTTGTAGTTCACAGGTTGTGGTAAGCTATGTTAATTGTTTAGAACATGATTTTCCGTACCGATCCGAACTAGTCGGTACACCCTGTACTGTATCGTACCGGTGGGGAACTGGAACGGTTCAGGGCGATTTTTTGAAAAATGATCTGAACTGGACCGAATTGGTTGGTACGGTACGGTATGGGCCGGTACCGGGCGGTTTGATCCGGTACGGCATCGGTACGGGGCAGCACGGTCTAGTACGGGGCATTTTTTTTTGGGATCATTAGGTGGGATTTTTTTAAAATTTTTTTATTGGCGGTGCGGTACAGTACTGGCCAGCAACCGGCATGGGTGCCGGTACCGAGTCCATGAACCTTGGTTTAGAATATAGAAGAGATCTAGCCATCTTTGAAAGGAGAACTCAATTGATGGATGATAATCAAAGAGGGATATAAGGGTACATACTTCTTATATTTAAAATTAAAACATGGTTGATTGGGGTGAGGTGTGTGTTTTCGGGGTGGGGGGCAGGCCTAGAAACATGTAATTTGTAGAGATTCCATTTTTCCTCTATTTTTCCCATACGACTACCATCATACAATTTTTGTAAGGGCCTATTTGGATGACTGGGCCTATAGGGGAGTCATGGGTTTAGGCCAATACAACCACCTAAATGAGGTCTAGCCCAGCCTGTCTTTTTATATACCCAGAGAACCTTTGCAACGGACTGGACCGAATCCAAACAGGCCCTAACTGGGAAGATTTTTCTGTTTAAGGTCTGTTTAGGATCTGCTGAGGTCCTTTTTTACCTCCTCATAGGATTCGAGCCGGCCCACTCCAAAGGCTCTTGTGAATTTGGGAATATTAGCCTAGCTTGTGCTGATTTTTCCTAGTTATACTAGCCCAACAAATGAATCCCATGAATTTTGGGCCCAATTATCTAAACATGCCCATATATTGGGGATAGGTTTTTCAATGGCTTTGGCTCAGGTAAGGTTCAATTCAAGTGGGTTAAACTACCCTCAACCCAGAACCTATTCCTTTGTAGTTAAATTGAAAATTTTAAGCCCAAGCATGGTCAACTTATTTTATATGGACTTCTGCCTAACCCACCAACACTATTAGTATTTCACTTGTCAATGAAAATAAAATATGCCCTACAAGAGGGATCTAGGGATGCGTTTTGAAACAAAAAGAGACGAGAGGAAGTTAAATGAAAAGGAGAACCTGATAGTTTTATTGGCATCCTTCATAATGGAGCATGTCACAGAGGAGGGCCAGGGCTCCATTCAATGGTTGTGGTTGCTGGAGTGGGGGGACAAGAGGAGGTATTTTTGCCAAATTTCTTTTTTTTTTTTTTTGGGGTGAGTGGGGGTGTGGAGGGGGAGGGGGAGGCAAGTGTCAAGGGGACTAGGGATCTGGGGTTGGGGATCTGGAGGGAGGGGGGAGGTGGTATGGGTAGGCAGGACTGGGATATTTGGGAGTTGTGGGTGGGGAGTTGGAGGAATCAAGGGAGTAGAATTTAAGGAGGGTGTTGGAGGGCATCATTCTGGGTGGCGGCTTAGGTACAGAGGAGGATGGCAGCGGAGCCAGCAGTGAAGCGGTGCCCTGGTGATTGGACCTTAAGGGTCCTTTAGGCAGAGGTGGGTGGTGAAGTTGCCTTATGAGCAACAAGATAGAAGAAAGTCTAATTGAAAATAGTGAACTGCAATAGTATTGTTGGGGAGGAAAACTTTACACATATCTTCAACTAAAACCAAACTTAATCACTGAACATGAGGGAAGCTTTGGTCATTCAATAAAAATGATAACCATTTAACAGCAGCATTGTGGGGCTAAGACAACAATTTTCTAATGGACAATGGCAGTCAGGTTAATGCTTGAATAATGGGTGAGAGAAGGAATATATGCAATTTGCAATTTTTGAATGGTGAATATGCAATTAGGTTTTTTTTTCCTTTTTTCTATGGTGGGGGTTGGTTGCAAAGCTCCCAATAATATAATTTTTTACTGATATCACAAAAGTTGATTGATCTGTTATGAAAGGAAGATGGTGTTGGGAGGAGACTTGAAAAGTCTCAATTGGTCTCTGGTTATTGAAGAACAGTGGCAAAAAGTTTTGTCAGGCACTATTCCACCACCCACAAGTTGCCGTGCAAGCAAATCTCCCTCTTTTTATGAATTTGAAACTCTTCAATGACAATTGGCATTTAGGTTTTCAGAATCCTGCTTTTTTTTAGGCAGATCAGTTTGGCAAGGCTACCATGATGAAGTTTATGTAGTATCAGTCACATACAATAGTTGTGATATCCCATCCAAGTTGCCAGATCTCATCTTTGGATGTTTTGCAATGGCCTCATCTGGCCTTTCTGGGCTCTAATACGTTGAAGTTTAAAGAGAAAAACTGTAATAATGAACCTGACTTATTCATGTAGTAGAATGATACTTAAATATTCTTAAAAATATGAATAATTTATACGAATGAAAAAATTGGAGATTTTTTTTTTTTTTTTATACATTCTTCTCTTTTTATCCATTCTCCCTTTTTTGAAGCAGCATTGATATGTTACCCTCAACCTTTTCATTGTTCATATGATTTGGTCTAGTTCTCATCCATTCCTCTCCTTTAATATTTTCATTGCTACATTCTTGACTCAAAGTTAGGCTAACTCAAAGAAATAACTGAAAAAAGAAAAACTTATTCTCATTGTTGGTGATGTTGCATGTATTCCTGATGTTTGGCTTAGAATTGACCTTCATATGTGATATGGTGTGGCAATATTTTTGAATTTTTCTTGTTAGTTTCACTTGCTATGAAATTTGCAGCTTTTGGGGAGGCTATGCTCCACACTATCGGCTATATTTATGCAAGACAAGCTTCAAGAGAGATTGGAAAGAACATTTTATTTATGGGTGTGCCATTTATAGCTGAGTGGGTACGAGATAAGGGTCACCATATAAAATCACAAGTTAATGCGGCTGCAGGTATGTATCCAAGAATCTGCAGTTAGTGTTCTTTGTAACAGCACATTTTGACTTACTCCCGTGCACCTTTGTTCAAATTGAATCCCAATATTAGGCGCCATCTCCTTAATACAACTACAGGAGGGGATGAAAAAATTGGATGGGAGTGAAAATAGGGATGAGGACTTTTTGAAGAGCGTCGAAGAAAAGAAAGATGCGATGCTTAGTTCTTTATGGAAAATAAATGTGCTTGACATTGAGTCAACCCTTTCACATGTCTGTCAAGCGGTAAGGTTACTAAGCTATGCTTTCAATCCCATTTTATGGAATCATGTAACATGTATTACCTTGGATGTATTATTGCTCAAACATAGAGGCTAGTCTTCTCAACTGCTTTCAGATGATTGAATATGCTGTGATGGTTAGAATATGAGTGGAACATATGATACAACAATGAAACAGATAGCTCCATAGAATCAAACTTCACAACAATAAATTACTAAACAGTTTGTGTATGCTATTGACCTATTTTAAATTTCTTCTTGTCATTCAGGTTCTTAAAGATAATAGTGTTTCCAAGGATGTGCTGAAATTACGAGCCAAAGCATTAAAGAAGTTGGGAACGATTTTCCAAGTAAGTGTGGTTTCCAGAAGATTAAAAAGCTTGCTAGTGTCATTCTGGCATTCTAAATAACTTTCACTCCCTATGTATTATATTATCATTAGAAGATAACAGATGACCATGAGTCTGGAAGAATCTCACTATGGGACTTTTTAATATAGCATTTATTAGTTGATAAAAGGACTCTGGAGTTTGTTTTCTACGTTCTAATGGCTTTGATATTTGTAAGGGAGCATTATGCAACTAGTATGGAAATAGTAATCTTATTCTTCATTTTTATGGTTTTCATGTTCATCTTAATGCAGAATTTCCCATCAACAACTTTTACGCTACTAGCACGTCTTTTTTTTTTCCTTCGTTTTTTTGTTAGGAGTAGTACAAGTTTGTTCGACTGGTATCCATAACAACTATAATATGCATCGTCGTCGTGTACATGAAAGTAGTCACTAGCTGAGCTCATGGTGACAGGTTATTTATGCTATCGTCAATGTGAGTAAATTATCTAATTTGTTGCCATTTAACTAGGGTGCGAAATCTCTTTATCGGAGAGAAAACAGTCTGCGTGTTGAGAATGATCCCGGGAAGGTTGCGACATCATCAAAAGCAACCCCATGAGAATCGTATGGATCATGAAGACATAATTGGTGAGGGCTTCCTTAACTGCTGGAAGATGGAATCTCTCCTGTGCCTTTGACTCAAATTGAAGTATCGTTATTCTGTGGTTTGTAATTATCTTCATCCTGTAGCACTTCAAATATTTCTGGAAGCAAAGCATTATCGACGTTTGCCGCTGTATCACTTCAGAAATATGAATACCTCTGTATAAATCCAGCACAACATTGTCAAGTATTTGTGAGTTTGTTTTTTCCTCAAATGGAGAACCGGCTTTAACTACTTTTAACTGGAATTATTGTGACTCAAGTGTGTCAGCCTTCATAGCGTGTCACAAGTATTTTGCGCAGGGGAAGTCTCATTCGCTTATTGGTGAAATGTAACGCGATTTATACACTAACTCCTGTTTTGTGTATATAATAAAAGCAAATTTAATATAGAACATTAGATTGAATAAATTAAATTAAAAAAAAAAATGCACCTTGGTGAGGTGCACCTTGCCGTTCCTTTCTCGCGAGGGCAGCTGGGCTGTGGCCGCCTGTTTTGCTGTGTGGTTGGGGCATTCTATTAAAGCTATCAGACTCGGCCACGCTCAAAGTCGTTTTTGAGTGTTAAGCATGCAAAGATCATTGCTAATTTTTAAATGTTTTTTCCCAATCATCTTGGTACATGCGTGTATAATGTGATGTCTAAAATTGATTTAAAAAAAAAAAATGTTTTAGCAGGTAATGAGTATATGTATGACTATGGCTGATAATGATGACGATGATAGTAATAGGCGTAATATATTAATGATAAAAATATTATATTTAAGAATTAATATTTGTTAAATTTAATATTTATAAATTTAAAATAGTAAATATAGCATATTCAAATGTCCGCAGAAATTTTTTTGTGCATATGTTGATAACAGATATGCATTGGCCTATTAATGTAGCAATGATACTCAAAGAAAAAGGAGGTGGGGATGAAGTTTATCACTTCAAAAGAAAAAAAACATTGTTTATTTCAAGTTGTGTGTTAACCTACCTTTGCAACTAATTTTGAGCAATCCATTGCAACTAATTTTAAGATCTATATTTTCCAACTAGAATGCAAACTTCTCAGTCCATTTCTCCTGCTCTGTAAATATTAAGTAATGCTGACTTTTAGCATGTCCAACAAGATCAAAGCACTTCTTTATCTTGCAGCAACCTTTTGCTTCTTCACTTTACCCTTTTATTCATTCTAAGATGATCTTCTTAGGAGGCTCTTGCATTTCTTTTTTTAATGAACTCGATCGTGGTGAGGCCTTTCCCTCCACGCTCCTTCAAATCAAGAAACAACAAGATCAAAAATTGGGCAACTCGTACATCTAACCTTCACTTTGCCTCTGCGTGCATGGATATTCTGGGGTATATTAAAAATAACGTATCGGAGTGTGTTTCGATGAATCTGCTGATGGACTGGAGAAAGCAGGAGCATATTAATTAAGCCCTTTCCATCCTTTTTATCTCCTGACTGGATTTTGATCATTTGATCCAAGATCGCGTATCTTTCGATAAATAACAAAACATAACGGCTAGGAAGTGCTCCACTGAGTTGTAGTATATGTTATCATCAACATATAGATGATCTTTTTTTGCATGCATAGATAGTGCATACTAATCTGGGATGGTCTCATGCTGGATTCGGTTGTTGGCGCACTGCTGATTGAATAAAGGTTCATCGTGTTGGGAGGCACCAAGTCAGTATTCCACAAGCAGAGGTCCACCTGTCAAATGACCACATATTATAGGTGTAATCGAGCATCCCACTAAGATTATGACTATACACTCAGATGCCATCAAAGATAGTGCTCCTTGTTCCTTTTTCTTTCGGAATTAAACAATCATAAAAACGAATGAGATTTGCACTGCCTCTTATAAAGAACTGCCTACCCAATTCTTATTGCTAGGACAGTCACCTATAGTCCATTTTGTCAAGGAATCATCCTTTCCTTTGATATAGGGAAGGAACATAGAGGCAAGTCATCTGAGAATGGATTTGATGGCAATTAGGAAAGCCACTCTCCTCTTCATCATCTCAGTGTCGCTTGCATCGTTCTCGCTTGCAGGTTGTTCTTGTGATACCATAATCAATGTTTGCTTCATTAGCTAAAGAGCCATGCAGATGTTTCGTTCTTTATTAGTCGGTTTTAGTTGTCGTGCTTCATGGATATGTTTGCATAATTCTATTTGTCTACCAAATTGCATGAATGGAAGGCTAATTCTAAACCTTGTAGAACTAATTTTAGGGTGCTATGAGTGTGTTAACAGTATTTCCAGCCATTTCATCTGTGCTCCGGAAAAGGGAAGAAAAAGAGGAACGAATCATTTTGTCAAAGATAGAGAAATGAAATATATACATTGGTGGCGGTCGAAACTCTAATTATGTTTGTAAAAAATTTCTAAATGTGTCCATTGCTTGGGTGTCTAGAAACTTGGAAAAAAATAATTATAAGAAGACTTACCCCAATTTCTAAATTTTTACAGATTATGCAAATAATCATGCTTTGATCATTATTCTTGAAATATTAACTTCTTGTTTTGTTCATAATTAGACAATTCACTAACATTACTTAAATGATACCATAGCAGGATTTGAAATAGGCAGTTCTAAGATGTAGAATGCCTTACCCCAATTAATTTATATAGATTGAAAGTAAAATATAAATGAACTTTTGTGTATCTGATGGTTGTTCTTATTGCATTTCATTTTATTATCTGCAAGCTTCTATATTTGCATATCGTAGCATACATAAAGATCTCCACAAATAATTTTGAGCTCTTTCCTAATTCTTTGGGACATTGATCTTGCAGGCAGGCAAAAAATTTTAATGGATGAATCCACTGTACGAGTAGGAGATATGGCTAAGGTATTATATAGAGTTCCTAGAGATCAATTTGTTAGCTTTTTGATTGGCCTTCTTCCTTCCTAATAAATACACTAGACTGTTAATTATCAGGTCCATTCTCCATTCATCAAGACGTTAATGAAGTCCAAAATTTCATAAGAAAATTATCACTTTCTTGTCCTATTTCAATCAATAGATATCAGCAAAACATTCATTGCACCTTTTAATTTTTAAAAGATTTTTCCAAAAAAAAAAAAGCAAAATATTTCCTTAAATAAACTAAACAATTCATTGCAGGATGCGTCTAAAGAGGCTTTGGGCAGTGAAGAAACCCTTGTTGTTCATCCCAGGATTCTCACGGTTAAGACAAATGACTATGGGAGTTACGATCCTGCTCCAGCTCTTAAAAAGCCTCCTTTCAAGCTCATACCGAACTGATGTGACAATCTCCATAGACACTATTGTGATATAGATAATTGAGTGCTTCAAGCTTCATGGCTAGGCTCATTACGTGAGATAGTCATCACCATAAATACTATTGCGAGGTAGACATGCAGTTCTATATAAGCTAGAGAAGAAATATACTAACTTTATGTAACATATCCCTACATATGGTGGTTCAACCTTAGATATTTTATCCTTGTACGTGTAATATTATGTATGCTAAACATATAAATATATAAGGGATTTTGCTCTAGTACTTTTATTTTCTTTATAGTTTTTCCTTTGAATGCTAAATTGCAGCCCTATCTAAACAAAAATATGATGGAGATTGGTTCTTATGAGAGGAAAGGATTATACTACAGCAGGATTTCAGAATAAATGGGAGATATTTTTGCTGTTCATGGCCCAGTGAAGCTCTCTCTGAATAACAAGTCTCGAATATTTCCGAGGCAAATATATTGTCCATATGGCTACAGGACTTGTATCATTACATGAAATACACTACACCTCTCATGTATGTGAAATCATGCAGCAGGCCAAAATTAGCCTTTAATCAAAAAGACTCTAAACCTTGTTAACTGGTCTGTTTCACTTTGTATGAATATGCATTTAATTATTGCAAATGATAAAGGTGAATAATATTGCAACAATGAAATACTTGGGGTATAATCTTTTTATGTTATATCATATCTCTTTCATGTATTCAATTACGCGTGCTAGATTTAGGGAAAGAAATTTTATATCATCGAAACCTATAATCGAAAAGACATCCATCAAGCCTTGTGATTATTTTTTTTTCTCTTTTGATAAGATGCAATACTCATACCGATCTAATATGAATATATCCAACAAAATTAAAAAATAAAATATGATGAAGAACAATCGAAGTAGTTATTATTTTCATCCAAAAAGCTGCCCCTAAAGGCTCAACTGCAAAAGAGAATTTATTTATCTCTATATAAATATGTCTAACGTGGAAGGAGATGCTCCACGACATCCTATGGCCTTTCAAATGAAGAGAAGAAAAGAAGACAATAAAAAGATGGAAAAGGATATTAATGACTAGAATATTTAAAATAAAAAATGACCTATATATATTTTTACACTTCAAACAATCATATCATTAATATCCCACAAAATTATAATTGCTAGCACTCAAAAATATATTTCTTTTTATATTTTAAACTTATGTACATCGCAGTTCAAAGAACTGACATTGCAGGATTCATATAAATTTCGATCTACATTTTCTAATGGAGAAAAATATAATTTTTTTTAATGGCTTAGAGAAACATTTTCTCGTAGAGAAAAAGGAGGAGAGAGTCAAATGATTCACCGATTTGCTGTTAAGGAAACAGAAAGTCGGATGTTTTTTAAAAACAGGAACGGAAAGTCGGAGATGGCGCAGAATTTTTCCCGCCGCTCCACCGAAAACCACAAGAAGCCAACCTCCTCTTAATGGAAACTGAGGGGGGCAAAAAAAAAAAAAAAAGGCACACACATAGAGCGCCTCTTTGAATAAGTGCTAGCACATGATTTCTCGAAGGCACAATAGTTATTCGGAAGAGAAACTAGAGGATATTAAGTTTACCTCCATGGTATGTTGTATTTGAAGGCCCTATATACCCTGCTGCTTCAACTGCCGCAACACCTCCTTCCCATTGCTTCTGCTGAACGCAGGCGTTTAAAACCTACGATGATGGGAGATATTTAGTTATCTTTGACCGGTAACAAAATAAGTTTCAATCTATATTAGACAAACAACCGTGTATGTCAGGCTACTCACGGCATTGTATACAACAACCGAGGATCCCACTTCTGGAGAGCACCCAGCTTAAACCTCTTCTCTTGGCCGCCGCCGGTGGACTCGATGGCATCGTTATGGCTTTCGGATCAGCCACCGTGTTTTTGGGCTTGGACGGATGCTATTGCTTCTCTTCTCTCCGTGGTGGTCGCGGTTAGGTTTTTTTTTTTTTTGGGCTTTCCATGCATATTTTTTTTATTAAGTGATGATGATTTTATTTATGTTGGTAAGATATTACTTTTATATAAAGAAAAAGGAATTTGAGGTATTATTTCTGCCCATGGATGTATTTTACATCAAAATTCATTCAAGAAACTTCAATTTTCAGGGAAAAGAAAGGATTTTGCTATAGCAGTTTTCAGTTGATGTAATTGTAATAAATTTGATGATTCCCTTTCTACTTAAGATCTCTCGAGGATTTCGTGTTCTTGTTCTGGTCATACGTGGAATCTGACGATTGCCTTCTTTTGTGGCACTGTGGTCAGCTCACCGAATTTGTTTGAGCCAGGAGATAGTCTGTTATGGCATAAATAATAAAATAATAAACTGGATCAGAATTTTCCACGTTCTTGTTGAAGGCTTTTTTTTTTTTTTCTTCTGGTACTGATGTTCTTCTTGGAATTTGATGAGAATTTCTTTCGCAACCTCTTTTTACATTGTGGAGGCATACGAGATAGCTTCCATGATTATGGTTGACCTTTCTCATCAAGTTTCTGTTTGATGAATTGGTCCTTTTTGTGTTTTTTGCTTTTTTTTTTTTTTTCCTTTATTTTCTTCAACCTTTTATGACGATCAGGGGGAGTGGGGTGGAAATTACCTTGTTGTTGTTTGAATTGCATGAACTTCTATGCTTTATCATTCTACCTGTGGTACCACTGTATGATTGTTTATTATTAATATAACTTTTTTGGAGTTCTAGCTCTTTGTATTGACTTTCATATTGTTATGGTTGACCGATTAGTGATTACCATCTAATAGATACAGGAACAGCTGGAGATTTAATGTAGTTTCTTCTCCAAGAACTGGTGCAAATGATTTTGGCTGTAAATATCAGTATTAGTTGAAATTATTTGAGGTTCCTTTCACTCTGGAGGGTTTTAGCTGTTCTTTTTGTGGTTTCTAGTTTGGAGGTGAAGAATATGGGGGCCAAATGCTGTGTAACTGCTCCAAGGGAGAAACCTTTGTTTTCCTGTTACAAGATGAGCGGCAGTCATTCTACTCGTACGAATGCTAGATGCTCCTCTCAATGGAGCTTTCTAAATAGCAACCGAACTCATATAAAGGATGTTTTTTGACAGCCATTCTGAGTTTTCTCATCACAACAGTGGGAATGTTGACTGAGAATTTAAGCATCGCGTAGAAACAGAGAGTGAAGGTGAAATCTCCTGATAAATTAAGCGTTGCTTGGAGCTCCAAAGTGGTTGCTGAAGGTAAATAATTTGTACTGTGTTCTATATCATTCTTATCTTTGCTCGGTTAACCATTCTCATAATATTTTGTAGAATATCTGACAACTTATATATTCTTTTCACTGGTTGTTTGATTCTAGAAATTGTATCTTAATAATTAACCCAAATTATACGCGAATATCCACTAATATTCATCACCTATTGAAATATCTTATTTGTTCTTATTCCTTTGCCAATTTTATGGGTGGGGGTATGTTCTATGCTAGTTGTCTTTGGCTTGCACTTGTAAGTTGGTTGCACTACTTTCATTTGTTCTATTTTCTCTCTCGAGCTCATCCTGTAACTCTAATCAACCATCAACAGCTATGTGCTCGTACATGGAAGAAATCTGTTGCACAAAAAATTAGCTGTATATGTCGAAATAATAGTTGGCAATGGCATATTTATGGTGATGAAGGGAAGCGTCTCTTTTGACGATACCTTGCTTACTACATATTAAGAAAAACATTCTTGTGCGGAGAAGCATCTGTCTATAGAATGTTCTAATAGTTGCATGACCTTTTACAGTATGAAGAAATGGTGTCATATATAGAAAGTTTTACCCCAATTTAATAAAATAGCAGAGCCACCCTTACCTATAACTCATGAAAGAATTTACGGATTAGTAGATTCCAGAACTTTGAAGTGATTTTCACTGATGCAGTTTGTGGCAGACAGTATGGATTTCTTCTACAATCCAATACAGCTCATGTCTAGAAAGAGACTGCATGAGTTCCACTTATAAATGTTGAATTATTTCAGGTCTATTGTTCATGCTCTTCAAACTATGTCGTGATCCTCTTTACATGGTAAATGCTATCATAATCTATTGCGCCTAGAAAATTTTGAAGAGCAGATCTGGATACTAACCATATTTAATACACTTCTCAATTTGTTTCTTTGGATTCATAAAGTTTCTGCTGCAGTTTTAGTGGATAAATGTCTCATGTGATCTATGCTGCATGGAGGGTATAATTTTCATGCATTCTCTGCAGAATTCCTCATCTAATATTCTTATTCCTGTAACAGCTGGATCCATGAGAAGAAATTTATCCTTCAAGGTGAGCTGGAATAAAATGGAGATATTTCTTAGATATTCCTGCTTTGCTGTTAATTTTTAGGATTGAAGCTCAATTAAGTTTCCATTGATTTTGACATTGCATTCTTTTAACCTTATATCGAGTCAGCGATTTCTCCATTGACATCGACTTTTAAAGCAGACCCTTCATCTTTGAAGGCAAGCCAAACAACAAGTAAGATCTCGAGACCAGTTTCTGATAACAGAGTTTCAGCTCTCAAATCTTCAAATGAGGACGGCACTCTTGAAGGGAGGCAGTCATTTTTATTTCCAACATGCAGCAATGGCTTATCTAACGATCGATGGGTCTCAAGTTGGGCCTTTTAATGTTTGGCCTTCAGTTGAGATCTCTGAATTCATGTCCTCTTCCTGAGGCGAGACATGGTCATTTGGAAGTGCATACTCGAGTTACAGCACCAGCAGACTCGCAAATTCAAGCACTCAGCTTTCACTTACTTCCCTTTATTCTGATTCACAAATGTGTGGAGTATGCTCAAAGATATTGAATGATGGATCTTTGTGGAGTAGCCAAAAACTAGTTCTGAACAAAGAGATCTCTGTAGTGGCTTTTCTGGTCTGTGGGCATGTCTTCCATGCAAACTGCTTGGAAATTATAACTCATGAGACCCATCTTGTCCAGTCTGTACGAATGGTGAGAAATTTGTATGGAAACTAGCGGGGAGAACTCATTGGAAGGTAAGAAGCAGGATCTCAAGGAGCCAGGTTGCCAGCATTAATATTGATGTTGATGGTGGTATTGTTTTTGATAGCACGAAACGAAGTGCTAAAGATCATTGGTTAGCCAGCTCTAAGCTGAGAATCTCCTTTAGAATACCCTTCCTAAGGCGGTACCTCTCCGCTAGGTTACAAACTATAAGGTCAGAGTCACAAGGAAAAAGACATTTGGGGTAGGATATTGTTAGGATCAATTGAACAAAATATTACATGCACAGCACATATGGTAGTCGTAAGGAAAAACAAAAAAAATAGATAAGTATAAAATATAAAAAATTTATGTAATTTTGAGTCTCTTGCTTTTACGTTCATGGCTGTACATAATAATATTTTCATTAAGAACATGAGTTTATAAGAGATGAGAATAAAAGAAATTTTTTTTTTCTCTCTTCTAGATGTAAGAACAATCCCAAATATGAAGAAAAAAACTTTTTTTTAGAGGTACCTCACTCATCTGGTAACACCCTAAGATTGCTCATAAAAAGAATCATTGTTTTCTCACAAGAAAAAACCTTATCTTCTTTCTTTCTCTCTTCTTTTTCCTTTCTTTTCTCTCTCTTTTTTCTTTTGAAAAAGCTCCCTTTTCTTTCTTAGAAAAGACTTTTAGCTGCTCTCTATGTTCTGCCAAGCCATAGGTGCCAAAAGCCTATTTAAAGGCCAAAAATTGTTTCAATCTGAGTCCATAATGGAGCAAAAAATCTAATTCAAACTCAAATAAGCTTTTGGTCATCCGATCAACCCTAGATCACCATCCAATCAAGCCTGATCAAGCCTCGAATGAACCTCACACATCCGATCACACAGTTGATCTACAAAATTCCCATGGATTGCACGAAATGCCTGTGAAATGCAACTAAGAGAGAAACATTCCTATGCTTGGCACTAGGCTCGCCTGCGCGCTAGCAGCGCACGCCCGCATTAGGCCACACTTGTGCTGGGCTGCACGCACCAGCCTGGGCCATACACTAGCATGGGCCTACTAGGTCGCGCCAGCCAGCGGGCCGAGCCCGTCCAACCTTCTTTTTTTTCTTTTCTTTTCTAGGCTTTTTGGATCTCGATTTTGAGCTCTTCTTGTAGACGGATTAAGCTCCACCATCCGACAACTATTTTACTTAGAGACTAAAACATCTAAACATGCATCCATCTGAAATAGAAAAATAAACTTCCAAAATATATGTTAGTATATATTCTATGCGGCACCTCCCTGCAACTAGCTTTGGAGGCCAATTGAGGCTATACACAATTCCAATTTCTTAACTACTGAATCTCTGATACTAGTAGTCATGTAGAGGGTGCTCGGCTTATTACGTCATGCTATTTGTTGATCCTAAGATTGATTTTGATGATTCCAAAATATTGAATATAAATGATACTAATCATGCATTTCAAAAATGTATGTAGGACTTTTCAAGTACTTAAAATAAAAAAATTATGCATTGAAGAAATTCCCTCAAAAGAAGAAAAGTCAAAGAAAAGAATAATTTTAAATGATCAAATAAAGCTCAAACAAGAAGTTTTGAAAGCCTCAATGGTGGGAAAGACCATAAAAATCAAGATGGAATAAGTTCTCAAAAGTTGAAGACAAAAAGTCACTCATGCAGAAATATATTTAGAATTATTGAAGGCTGAGAACTTAGATGATCCAGTGAAAAATTGAGCTGGCTCAGTACTTAGTCGACTCAGTAAAAAACTAGGTCGACTCAGTCTCAAAAACAGAAAAATAGAAAGCTGATTTTTGAAGTCTATTGATACTGAACCGACCTAGTTAGAAATTGAGTCAATTCAGTGAAAAACTAAGTCGACCCAATCAAAAAGTGAGCCGACCCAGTGACTACAACGGCTATAAATGGCTAATTTTCTACAGCTTTTTCAAACGAGCCATTCTCCACTCAAACGGCTAGTCAAGCTTTCCAATGGCCAAAACTCACTCCTAAGCCACTCCCAAGTATAAAAAGAGTTACAAAAATATATTGGATGGAATTTTTAAGGATTTAAGAAAGAAAATTATTCAAGAAGAAAATGTTACATTAATATCCAATAAAAGAAGAAAAGAGAGATTTGAGCTTCAAATTCAGAGGACATCCAAGAGTTATCTTCCACAATACTTCAAGCAATCTCTCAACACCATTTAAAGAGAAGAGAAGCTACCAAAGAGCATTCATTTAGTTTCTTCTTCGAGCTCCAAAAGAATTTTCTTTTTGTTTTCTTTCTTGTGCTGAATTTAATACTTTGTATTATTGTTTGTTTACAAGTTTCTTTGAAGGAAAGAAACTTAGGGATTAGGCCCGTCCAAGCCCAGAATTAGACTTTATAGATTTTGGTAGGTGAGCTTGTAAAACTAACTGGATTGATAGTAAACTCGAAAAAACTATCGATGTAAGATTGTGGTTGGTGAGCCCGTAAAATCAACTAGGTTTGTTTGTAATTTTGGGTTAAAACAAACATACTGTAATCTAAGATTATAGTAAAATTTTTAAGAAAAGCTTGAAAAGTGAATGTATGTGCAGGATTACACCGAACCACTATAAAAATTTTGTATGTTTGTGTTGTAATTTTTTCTCTATTACTTTACATATCTTGCATGTTTTAAATTACTAAATACTTACTAATTTAGATTAACTCTTGCTTAAGTTCATTCACACTTGATTTCGCTGCATATACTAATTAATTTTTTTTGAATTGAATTAAGTTAAGCATATACTTGTGTAGAGTTAAATTTGGTCAAAAATTTTATAAATATAATTCATCCCTCCTCTTAGGTAGCCATTCTTGGACAACAAGTAGTATTAAAGCAGGTGTTCTAAAATTTATTTGTTGACCTAGCGGTCAAAAGGTAAAAGATCAATGGCAAGCCAAGTAAAATTTTTGTTTAATGAAGGTTATTCCATAGATAGACCATCATCACTATTAAATGAATCAAATTACATACATTGAAAAATTAGAATTGTTGGTGTAGAATCCAGTTGACGTCGGATCGAGCTGGAGTCGAGGAAGAAAAGATCGCCGTTGGTGACCTGCAAAATAAAGTTTCATCCGGAGTCGGTGGTGGTGGCTTTAGCAGGATCCTTCGACGATCAAGTCAGCTCTTCTAACTAATAGAAATAAAGTGCTCAGAAAAGAGTTCGATAGAGTTTTGGAAAGAAGAAGAGAGCTTAAAGAAAACGTATCTGGAGGATCTCTTTTTATAGACTGAGCCTATAGTAGATTGATGGTGACAGCCATACCGTCCGGTAGTGGGCTGCTCGGAGCTGCGTCGAGTTTGCTACGGAGAGAGATGTGTCATCAGACTGATAATGACAGTCATACCATCTGATCGTGAATCGCATGGGGTTTGTTATGAAGAGAGAGATGTCGCCAGACTAATAGTGACATCCATACCGTCTGATCGTGGACCGCATGAAATTTATTATGGAGAAAGAAGTATCGTCAGACTGATAATGGCAATCGTAACCGTCTGATGAAAGCAAGCATTCGAAATCCGACTGAAGAAGATATCCGAAAGAAGTTCGGCTTCTAGAGAAATCTGACTGAAGGAGAAGTTCGAAAGGAGTTCGACTCTTGGAGAAATTTGATTGAAGAAAAAATTCGAAAAAAGTTTGGCTCCTGGAGGGATCCGACTGAAGAAGAAGTTTGGAAGGAGTTCGGCTTCCGAAGAAATCCGACTGAAGAAAAAATTTGGAAGCAGTTCGGCTCCTAAAAAAATTTGACCGAAGGAGAAGTTTGGAAGAAGTTCGGCTTCTGAAGGAATCCGACTGAAGAAGAAATTCGGAAGGAGTTTGGCTACTGAAGAAACTTGACTGAAGGCAAAGGAAAGAAGAAGTTCGACTGAAGAGGAAGTTTGGCAGATGGAGAAGTTCGGCTGCTGAAGGAGTTCAAAAAAGGTTCGATCGTTGAAGGAGTTTGGAAGAAATTCGATCGCTGGAGGAAGAATTTCTGATCGAAGCTCTTCCATGATTGCTAGTTACATTAGGCTAAGCATCAGACTGGACTTCGATAGGAGTAAAATTTATCTCCAATAATAGTTTTTCCACTCTCGAGTTTGAAATTTGAGAAAAGAAAATACAAAAAAGATGACTGTCGAAGTTCTGTTCCGGCTTCTGCACCCATTGAGACTGAAGCTCAGAGAAAATCTCATCTTCTATTGAAGTTGAAGCTTGAGATAAATCTCATTTTCAGTCAAGATCGAGGGAGATCTTATCTCTTATTGACGTTAAAGTTGGAGCTCGGGGTAGATCTTATCTTCAATCGAGATTGACGTTGAAGTTGAAGCTCGGAAGAGATCTTATCTCCAACCAAGGTTAACGTTGAAGCTGAAGCTCGGAAGAGATCTTATCTCCAGCCGAGGTTGAAGTTGAAGCTAAAGCTCGGAGGAGATCTTATCTTCAGTCGAGGTTAAAGGAGATCTTATCTTCTATTGATATTGCAGTTGAAGCTCAGAGGAGATCTTGTCTCCAGCTGAGGTTGACGTTGAGATTGAAGCTCGGGAGAGATCTTATCTTCAATCGAGGTTGACATTGAAGCCGAAGCTCGAGAGAGATCTTATCTCCAGTCGAGGTTGAAGAAGATCTTATCTCCTATTTACGTTGTAGTTGAAGCTCAAGAGAGAAGTTCGGAAGAAGTTTGGCTCCTGAAGGAATTCGACTGAAGAAAAAATTCAGAAGAAGTTCGACTCCTGGAGGAACTTGACTGAAGGAGAAATCTAGAAAAAGTTCGGCTTCTGGAGGAATCTAACTGAAGAAGTTCGAAAGAAGTTCAGCTCCTGAAGAAATTTGACTGAAGAAAAAATTTGAAAGAAGTTTGACTCCTAGAGGAACTCGACTGAAGGAGAAGTATGGAAGAAGTTCGGCTCCTGAAGAAATTCGATTGAAGAAGAAGTCTGAAAGAAGTTTGGCTCCTGAAGGAACTGGATTGAAGAAAAAGTCCGAAAGAAGTTTGGCTCCTGAAGGAATTCGATTGAAGGAGAAGTCCGAAAGGAGTTCGACTCTTGAAGAAACTCGACTGAAGGAGAAGGACGGAAGAAGTTTGGCTCCTAGAGGAATCCAACTAAAAGAGAAGTCTGGAAGGAGTTTGGCTCCTGAAAGAATCTGACTGAAGGAGAAATTCAGAAGAGATTTGGCTCTTAGAGGAATTCGACTGAAGGAAAGGTCCGAAAGAAGTTCGGCTCTTGAAGAAATCCGACTGAAGGAGGGATCCGAAAGAAGTTTGACTCCTGAAGGAATTCGATTGAAGGAGGGATCCGAAAGGAGTTCGGATCCTGAAGGAATCCAACTGAAGGAGGAATTCGAAAGAAATTCATCTCCTAGAGGGATTCAACTGAGGAAGAGGTTCGGAAGAAGTTCTGCTCCTAGAGGGATTCGACTGAAGGAGGAATTCTGAAGGAGTTTGGCTCCTAGAGGGATTCGATTGAGAGAGAGGTCTGGAAGGAGTTCTGCTCCTGAAGGAATCTGACTGAAGGAGAAATTCGAAAGGAGTTCGGCTCCTGAAGGAATCAAACCGAAGAAGAAATTCGGAAGGAGTTTGGCTCCTGGAGGAATCTGACTGAGGAAGAAATTCAAAAGGAGTTTGGCTCCTGGAGGAATTCGATTGAAAGAAGAATCCAAAAGAAGTTTGGCTCATGAGGAACTTGACTGAAAGGAGAAGTCCGGAAGGAGTTTGGCTTCCTGGAAGGAACTCCGATTGAAGGAGGAAGGCAAGAAGGAGTTCGGCTCTTGGAGGAATTTGACTGAAGGAGAAGTTCGAAAGAAGTTTGGCTCCTGAAGAAACTTGATTGAAGGCAAAGGTAAGAAGGAGTTTGGCTGAAAGAGAAGTTCGACAGATGGAGAAGTTAAGGCTGCTGAAGGAGTCTCGAAAGGGGTTCGACCGTTGGAGGAGTCCAGGAATGAAATTCGATCGTTGGAGGAGAAATTTTTGATCGAAGCTTCTTTTGTGATTGCTTAGTTACATTAGGCTAAGCATCAGACTGGACTTCGAGTGGGAGCAAAATTTTATTTTCCAATAATAGTTCTTCCCACTTTCGAGTTCGAAATTCGAAGGAAGGGAGTACGAAAAAAGAATGACTATGCTGAAGTCCTGTTCTGACTTCTGCACCCGCTAAGATTGAAGCTCTAGAGAGATCTTATCTCAGCTGCTTACGAGGTTGAAGGAGATCTTATCTCCTATCTTAAGATCGAAGCTCTTGGAAGCTCGAGGGAGATCTTATCTCCAATCGAGGTTGAAGGAGATCTTTCTCCTGTTGATGTTGATGTTGAAGCTCGGAAGAGATCTTATCTTCAGTCGAGGTTGATGTTGAAGCTCGAGAGAGATCTAATCTCCAGTCGAGGTTGAAGGAGATCTTATCTCTGTCGATCGAGTTGACATTAAAGTTGAAGCTCGGGAGAGATCTTGTTTTCGATCTAGTTGACATTGTTGACATCTCCAGAGTTGATGTTGAGAAGTTGAAGCTCGGGGAGATCTTATCTTCGATTGAAGTTTTGATCTTGATGTTGAAGGTTGAGGCTTGAAGGGGAGATCTTATCTCCAATCGAGGTGAGGTTGGACATTGAAAGCTTTGGGATTGAAGCTGAGACTTATCTGAGAGGGAATTTGAGATCTTATCTCTGCTTGCAGTTAAAGCTTGGTTGACGTTGAAGTTGAAGCTCGGGAGAGATCTTGTCTCCAGCCGAGATTGACGTTGAAAGTTGAAGCTCAGAGAAAATCTTGTCTCCAGCTGAGATTGAAGGAGATCTTATCTTCTATTGACGTTGAAGAAGATCTTATCTCCTATTGATGTTGCAGTTGAAGCTCGAAAAAGATCTTGTCTCCAGTCGAGGTTGACGTTGAAGTTGAAGCTCGGAGGAGATCTTATCTCCAGCCGAGGTTGAAGGAGATCTTATCTTCTATCGTTATTGGGCATAATAGGATCGTTGTCGGGGCCTCTCCTCTCATTTCATCTAAAATGAACGAGGCCTTCGACTTGCTCATATTAGGATGAGGTTCTCCTCCTATTTCTAACGGACTGTAGGGGCACATAAGGGCCATTGTCGGGGCCTCTTCTCTCACCTCGTCTAAAATGAATGAGGTCTTCGACTTGCTCATGTTAAGACGAGGTTTTCCTCCTATTCCTAACAAGCTATAGGGGCATATAAGGGCCATTGTCAGAGCCTCTCTCCTCATCTCGTCTAAAATAAATGAGGCCTTCGACTTGCTCATGTTAGGACAAGATTCTTCTTATGTTCCTAACGAGTTGTAGGGTACATAAGAACCATTGTTATGGCCTCTTCCCTCATCTCGTCTTAAATGAACGAGGCCTTCAACTTTGCTCATGTTAGGACAAGGTTCTCTTCCTGTTCCTAATGAATTATGGAGGCATATAAGGACCATTGTCAGGAGTCTCTCCCTTCCATCTCGTCTAAAATGAACGAGATCTTCGACTTTGCTCACATTAGGATGAGGTTTCTCCTTCTATTCCTAATGATCTGTGGGGGCACATAAGGGCCATTGTCAAAGTCTTTCCTTCTATCTTGTCTAAAATGAACGAGATCTTCGACTTTGCTCACATTAGGATGAGATTCTCCTCCTATTCCTAACAGACTATGGGGGCACATAAGGGCTGTTGTCAGGATCTCTTCCTCCATCTCGTCTAAAATGAATGAGGTCTTCGATCTTGCTCATGTTAGGACGAGGTTCTCCTTCTATTCTTAACATGGCCATTATTGATTGCTTCTTTCCTGTTATCACATAGTTTTTGTACCAAGAAATAATAACATTGAAATGGAGGAGTTTTATTGAAGAAAAATTACTGGCAGTACGTTCTCAGATTTTCTAAATTTAGAGGGTGTGAGAGCATTGTTCCTCCGAGCTCCTTCAAGCGATAAGTTTTGATCCGAACGACCTCCTCTATTTTATACGGGCCTTCTCAACTTGCGGCAAGCTTCCCCTAGCTTTGAGACTGAGAGATGGCGGCTCGTCGAAGCACTAAGTTTTCTAGAGATAGTGTCGATGATGTCGAGAGGCGGTCGATCTTCTTGCTGTTCCTCCCTCATTGATGGTTCTGGCTATGATAGTGCTCCTTACCGATCTTCTCTTACTTCAGGCTGGCGTCTGAGAAATCAACCCAATCGGCCTCTTTTGATGAGCTCCTCGATCTCGTCTTGGAGCTGGATGAGAGCACATTCTTTCAGGCCTTGGTAGTTGCTTCTTGATCTCCATTAATACTTATACTTTTGGGACATCGAGGGGGACGTAGTTGTGAAACCTTTCAGAAGGAGAACTTTTTCATTCCCTTCCATCGGGACTTCTTTGACGACGAGCTTGAGGAGTTCGGGCTCGCTTATGCTCGGAGGGAGTCCATGAGCATGATCGAGCTTCATTCGATCCTCCATCAGCTGTGGATTTATTAGACTTGCCCATCTATCATTCTCCTATGGCTTTCTCATCTTTCAATTTGAAGGCTTCTTTTGCTCGGACATATCCCTCAGTCCGAGCTAGCAGATCGGCAAAGTCCCTAGGATACTTCTTCTCTAGAGAGAACAGCAAATCATTCTTCTGAAGGCCGCCCTTGAGTGCGGCCATTGTAACAGACTGGTCTAGATTTCGGACCTCCAATGCAGCAGCATTAAACTGAGTGACATAAGCCAAATAGATTTTTCTTCCTTCTGCTTGATATTCATCAGAGAATCCGCACCTCGGCACGGACATCGACTGCTAATGAAGTAAGTCACAAACTGATGGCTCATCTGACCAAAGAAGAAGATCTTACCTGGTCTTAATGTTGAGTACCAGTTTCTTGTTGCTTTCTTCAAGATAGGTGGGAAAGCTCGGCATAAGATGACGTCTGGTGCATCATGGAGCAGCATCATGGTTCAGAAGGCCTTCAGATGATTGATTGGATCAGAGGTTCCATCGTAGCTTTCAAATTGGGGAAGCTTGAAGTTCGGTAGAATGGGCTCTTGCATAATCTGGAGAGAGAAAGGATGATCGATGCAAACATCATCATGGTGAACCGAGATGATGTGATGGAGTTTCTTAATTCGTCGGTTCATCTTTCATAGTTTTCGATCGAGGATATCATCTCGATCGTAGATCTTGGATGACTTCCGACTATAGATGAGAAAGATCTCTTTCGGAGGAGAATCATGATCCGAACATGGATCCTTTGCTTTCTATTTTTCCTTGTCAGGGGCGACGGATATGCTAGCCTAAGTGCTCCTCCTTGGGACTGATTTCTGACATCTCGATGGTAATTTTTCTAGTGAAATCGTCACTGAAGGTTGTCACATGGCCTACACTATTTCGGTGAGGCCCTGAATTCGCTGCATCAGCAGGTTAAACTGCTTCGGATCTACCATGGCCATCGATGGAGGTAGGGGTTGAAGCATCAATGATGCAGCAGAAATAGATGGATCTGGCTCAAATCTGATGGCAGAAGTGATAGATCTTCAGGCAGTCATCTTTTTTAGAGGCATTCTTGGGATTGAGGAAGAGGATGGAGATGAATCTTGAAGAAGAAGATCCACAGGCTCGACTAAACACTCCTTCAAGAATAAGAGTACCTCAGGAATAGAGAGTCCTTCCTCTAGTACCAATCTTGTTGGTGCAGAATTTGGTTGACGTCGGATCGAGTTGGAGTCGAGGAAGAAGATGTCACCATCGGTGACCTATAAAATAAAATCTCATTCGGAGTCGATGGTGGTGGCTCCGGTAGGATCCTCCGATGATCAAGTCAACTCTTCTAACCAACAGAAATAGAGTGCTCAAAAAAGAGTTTGACAGAGTTTTGAAAAGGAGAAGAGAGCTTAGAGAAAATGTATCTAGAGGGTTTTTTTTATAGATAAAGCCTGTAGCAGACTGATGGTGATAGCCATACCATCCGATAGTGGGCTGCTCGAAGTCGTGTGGGGTTTGCTATGGAGAGAGAGGTGTCATCAGACTGATAGTGACAGTCATACTATTTGATCATGGGCCATTCAAGGCCGCATGAGGTTTGTCACGAAGAGAGAGAGGTATCTTCAGACTGATAATGGCAGTCGTACCATCCGATAGTGGAGTCGTCTGTAGCATATTGATAAATGACAGTCGTAACCATCTGGAGAAAGTAGGCATTGGTTGGTAAAGAACTTTGATATATATCAATTTCAGAGAAGTTCGGACTCCTAAAGAAAATATGGCTAGAGGGGATCATCTGAAAGAAATGCTAGCTAAAATCTGAAAGTAATCCGCTGGAAAAATCTAACTAAAAAAAAAGTTTAGAAGGAGTTAGGCTACTAGAGAAATTTAATTGAAGAAGAAATTTGGAAGGAGTTTGGCTCCTGGAGGAATCCGATTGAAGAAAAAATTTGGAAGGAGTTCAGCTCCTGGAGGAACTTAACTGAAGAAAAAATTCGAAAGAAGTTCGACTCCTAGAGGAATTTGACTCCTAGAGGAATCTGATTGAAGAAAAAATCTGAAAGAAGTTTGGCTCCTGAAGGAACTTGACTAAAGAAGAAATTCGAAAGAAGTTCGGCTCCTTGGAAAATCCAACTGAAGGAGAAGTTCAAAAGGAGTTTAGCTCTTGAAGGAATCTGACTGAAGAAAAAATTTGAAAGGAGTTCGGCTCTTGGAGGAACTTAACTGAAGAAAGAAGTCTGGAAGGAGTTCGGCTTCTGGAGAAACTCGACTGAAGAAGAAGTACGGAAGGAGTTTAGCTCCTGAAGGAACTCGACTGAAGGAGAAGTCTGAAAGAAGTTCGGCTCCTAGAGAAATTCGACTGAAGAAGAAGTCCAGAAGGAAGAAACTTGACTGAAGGAGAAGTACGGAAGGAGTTCAGCTTTTGGAGGAATATGACTGAAGAAGAAGTCCGGAAGGAGTTTGGCTACTGAAGAAATCTGACTAAAGAAAAAATTCGAAAGAAGTTTGGCTTCTGGAGGAACTTGACTGAAGGAGAAGTTTGGAAGAAGTTCGTCTCCTGAAGGAACTTGACTGAAGAAGAGATTCGAAAGGAGTTTGGCTCCTGAAGGAATCCGACTGAAGGAGGAATCCAAAAGGAGTTTAGCTCCTGAAGAAATCCAATTGAGGTAGAGGTCCGAAAGGAGTTCGGCTCCTGAAGAAATTCGACTGAAAGAGGGATCTGAAAGAAGTTCGGCTCTTAGAGGAATCTGACTGAAGGAAGAATTCGGAAGGAGTTCGGTTCTTGAAGGAATCTGACTGAAGAAAAAATTTGGAAGAAGTTCGATTCTTGAAGGAATCCAACTGAGGGAGAGATCTGGAAGGAGTTCAGCTTTTGAAAGAATCTGACTGAAAAAAAAATCCAGATGGAGTTCGGCTCCTAGAGAAATTTGACTAAAGGAGAAGTTCGGAAGGAGTTCGGCTCTTGGAGGAATCCGACTGAAGGAGGAATCTAGAAGAAGTTTGGCTCCTGGAGGAACTTGACTGAAGAAGACGTTCGGAAGGAGTTCGGCTTCTAGAGGAACTTGACTAAAGGCGAAGGTAAGAAGGAGTTCGGCTGAAGGAGTTTGACTAAAGGAGAAGTTTAGTAGATGGAGAAGTTCGACTGCTGAAGGAGTCCGAAAGGGGTTTGGCCGCTGGAGGAGTCTGGAAGAAATTCGATCGCTGGAGGAAGAATTTCTGATCGAAGCTCTTTCGTGATTGCCAGTTATATTAGGCTAAGCATCAGATTGGACTTCGACTGGAGTGGAGTTTATCTCCAATAAGAATAAAAATTTTCATTCAAACACATGACTATAATTTATGAAAAATTATAATAAATGCCCTGCACACATTCGATGCATTGATTCATAATAAAGAAATGATTCAAATGAATGCTAAGGCAATGAATATACTTTATTACTCCTTAGATATTAATGAGTTTAATAAAATTTCTTCATGTATTTCAGCAAATTAAATATGGAAGAAATTGAAAATGATTTATAGGAGAGCAAATCAAGAAGAAGAACCAAGCTCCTAAGAAGTTAAAGAAGCTCACCCCAATCTATGCCTCATGGCTCATGAAGATGAAAAGAAGAAGAAGAGAAACAATAAAAAAGAAAGCATTAATTAAGGAAAAGTAAAGCAAAGAAATGCGAAATAAAAAGAAGGAAGAAAGTGCTACAAATTTTTGTCTCATGACTAATAAAGATGAGGTAAATTCAAAAAATTCTTTTCAATTTATATTTGATGAATTATATGAAGCCTTTAATGAATTAATGGATGAATTTAAAAAATTAAAACTAAAAAATAAAGAATTTAAAAAGTCAAATCTTCTCGTAGCTAATAAAAAGAGTAAGATCTTGTTAGAAAATAAAAATATTTTGAAAGAAAATAATGCTTTAGCTAAAGAAAATGAAGTACTTCTTAAATCTGAAAAACCTTTAGTTGAAAAAATATTAAGGTGAAAATGAAATTAGAAAGATCAAAATTTCATATTGAAGAAAAAGAAAACTTGTTGAAAGAAAAGAAATCTCTTTTGAAAGAAAATATCAATTTAAGAAAAGAGATTAAAAACTTGAAGCCTATGCTTAAAAAATTTATAATTGGATCTCAAAAGCTTCAAACAATTTTAAATAATCAAAAGACCATTTTTAATAAAGCAGAAATTGATTATAATTATTTGAGAAAATAGAAATTTGTCAAAAATATATTTAGTAAAGCTTTATTTGAAAATTATTCAATTATATATTTTAAATGTAACAAAGTAGGCCATAAAATTGTAGAATATAATTTTAAAAGAATTGGCCATACTTTGATTAGACAAATTTGGATTACAAAAGAAACCTTGAGCACTAACTCCTATGGATCCAAGATGACTTGGGTACCAAACATTATAAAGTAATTTTATAGGTACACCAAGGATCCAATGCAACTAAAGAAAGAAAATTTTTATGGATGCCTTAGAAATGAAAATGGATGGATGATGCTATTTGATAAAATCTAAACTTTTCTCACATCATGCCATCATTATTTGTTAAATATATTTTGATTATTAATTAGTATAGTTATTGAGTGTATTTGATTGATTTTGATGATTCATCATTGCTTTTAATGATCATACTCTATAACTTGAATATTTTGATATATTGCTTAAAAATAGTATATTATGTTGATTATTTATTTTAAGATCTTTGTTTTATTCTAAATTTAGTATGCTAGTTCAATCCTTTGTATCATGCTATATTAATCTTCAATTATTTAAGAAATCTAAATTGCTATGAGCTTGATTGTATATGAAACTATTTGAATGCTAAACTTATAAATTGAACAAATTTTGACATTTCTCCAGAAGATACTTAATTATCAAAATACTCCAAAAAAATTTTATGATCTAAGTACTTGAAGATTAAACATTCAATCATAAAAGATCAAATGCTTAAAATGTTAATTTACATTGCATCTTAGTTTTATCATAAGGATTTGAAATTTTCTAAGTTGAACTAAATCCCATGAAACTATTATCTAGATTCTCCTTGATTTGATCATAATAGATTTATTTGATTTTCATACCCTCTTGATTAATTTTTAATTTTTTAAATTTATTTGAATATCTTTCTTGATCATCGATTTGATTAACTCTTTGATCTTAAAAAAAAATTTATTGATGAATATTCTTATTTTATTCTAATTGATTGATTTTTAAAATTGAATTAGAAAAATGCTCTTCTTGAATCTTTTGAAGTTGATATCAAACAAAATATTTCAAGACTATTGTCATTTATCTTTAAAGTTAAATATTTAAAATGAACTTCAGTTTTAAGTAATTGGTATCAAATAGTTTACTATTTGCTATGAATTTGATTGATTTATCTTTTGACAAAAAGAGAAGAATGACTTTATTTCAAATCTGGTTTTGCACAATTATATCTTTTGATATAATATTTTTGAGATAAATTCAAAAATATATATCTTTTCTAAATCTAATTTTTTGATATTTCTTAAGAAAATGATGAGATGATCTTTTTGAAGAATAACTAAAATTTTCTATATAATTTGTCCTGATTATTTTGTTGATATCAATTCAAATTGTTTCATCATTCAAAATTCTTAAAACTAGTTGATTTGAATCGATTCATCTTTATCATTTCAAAACTAAAATATTTGGTATCAAGTTGAATTTGCAAATTGATCTTTAAGAGATATTGAATTATCAAAAAAATTCTGATTTGGTCTAAATTTTAGTTTAATTGGTATCAATGATATTATTCTTACCCTACATTTTATTGCATTATTCTTGACAAAAAAATTGAATATAATATCTTAAATCTATTTCATATTGATATACTCTTGAAGTGATACCTGTTGGGGATAAATCTCGCTCCTACCGAAGCCCAGTCCGATGCTCAGCTTAATGTAACCGGTAGCCGCAGAAGAGCTCCGACAGACGGGCTTCAGCCGAACTCCCAGCGTCCAGGCTTCGGGCCGAACTCCCACCGCCAGCCGAACTTCCTGGCGGCTGAGCTCCTTGGACTCCAAGCGGTAGGACTTCTTCGGGAGACGGACTCCTCCCAGACGCCCGTTCGGCCATCCGAGCTCCTGCGAACCTCTCTGCGGCCGAGCTCCTCCCGGGTTTCCCTTTCGGCCGAACTCTCCTACAAGTCCGAACTTTTTCGGACTCTCCATGGCCGAACCCCTTCGGACCCCATGGCCGAACTCCTTCGGACCGACTCCAGGCGAGCCCAGGCGGTCGAACCCCTTCGGACTGACTCTAGGTGGTTGAACTCCTCGACAATCGTCCCTCGACCGAACTCTACAGATGGCCGACCCTTCAGCCAGCCGAGCTCCTCCCGGGTTTCCCCTTCGGCCGAACTCTGTTATAAGTCCGAACTCCTCTGGACGAACTGTCGCCTGCAACAAGATCGGACGACGCCTTCCTCTCCGTACCGGACTCCATGCGGCCCACGACTCGCCAGTATGGCTCCCACGATCCACCGGACGACGCCTTCCTCTCCGTACCGGACTCCATGCGGCCCACGACATGCCAGTATGGCTCCCACGATCCACCGGACGATGCCATCCTCTCCGTACCGAACTCCATGCCGCCCAACGACTCTCTGCCAGACGGCATGACCGTCACCATCAACTAAGCTCCGCTATAAAAGGACCCCTCCAGATACGCCAAGGCTAAGCTCTCTGAACTCTCGACTCTCTAAGCTCTCCTCCTCATCTCTAAGCTCCGGAACTCATTCCGAGCACTCCATTACTGTTGGCCGAAAACTAACTTGACCGTCGGAGGGTCCTGCCGGAGCCACCCCCCACCGGTTCCGGATGGGACTTCATTTTTTGCAGGTCCCCGACGGCGACCTCAGCGGCCTCGACTCCGGCGACCTCCGACGCGAAGATGGATTTCTGCACCAACAGATTGGCGCTAGAGGAAGGGCCTGAACCTTCGAGGTCCCCTTGTTCTTAAAGGAGTGCTCGGCGACGATCTCCTCTTCCGCTCCGGACCTCTCCTCTTCCGCTTCAGGATCCCTTTTCAAAAAGGAATGCCCCCCAGAAGAGCCTCAACCCGACGATCGGCGGCTTCCGCGGCCCGATCCCGTTCGGGCCCGTCTGCTCCCGCTCCGGCCCAGGCAACCCGGGCTCACCCTGTAGCCGCGGTGGACGCGGAACAGTTCAACCTGCTTACCCAGCAGGTCCGTGATCTGACGGAAGCAGTGCAGGCGGTGCAGGCCATGCATTCGCGGACCCCGGCACCCGCTAGATCGGCGCGGGATTCCCCAGAGCCCTGGGGTCCAGTCCAGGGGCGACCGATGTGGGCTACCCGACCTCCAGTCCCCGGAAGAGAAGGGCAACCGGCGAAGAGCCTCTGCTCGGATCACGGCTCGACCCGGGGAGAGGCTTCGCACCCTTACTGCGAGAAAACCTTGGGGATCAAAGATCGCGAAGATCTCCTGGATCAAAGGCTCTTAGAAATGAGCCGGCGTATCGAAGAGCTTCGTCACGCTCCCCCCTCACACGGTAACGACGTCTGCACTGACCCCCCTTTTTTGTAGAAAATCATGCAGGAGCCGGTCCCGCCGAACTTCAAACTCCCATAGTTTGAGAGCTACAATGGGACCGCCGACCCGATCGACCATTTGAAAGCCTTTCGGATGACGATGCTGCTCCACGGCATGCCAGATGATATATTGTGCCGGGCCTTTCCCTCTAAGCTCCGGAACTCATTCCGAGCACTCCATTCCTGTTGGCCGAAAACTGACTTGACCGTCGGAGGGTCCTCCCGGAGCCACCCCCCACCGGCTCCGGACGGGACTTCGTTTTGCAGGTCCCGGCGGCGACCTCAGCGGCCTCGACTCCGGCGACCTCCGACGAAGATGGATTTCTGCACCAACAATACCATTTGAGTCAAATTTAAAGAATTTTATATTTTTTCTAAACTTAATTAAATGATATTTTTTATAACAAAAAAAATCTAAATTTAAATAAAAATATTTTTTAATTACTTATCATGCTCTTTTGATCTTTTTGATGATTTGAATATTTTGATTTTAAGAGGTCAATATGCCCTCCTCTAAGTATCATATTATGATATGAATTAAAATTATCTTAAAATTCAATATGATATAATAGCTTTTTCATATCAATTTTATAATTAATAAACTTAAATTAAAAGATGCTTAATTGGATATGAATGTTTTTAAATTACTAGTCATACAAGTAAAACTAAGTTTGACATTCCTCCATAAAATACTAAATTATTAAAATTCTAATAAAAATTAGCATGAAATAAGTACTTAAAGACAAGACATCAATTATAAAGTTCTAAATGCTTGATGTATTAAGTTGCATTACATTTTAGGTTAACACCTAAGATTTTGAAATCCCATAACTAGATCAACACATAGAGCCAATATCTAGATTTCTCTCATTTTAATTTTAATCAATTTTGTCCCCCAACTTGAAGAATGCCTTTTATACTTGGTATCAAATTGAATTTAAAATATGCCTTCATATTTTATTCATATTATTTTCAAGTAATAAATTTAAAAATTAGTTTTTCTTCAATCTTAAAGTGGTATCAAATCTTTTAAGAAAATCTTGATTTATTTCAACTTAATGGGTATCAAATTAGAGAATATCTTTCAAAGATATCATCTTTAATTTTCTCTTCAAAATATTGGATATCCAAAATCAAATTATTTTTTATGTTTGATATCAAGAAGTTTGCTGTTTGAACTAATTCTTAAAACAATCAGTATCAAAATTCTTATAATTGGTATTAAATAGTCTGTTCTTATTTTAAATTTTATTATTCCTTTTTTATTCTTTGCCAAAAGAAAAAATATTTTATCTCAAATCTGATTTTGCATAACTTATATGATATCATTTAAGATAAAATTAAGAATTTCATACTTTTTCTAAATTTGATTAAATTACATTTCTTAAGAAAAGAAAGATCTAAGTTTAAATAGAATATCTCTCTATAATTTATTTTATATGATTTGTTAATATCAATTCAAATTAATTTATTAAGATAATTTGATCTAAATTTAAATTAATTCATCTTTTTTGATCAAAAACTTCAATGATCGATATCAAATAGATCATTATCATCTTGTATTCTATTGCTTTATCTTTAACAAAAAGAAAAAATATCCTTGCATATAATCTGGTCTGCATGAATATATTATTGATATTATACCTTGAGATAAATTATAAGATTGATATATGTATGTTTAAATTGATTGATACTACTTAAGAAGAGAAAGAGATATTTTTTAAAAAATTAAATAAATCTTTTTATAATTTGCTTTGAATGATATATCCAAAAATAAATTTGAAAAATGCTCTTCTTAAATTTTTTGAAGTTGATATCATGCAAAATATTTTTAAAAAATTATCATTTATTTTTAAAATTAAATATTTTTAAAAAAATTAATTTTATTTATTTAGAATTAGATAGCTTATAATATGTCTTATATTTTACTAATTTATTTTTTGGCAAAAGAATAGTTGCTTTATCTCAAATATAAATTTTTATGGCTATATTCTTGCTATTATAACATTTGAGATAAATTCTTATGATATATTTTTAAATGATTTACTTTAATAACAAAGTGAAGAAAAATATTTTTAAGATTATATTATTCAAATCTTTGAAGCCTAAAGTTCTTATTAATAAAAATTGAGAAGTACATTTACACTGTATACTTTTGAACTTTTAGATAGTTGTTATCATTGTAAATATCTTTTGAAGTTAATGAAACATAATTTTTTAAAAAATTTAGTGTCTACATAAGTAAATGCTATATTTATTTAAATTAAATATATAATTTAATAATTAATTCACTCAATTGATACTTATTTTTTTTAAATTTTATTTAATTTTAAAATAGCTTTATTTACACAAGTAAGAAGGAGAAAATATCAAAGATAAAATAATTACTAAATTAGTATTAATCAAATTTAAAAATCTAAGCTTAAAAGATAAATTTATATTAATTAAAGGTTAATATGGTATCAATTAAATGTACTTAACTTGAAAGAAAAAGAGAAAGTAAAAAAAAATTATAAAGCTTAAACATGCAAATTTTGAAAAATAAAGAGCGAGAGAAAGTTAAAAAATAAATTAATCCAACTATTAGTATGAAAAGTAGGATGAGAGATATTTTTTAATTTAATTTGATTAAAAATATTAATAAATTTATGATCTTAAATTTTTCATTAATTATTTTATTTTAAGCTTTATTATATTGATTTTAAACTTTCAATCAATTGCCTTATAGTCTTCTCAATTTATGTTTTCATATATTTATTCAGTTTAATTTACTTGATTTAAAGTACTATTAATTTAAAGTAGTTTTAGATAAATAACTTATTCTTAATAATTAAAAATTACTTAAAGTGGTATCATTAATATGTTGATTTCATATTTAGATTTGGATAATTATCCTTGAAAAATTGATTGGAGTTAAATTAAATTAAAATTATATTCTTACTTCAAGACATAAATTTCTAAACTTAATTTTAAAACTCATTTAAAAATTTAAATTTGATACTAAATTTTTGATATGTATTACAAAATTCTTATGAATTATTTATATTAAAGTAATTTTTACTCAAAGTAATAAATTTAAAAATATGACTAGTATTTATTTTGATACTATTTATTTTATTTTACTTGATATATTTTTGATATATATTTTTTAAAATTTAATTAACTAAAATTTTTTTTAAAAAAAGATTGAATATTAAAGTACATATTATGTTTGATTTCATGATCAAATCTTTTAAAAAGCTTTATTTCTCTTAAAGCTTAAAAATATATATTTTAAAATTTGATTAAAGATCATATTCATTCAAAAAGAAAGAGAGTCTTTGATATTTAAATTTAAACTAATTTTTAAAATTAAAATAAATATTTTAAACTTATTTTAAGTAAAAGAATAGATTTTCAAAAGAAAGATGATTCAGTTAAATTAATTTTCTGATCTTGATATATTTCTTACTTTAATACATCTCTTACTTTGATACATTCATATTATTGATTTTGATAACTTTTCTTCATCCTTCCCATAAGCTTTTTGATGCTATCAAAAAGGGAGAGAAAAATATTGAGTATATGCTTAAATGATTAATGCTTAAAAAACTTAATGAATTTGATACTTGAAATTTTAATACTCATTAACTTGAATTGAGACATAAATTTAAAATAAGTATATAAAATATATGTAATAAATTAATTATGTACAATGAACCAAAAGATTAATTGAGAACATTCATGAAGTACTCATTTATGAGTTTAATCTATACTTCATGATACTTCATGATATATTTTGATAAAATTCATTGAAATATATTATTTATTTTTATTATGCATATACTCAAGATTTTATTATCATAAAAAAGGAAGAGATTGTTGATCCTAAGATTGATTTTAATAATTCTAAAATGTTAAGTATAAATAATACTAATCATGCTTTTCAAGAATGTATGTAGGACTTTTCAAGTGCTTAAAATGAAAAAATTATCTATAGAAGAAATCTCCTTAAAAAAAAAAAGTTAAAGAAAAGAATGATTTTAAATATTCAAATAAAGCTCAAACAAAAAGTTTTGGAAGTTTTAATGATGGGAAAAATCATAAAAATCAAGATAGAAGAAGTTCTCAAAAGTTGAAGATAAAAAGCCACTCATGCAGAAATATATGTAGAATTGTTGAAGGCTAAGAACTTAGATGATTCAGTAAAAAATTGAGCTGGCTCAATACTTAGTCGGCTCAATAAAAAACTAGATCGATTCAGTCTTAAAAAATAGAAAAATAAAAAGCTAATTTTTAAAGTTTATTGATACTGAGCCAATCTAGATAGAAACTGAGCCGACTCAGTGAAAAATTGAGCTGACCTAATCAAAAACTGAGCCGATCTAGTGACTACAACGATAATAAATGGTTAGTTTTACTACTACAAAAATGGTCTATGGCAGTGATTTTTGAAATTGTTGCCTAGCACCTACGATAGTGGTTTTTGTTAACCGCTACTATAGGTTGGACCTATAGCAACGGTTTTTGTAACTGCTACTATAGGTCTGATATATAGCAGCGGTTACAGAAAATCGCTATCGTAGGTCGGACTTATAGCAGCGGTTATAAAAATTACTGTCATAGGTTGATCTATAATAGTGGTTCATTGTAACCGCTGCCATAAGTCAGAGACCTATAGCAGCGGTTAGTAAGAACCGCTACTATAATTTGATTTATGGTGGTGGTTAATTGTAACCGCTGTCATATATATTTTTTTTAAAAAAATATTATATAATTTTAAAATTTAATATCCATCTTCACCGTTCATTATCTAAATAATTATCATTAGAGTATTTTCGTAAAAGGTTACCTCGATCCGATGGCCCTAGCTTCGTCGATCAGAAAAATTCAATTTCGATGACTACGAATGATGATGCGATGATCTGATAGATGAAGATCTTTGATGAATTCAAAAATTTGCAATGATGATCTCGGTGATGTTTGTAGCATACTATCAAAATTTTAATTCAATCGGATATCGTTATCTTGGTCAATTTAGTATAGATTAGTTTCGGTCGTTAAATGATAAACGAGTGATTAAAGGACCAAACGGTGTTCGATTATGAGATAATTTTTTTTATAAATGATCTTGGCTACTATTTTAATCATTTTTTATGGTGGTAATTATAAAATTCAACTCGTGAGATGAAAAATAATCTAAAACTATATGTCTCCTGATAACCATTCTGAAACTTCACTGATTGTTTGCTCGTACTTTTGTAATATCTACTTAACATGAACAGTTTATACGAAAATGATTTAAATTTTACTATCATCACCATATAAAATATTTAAAATTATAATAAAGATCATTTAACTAAAAAATTATCTCATAATCGGACATCGTTTAACCCTTTGATCGCATATTTCTAATTTAATGATCAAAATCATTTCATACTAAATTGACCATGATAAGGATATTCGATTAAAGTAAATATTGATAGTATGCTACAAATATCATCGAGATCATCATTGCAGATTTTCAGATCCATCGAATATCTTCATCTATCAGATCATCGCATCATCATTCGTGATCGTCGAAATCAAATTTTTCTGATCGATGAAGCTAGAACCATCAGATCGAGGCGATCTTTTACGATGACTGTCTAATGATAATTATTTAGATAATGAACGATGAAGATGGGCATTAAATTTTAAAATTATATAATATTTAAAAAAAATAAAAAAAAATTATTTTTCACCTATGGCTGTGGTTATCAAAAATTGCTGCTATAGATCTATGATAGCGGTTATAGAATCGCTGTCGTAGATCTATGGCAGTAGTTCGTTAACCACTGCTGTACATCTATGGCAGCGGCTCGATAACCGATGTCGGAGGTTATGTTAAAAATCTTCAAATTTTTTTTTTCTTTTTGTGTGCGCTCGATCTCTTTCGCTCTCTCTCTCCCCCTTTTTTCGTCATCAGTGAGGCTCCTCCCCCCAATCGGCGTCGCCCCTCCTTCCCCCTCGGCTGATGCTGCCCCTCCTTCCCCCTTCCTCTTCGACCTCCTCATCCTCGATCGCCCCTCCCCGCCACCTACCACCCCACCCAGCCCCCCCCCCTTCATCCAACCCTCCTCGGCCCCCAGCGAAACTCCCCCTCCGACGAACTCCCATCCGACCCTCGCCCCCCGTGAAACCCTCCTCCGACGAACCCCCTCCACCCTTACTTAGCCCCCCGCAAAACTCCACCCCCCCCGCCCCCCATTCGACCCCTCGATCCCAGCGAACCTCCGCTCCGACGAACCCCCATCCGATCCTCCCTCGGCCTCCTGTGAAATCCCTCCTCCAGCGAACCCCCATCCATCCTCGACCCTCCGTCGGCCCCCGTGAAACCCCTCCTCTACACTCTATCCTCCTCCGGCCTCGGTGTGAAACCCTTTCGGTGAGCCCCCCCCTTGGCCCCCCATCCCGGCCGCCCTTGCTCTCTCTCTCTCCTCTTTTTCTCTCTTCTCTATCTCACTATCTTGCTTTTGTTTCGTAGGTTACCTCTAGTGCCGTCGTCCTTCTCTAGCATTGTCACCGACGATCCTCGGAGCTTTCGGTGTGACCCACTCTCTATAGCCGCAGGTATAATTTTTTTTTAATTTTATAGTATTATTTATTAATTATGTATATTTATAATAATTTATAAAATATTTATAATAAATATTATAATTATCTGCATACCATAGTTTTTGGGTCGTGCTGTGGTGGTAGCCTTAGGCCGTGCCATATCGATGACTGTGGACTAGATCTATCAACGGGTTGGATTTAGATCGAAACCTAGATATTTAGATCCAGACTCATTTTTAATTATTGGTATCGGATCCGAACCCAAATACCCAATGGGTCTGTACTTGAGAGAGGAAGGGAGGGATCCAGCCTCGCCGCCATCATTCGGAGGAAGGAGCTTGAGCATCGAAATGTTGGCATGATGTTATATTGATTAATGTTCATTAACATTATAGATTACGATGGCACCGAAATGCCATCTAGCTTTCATCCTTGTTCCTCGATGGGTTACATGCAGTTCAGCATATGAGGAGCAGTCGGAGCATATTCCGTTCACCTCGATATCGGCTTGTCAGAAACCTCCACCATCGACATCTACTCCACCGACGGCATCTACTCTACTGGCGGCTGAGCCTCTACCGTCGTAGGTATATGAGCGTACATTTTTATTATATTAGCATAAATTTATTTTTTATATAGTATTTGTATACTTATATATTTATATAACGTATTTGCATTGTATGTGCATCATCCAGTCGGATATTTCACAGTCCCATACGTATGGCATATGTGTGGAACCATCAGCATCAGGTGATGGTGCAGTATGATGTGGAGGGAAGGTCGGTAGGAGAGATCACATGGAAGATGCATTCCTTTTTTGGAGTGCTTGTGAGGTGGTCGGACATCATTTTCGTAGAGCCTAGAGACTGACGTTTGATGGATGCTGCCGTTAGAAATCGAATATGGGAGGAGATATGGATAAGTATGTGCGTCTTAGTTATATTTATGTATTTTATATGTTTATACTATATATGTTTGATTAGAATAATTTTGTAACTGATTTTTGATAAATTTGTGCAGAGGAGGTACGACTTTTTCGATCACGAGAGGGCTCGAGATGCTCGACTGAAGAAGATCGAGAAGTTGTACCGAGATTACAAGGTCAAGCTCCACAGAGGATGGCTCGAGCACTAATGAGACACTCCGGAGGAGCTTATTCCTTGGATACAGGACTATCCTCCAAGTCAGTGGGAGAGGATGGTTAGACACTGGGGGAGTCAGGAGTTTAAGATAAAATTTCTAACTTTTAAATTTTTCAATATGCTTAAAATTTTATTTAAATATTTTTAAAATATTTATTATTTATTTGAATACTTGTTAAGCTACCTTCCATTAGAATCGGGAGAATCGTGCAATCTAGGAGTATACGCACACTCTAGGCTGCGAGTCTATGGCCAGTCGTATGCATAGAGAGATAATTAATTCTAAATCTTACTAGATAAATTAAATTCATATTTTTTATCATCTTTCTGATAAATTTATTCTTTATTATAGCTGGTAAGAGATGGAGTGATGCTCAGCCATAGCGAGATCTTCCGATCCAGCCGCATGGACAAGATGGGCAGGCCGATGAACGTCACGATTGGGTGTATTTTTGTAAGTATTAAATATATTAGTATATATGATTAGTATTATAGCATTTTTTATAAAATTTTATTTTAATCTATAATTATAGGATCAGTTAGATGCGCTCGCGAGTGAGGGCCCGGATACCTCTAGGCCCCATGACAATCTATCTCAGGTCTTGGGGCCTGAGCACTCTAAAAGGATCTGATGTAGGCCCGGACACACGTCGATGAGCTACTGATCCGAGATGAGCATCTCCTCACAGACTTTCGGTGTCGTCAGTCGGGAGGAGCTTGAGGAGGCATTGGCATGGGCAAATCATGCTACGACGTGGGCAGATCGGGCTGAGGAGCGTGCATTTCATTTGGAGGGCATCGTAAGAGACATGATGTCGACGCTCAGTGCACATTTTAGAGTCATGGGCTTCGAAGATATGTTGGCCCACATTCTAGCTTCAGCTACGACTCTGGCTCTAGCTTTAGCTCCAGCTCCAGCTCCGACTTTCGGTGACGATAACAACGACGATGATGTAGATTTAGGAGATTTTTTATGTATTTTATTTTTTAAAAAAAATATTATAATAAATTTTATTCGATAATAAAATTTTAGTATTTTAGAATAATTTTTATATTTATTATATTTTCTTATATTATATATCTATATTTATTAGATAAAATATATAAAAAAATAAAAATTTTATTTTTTTAATTATTTAAGATCTACGACAGCGATTTTATAACTACTGCTATATCCGTGTCAACCGCTGCCATAGGTCCCTAGCACCTGGTACAAATGGTGCCAACCGCTGTATTAGACTTATGACAGCGGTTAAGAAACTACTGCTATAGATTATCTATGGCAGCGATTATGTAACCGCTGCTATAGATAACCTATGGCAGCGGTTACATAACCGCTGCCATAGGTCGATCTATTGTAGCGATTTATAAACCATTGTGATAGGCTATCTATGGCAGCGGTTCTAACAACTGCTGCCATAGAGCTACGGTGACGACCGTAGTAGCAGCGGTTAGAAAATCGCTGCTATAGCCTATGGTAGCAGTTTTTTGGGCTACGGCAGCGGTTACGAACTACTGTCATAGCCCTTTTTTATAGTAGTATTTTTTATAGCTTTTTCAAATGGGTTATTTTTCACTCAAATGGCTAGTTCAAGCTTTCCAACGGTCAAAACTCACTCCCAATCCACTCCTAAGTATAGAAAGAGTTAGAAAAATAGTTTGGATGGAATTTTTAAGGCTTTAAAAAAGAAAATCATTTTAAAAAAATGTGTTATATTGAATATCCAATAAAAGAAGAAAAGAGAGAGATTTGAGCTTCAAATTCAGAGGGCATCTAAGAGTCATCTTCCACAACACTTCAAGTAATCTCTTAGCACCATTTGAAGAAAAGAGAAGCTACCAAAGAGCATTCATTCAGCCTCTTCTTCGAGCTTTAAAAGAGTTTTCTTTTTATTTTCTTTTTTATGCTGAATTTAATACTTTGTATTTTTGTTTGTTTATAAGTTTTTTTAGAGAAAAAAAACTTGGGGATTAGGTCCGTCCAAGCTCGAAATTGGACTTTATAGGTTTTGATTGATGAGCCCGTAAAACCAACTAGATTGATAGTGAATCTAAAAAAAATTATCGATGTAAGATTGTGGTTGGTGAGCTCGACAAAACCAACTGAATTTGTTTATGATCCTGGGTTAAAACAAATGTACTGTAATATAGGATTATAATAAAATTTTCAAAAAAAGCTAGGAAAGTGGATGTAAGTATGGGGTTGCACTGAACCACTATAAAATCTTTGTGCATTTATATGGTAATTTCTTCTCTATTGCTTTACATATTTTGCATGTTTTAAATTATTAATTACTTACTAATTTAGATTAATTCTTGATTAAGTTCATTCACACTTGATTCTTCTACATACACTAATTAATTTTATTGAATTGAATTAAGTACAAACTTATGTAGAGTTAAATTTGGCCAAAAATTTTATAAATCTAATTCATCCTCCCTCTTAGATAGCCATTCTTGGGCAACACTATTATCATAGCATCTTTAGTGATCTTTCAAGAGCTACTAATAAAAGTTATAGCATACCCCTCAGCATCCAACTGTCCAACTAAAATCAGATTTTTCTTTAAATCTGGGATATGTCTGACATTCTTGAGCTTTCATACTAACTGATTTGGCATCTTTGTGTGCACATCATCTTTCCTGACAATATCTAATGATTCATCATCAGCAAGATAAATCTTTTCAAAATCTTGGGCAATGTAATTCATCATACATTTTTTTTGTGAGGTTGACTGGAATGAAACTCCAGAGTCTAGGATCCATGATTCCATCAAACTATCCATGTTGAGAACTAAGACATCAGATATTGCCTTTGTTGCTGTATTAACGAATTTTTTATTCTTTCCTTTGTTCTCCTATCTTACCTAGTAGTTCTTCCTAGTGTGTTCTTTTTTGCTGCAATGCCAACAGCCATCGATCACCTTTCGATCTTGATTGACTCTTCTGTTTGGACTGTATAGTTATTCCTCTGCTTTCTTAAATAATTAGGATATAATGAGAGTTTTCTTTGGATTCTCTCCTCCTGATATCTTCACTGAAAATCAGATTTTGGATCTCTTCAAATTTTAGTTTGCTTGAATCATAAGAACTACTCAAAGCAGTCACGATAGCATCCCAACTCTCAGGCAAAGAAGATAATAAAATTAAAGCATGAATTTCATTCTCAAAACTAATATCAATATAGCTTAATAGACTATTAACCGGATTAAATTCATTAATATGATCAATAATAGATGCACCTTCGAGCATCTTCAAATTGAATAGATGATGCATAAGATATATCTTGTTGGAGGTTGAAAGCTTTTCATATTTATTGGCCAAAGCCTTCATCAAATTAGCCATCATCTTTTTCTCTAAGATGTTGTACACGACGTTCTTGGCCAATATCAATTTGATAACTCCTAAAGCCTGGCGATCTAGTAATTTCTAATCTGCTTGTGGCATGTATTCAAATTTCTTTCCTTCAAGAGGTAGATGAAGTATCTTCTGATACAAATAATCTTTAATCTGCATCTTTCAGAATCCAAAGTCTTTTCCATCGAACTTGTTGATCTTAATCTTTTCTTTATTTCCTGCTATCGCTCTTACTCTATCCTTCACACCTGGTACTCTGATATTAGTTGTTAGGATCAACTGAATAGAGTATTATGAAATAATATACAGCAGATTCGGTAATTATAGAAGAAAGAAAAAAATAAAATCATATAAGCATAAAATATAAAAAATTTACATGATTTGAAGTCTCTTACTCCTACGTTCACGGCTGCACAAAATAATATTTTTATTAAGAATAGAAAATTTATAAGAGATAAGAGCAAAGAAGAACCTCTCTTTTTTTCTCTTTTCTAGATGCAAGAACAGCCCCAAATAGGAAGAAATTTTTTTTTCTAAAGATACCTCACTCATCTGGTGATATTTTAGGATTGCTCACAAGAACCCTTGCTTTCTTATAAGAAGAATCCTTGCCTTCATTCTTTCTCTCTTCTTCTCTCTTTCTTTTTTCTTTCTTTTTTCTCTTGAAAAAGTTATCTTTTCTCTCTTGGAAAAGGTTCTCGACTGCTCTCTATGTTTTGCCAAGCCACAAGTAACATAGGCCTATTTAAAGGCCAAAAATTGTTTCAATCCGAGTCCATAATGGAGCAAAGAGTCCAATCCAAACTCAAATAAGCTTCTGGCCATCCAATCAATCCTAGATCGCCATCCAATTAAGTCTGATCAAGCCCCAAATGTACCTCGCCCGTTCAATCGTACAGCCAGTCCACAGAATTTCCATGGATCGGGCGAAATACCTACAAAATGCAGGTCTGATCTATTGGACTGCATGAAACCAAGGGAGAAACATCCTTGCACTCGGCATTGGGCCTGCCAAATGCACCAGCATGCTCGCTCGCTTTGGACCGCATGCTTGTGGTCGGCCCGTGTCCATCAACACATGCTTGCGTGGGCCTACTGGACCGCACCAGTTAAGGAGCCAAGCCCGCTCGTCCACCCGCCCCATTTTTTTCTTTTCTCTTTTGAGCCTTTTTCTTTAGACTTCTTGGATCTTGATTTTGAGCTTTTCTTATGGATGGATTAGACTCCACCATCCAACAGACATAGGATGAGATTGGAGTGCTATTTTCTTTGATGTAGTATGTATCTTCTCTGTTCTAGTTCATTGGTTCTATATTGGTTATATGTTTGATGGCATCTGTTCAATACTGCCCTGCAATTATAATAGCTGTAGCTGTTATCTCTAGGACGTTCTGGCTTCTTTTATCGTTAAGTGCATAGCAAGTGGATATAAATATAGGTATTTGTCATATGCTAAAATTTATATTTATCATATGGATACAAATTAAATATTAACACTACAAATAAACAGATATAAATAGAACAGTTGAACTTTGTTAACCAGCAGATTAAAAATATCATTGTATAAAAAATAGATTAACTTAGCATATTTTATTATTATTAATCATTTTTTTAAGTCCTTGGGAGATAAATAAGTAGAAGCATAAATAGAGCCGGATATTTTGGTACGGTTTATCTGTGTCCTTTTAATATCAGTATGAATTATATAATAAAATTTATATTATATAAAAATAAATTTTATTTGCATATTATCTGCTCCATTTTTACGGCAATGTTGGTTAAGGCCAACCCATTGAGGTAATGAGCCGAGAGGCCAATCCACCCACGGTCGGTCCATTCTCATCTCGATGCTTCTTCTGGACCACTGGACCCATGGCCGACATCGGTTCGGATTGTATCTTTTGTGCGAGAAGATGACTGATTTTTTTTTCCAATATCAACCGTCGGATCGTGCTCGGCACGGTTTCATGAAAGTCCAACGTATGTCTGCTTGCATACATCTTGAAACCAATATTGTGATCGAACGATCGATATCGCGGAAGAAGGCGAGTTATTCTTTCGCGCGAAAGATACAATCCGAATCCTATCCGAGACACCGGCATACATCCATATCCGCAATTCCCACCGCCCTTTTTTTTTTTTTTTTTGATAAATCCACCGCCCTTCTTTAATGCATCCGATGAGCTACCGACACCACCCTCTCACAAGTGTCACCTCCGTCGCCATGCAGCCACCCTACGTCGTCACGAGGCGCACACGTGTCTGAGGCACGATCACCCCCGCCATTTACCTATCCAACGATCTCCATCTCTATAAATCACCAACCTCTCCGCTCCTGCCTCTCCGCCCAGATCTTCGGCTACCAGAAAATATAGAAATTTCATTGTTAGTTTGAGCAATCGGATATATAAGAGAGAAAAAAAAGATGGCGGAATTGAAGGACGCGTACGGCAACCCGATCCGACGGACGGACGAGTACGGCAACCCGATCCCGGAGCACCAAGGTTACGGTGGTGCGGTCACCGGCGGGACTTACGGCACCACCACCACTCCGCATGGAGGGGTGCATGGAGAAGGTGGCAGGCAGCAGCAGCAGCACCAGGTGCACCCAGGGAAGGAGGAGCACCCCGGTGGAGTCCTCCACCGCTCCGGCAGCTCCAGCTCTAGCAGCTCGGTAAGCTTAATTAACTTTACAATAGTTTTCTATAGGTAGCTTTCATTTAAGCTGATAGGAAATAACAGATACTAGCTACATGGTAGTGCAATAATTTAAAAAACAATGATAGGGCATGGAACAAATCTCAAAGTCCGTTCTGTTTTCCAGACAGGACGAAATAGTGGATCTAAATCGTACCACACCTTTGGGTACAATTTGGTCACCTAGTGGCATGCCGAACTTATGCCTCGTTTGCACGTCGTTGTCACACGGTCTTATGTTCAAAATTTTGGGATTGTGATGATGTTGGCCTTATACACCCGATCTTCTTTCCTCTTTTATCACTTTTATTCTTTATCTTCTTCACCACCTCCGTTCTTGATCTTTTATTCGAACGGGTTATTTATTTTGTTGTATTTACTGATGTACTGGTCCAAAATATGAATATGTGGGCATGCAGTCGGAGGATGACGGGCAGGGCGGGCGGAGGAAGAAGGGATTGAAGGAGAAGATAAAGGAGAAGCTTCCAGGCGGCGGGCACAAGAGTGAGGAGCACGGGCAGACTGCTGAAGGCCAGCATGAGAAGAAGGGGATGATGGAAAAGATAAAAGAGAAGCTGCCAGGCCACCATAATTGAGAGGGTCCGCCGCGACGACGGTCCTCTCTTTTGTGAGAATAAAGAAGTCACGTGCCAGTGCATGTGACATTCAGTGTTTGGTCTGGTTGTGTGAATTGTAATGGTGTTGGTGTGATATAAGTTGTGGCAGTATTATATGTATGCCGCGTATGCTTGACAGATTAATAAATAAAAATACTTGCTTACATATTATCTTAAAAATTAAAGAAGCTGTCTCTAGACTGCATTTGTACGTCTCGGCTGTAGATCTAATTACACACAGTCTCATAACTTCAGTACAAGATTAAATGATCCCATTTTAATGGCATGAGCTTTGAGTGGTGTTTGGTATAAAATAAGATCAAGTATAATGTGGGTGAAGATGATCAAATTATTTTGTTTGATGGTATATTATAGTTATTTTTATACATATTAGTATTTTTAATTATCTATATTTTTTAAATCATCATGAAAGAAAAAATAATTATCTTTTTGAGGTTCGGTACGGCTTCATGACAGTTATTTTAGGTTGGAATTTAGAAATAAAAATATTCATTAATTAATATATTTATATGTTTAATATATTAAATTAATGTTTTTTTTTTTATAATTTAGTGATTTTGAATTGGCATTTGGAGACTTTTGATCGATAAAATATTTTAGATTAAATATGATAATTTTAAATTATTTTGAGATAAAAATAATTAATGATCTAAAATCATATACCGATCCTCTTTGGACCAGCAAACGTCACCTTATTGGAAAACTTGGATCCTCTTGAAAGTTCTAGGCGGATGCCGTGCAAATGTAGCTTATTATTAATACATGGGGGGCTGTCCTTTAGATTGGAAGACCTTGGGGTAGGCTAGTACTGGTAGGCTAAAGTCGGCAAAAGGGTTGGTGAGTGAGAACCCGATAGAAGGGTTTGGTGGGGTACCCTTCAATGCCGATGGTAGGTCTAAGGCTCTGGTGAAATTCGTTAGTTGATAAATGATAAAAATATATTAATAAAAATATTAAATTATAAAATAAATTAATTTATTTTTTAAAAATTAATATTTTTATTAATTTTATGTAGGAAAGTAGGTCATCGATATGAAGATCTTATGAAATAAATTTTAAGTAAAATGGATTTCAAATGAGTCTGAAATTAAATTTAAAAAAAAAATAAATTCGATTCAAATCGGTTCAAAAAAATTGGCTCAACAGATCGTCCGGCCCGACCGCACTCAAGCCGACCGATTCGTTGATGCCACGCTTACGCAGCGCTGATGTTAGCATTTTTTGCGGCGCACGAATGTTAGCATTTTTTGCGGTGCACGGTGGATCATTATGGAGGGCATTTTGAAAATTTCATATGGAGAAGTGCGCTTTAATTGACTGAAGAAAGTGGCGGTCTATGCAACATCGGGCTACGCATGGTCTACAGAGGGCAATCTAAAAATTCTGCTTGATCCGACGGATGCTGTTCACTGAAATTTAATCGAACGACTGAAATTTATGCGCTGACGAACGGCGGATGCAACTTCCAGTCGAGATCCAACAGTTGAGATTTATCCTGACTTTTAACTAAGAATGCTCTCCTGTGCGCGATCTGATGGCCCAGATTCAATCTTTAAGGCCGATCCAACGGTCCAAATGAATTCCAACTTGATTTGGGTTTTTAAAATGATTTTTGAGTAATTTTTGGATCGTTTGATCGACATCCAATGGTCAAATTGATCCAAATTTTTTTTAAAGTTATTTTAAGAGTTTTAAATTTGATTTCAACGGGATTTCGATCGAAGACCACTCAGATTAGCCTATTTAAGGGCCTATCTTGCTGTTACCGAGAAGATGAGGCAAAGAGAAAAAAATATAGAGGGTTTTGGAAAAAGAGTTTTAAGAGAGAGCTTGGGAACAGAAAATAATAGAGAGTTTTGAGAGAAAAAGAGACAGAGCTTTTATATTCTTTTCTTTTTCTGACAATCAAGACATCGATCAAGGAGCTTCTCTTCTTCTTCATCAAGTTTTCCACACCAAGAGCTACGAACAACCAATTTCAGCAATCAAATAGTTTAATTTCTTTAAATTTTTTATTTTATTTATTATTTTTAAACTTGTTATCATGAATTAAATTTTCTTTTACTAAAGCTAAGGTATAGCTACTCTTTTGATGCAATATTCAGTATGATTTATTTTTAATTTTAAATTTTATTTATGAGGAGTATATAAATCTGATCTTAATACTTTTAGACCATCTTCTAATTGATCTAATGAATATAGATGTTACGGACCAAGTACATCTATATTATTGCTTCTTGATTATATACCTTGTATTATGAATCAAATTAAAATTTATATGCATGCAGAAATTTTAGTGCACTTTAGACGCAGCATATTTTAATTAGAAGATTTCAGAAAACTTAATGCATTAATATTTATTTAAATTATACCTAGACTAAAGGATAATTAATAAATATTGATAGTTTTGCTATGTCTGGACCAAAGGATAGTGAATAAACTAGTCGACTCCATCGTCACATAAAATAAAATTAATCTAATAACCTGAATATTGTATTGATTGAGTTGGTGAACCGATTGCCTTAGTAATCCATTGCTCTTAAATTTAAAATCCTAATAATTACACTCTCTCTATTTTCTTAAAATTTTTAATTATTTTTTATTTTATTTTTTAATTTTTTATTCTCATAAATTGATCTTCTGAATAAAGCATAGAAAAGAGCTTTCTAGTACTTATTTTTCAATCCTCTAGGGACGATACTCTACTCATTTACTTTATTACTTGATCGACTAGTGCACTTGCCATAGCTATAGATTAGCACGCATCAAATTTTTGGTGCCAATGCTGGGGATTATGTCTAAAATAATATTAAAATTTTGATTCTAGCTTTACTTTAGAATTTTATTTTTAATTCTTATTTTATTTTTTTAAAAAAATTATGTTCAGTGCATGATACGTACTGGACATAATAACTTACTACCTTTAGATCCAGAAATTGAAAGGACCATCAGAAAACTATAACAAGAAAGAAACATGGTAGTTGAAGATCCTAACAACATCAATCTAGGATTGGATATGGCGACCGAGGGACAGCATGAAGCTATTCGATCAGTACATCATCCATTAAACGATTACATCACACCATTTGTAGTCGATGCAGCTTCGAGCATCAGGAGACCGCCTGTGCAAGCAAACAACTTCGAAATAAAATTGATGATGATCCAGATGATTCAATCAACTATCCAATTCAGTGGATACGTGCATGATGATTCGAATGCCTATATTTCTAACTTTCTTGAACTTTGTAATACTTTTAAAATTAATGGAGTGTCGGATGTTGCTATTAGATTAAGATTATTTTCTTTCTCTTTATGGGACAAAGTTAAAAGTTGGCTCCATTCTCTTCCTGCAGGTTCTATCATAACTTGGAATGTCCTAGCCCAAAAATTTTTAGCCAAGTACATTCCACCTTCTAAGACTGCCAAGATGTACAACGATATCACTTTTTTTATGCAGATAAATATGGAGACACTATATGAGGCTTGGGAGCATTTTAAGAAACTGCTGAGGAGATGTCCACATCATCAACTATCCGTATGACTTCAGGTACAAACTTTCTATAATGGTTTATCTCCTACTAATCATTCTATGATTGATGCAGCAGCAGGAGGAACCATTAACCAAAAAATAAAGGAAGAAGCCTTTGATCTGATCGATGAGATGGCATCAAATAGCTATCAGTGGCAGACAGAATGCATGATGCCGAAAAGATTAGCAGCTGTGCAGGAAGTAAATTACGTGCCAATCTTACTAGCTAAAATTGCAGCCCTTAGAGCCGAAGTCAACAACTTGAAGGGAATGACTATGCATGTTCAGAGCATTACTTGTGACCTATGTGGAGAGGACACGATACAAGCAATTACTAGACAGGTAATTCTTTTGCTAAAGCAACTGATACAGCTAATTATGTTGGTAATTTTTCAGGCCGCAATAAAATAATTCTTACTCCAATACATACAATCAAGGGTGGAGGCAGCACCCAAATTTCTCATGGAGCAATCAAAATATAGTACAACAGCCACCCTCGGAGTTTCAAGTACTTGAAAAGAAGTCCAACATGAAGGAGCTGATGGTCAAATTTATGCAAAACCAAGAAGCAACTATAAAAAATTTGAAAGCCAAACTTAGGTAGGATCAATTCAAAACTTGGAGATGCAAATAGATCAAATGGCTAAGATAATCTCCGAGAGACCTCAGGGATCCTTGCCCAACAACACGAAGATCAATCCAAGGGAGCAAGTCAATGCTATCACTCTAAGAAATGATAAAAAGCTGGAAGAGCCACATCAGAAGAAAGAGACTGAAGAGTCAACTACAAATAAAGAACCATCAACAAAAATTCATCAGTCACCAAAACAACCAGTAGATGGATGGTCTCTAGGTATACAGTTTGCCGATCCAAATGTGAAGCCCTACGTGCCACCACTATCATTCTTAGAGAGACAAATACAACATCCAAATAAGAAATTTTCTAACTTTTTTAAAATTTTAAAGAATTTATATATTAATATTCTTTTTATAGATGCTATCAATCAAATGCCCAGGTATGCCAAGTTTCTCAAAGAAATTCTAATAAATAAGAAAAAGCTGAAGGAGCATGAGAGAATAAATTTGAATGAAGAATGCTCAGCAATACTTCAAAATAAATTATCACAGAAGCTAAAAGATCTAGGAAATTTTACTATTCCTTGTATTATTGGTGATTGTAGTTTTGATAAAGTTTTATTTGATCTAGGAGCAAGTATTAATCTCATGCCTTTTTCTATTTTCAGGAAGCTTGGTCTAGGAGAATCGAAGCCTACCATTATTACTCTTTAATTAGCCGACAGATCCATCAAATATCCAAGAGGTATAGTGGAGGATGTCTTGGTAAAGGTAAACAAGTTTATTTTTTCTGTTGATTTTATTATTCTTGATATGGAAGAAGATTATGATGTACCTCTTATCTTAGGAAGATTCTTTTTAGCTATTAGAGGAGCTTTAATAAATGTTCAATAAGAAAAATTAATTCTTAGAGTCCAAGACGAATAAGTTACTTTTAATGTTTTCAAAGATACTAAATATCCTTATGATAATCAAACTTATTTTCTAATTAATGTTATTGATAATTTATTATATAAAAATTTTATAGAAAATAGATTTGAGACTATGAAAGCTAGCAATGTCCAATTGAAAGATGGCTCGACCAAACATGAAATTATTCTAATTGAAGTGGCACCGGATTGATTCAACTCAGAACTCAAAGAAAGTCAAGCTGAAGACTATAAATCAGAACTACTAGATAGATTTTTTTTTTTAGTTTTGATCATTTTTTTCTTTTATTTTTCTATAATTTATTGTTGCTCTTTTACTATTTTGGTGTGTATTTTTAATTTTGCAAAGAAAAATCAATGAAAACTCAAGCAAGATTTCAAAGCTTCAAAAAACCAGACTGAACCAAATCAGGTATATTCCTTCTTGTCCTTTATTGCATCCTTTATTTTTCTTTCTCCATTGAGACAATGTAGAATAAGTTGGGGGGTAAAAAAAAAAATATTATTTGAGCAAGATAGAATGGACAAGTGATAAAAGATAGAAGTATCTGCTAATGAATGTAACGAGTTATAGAAGTAGATTAGTTGGTCAAACTTTTAGCAGCCTACTTAGGTCATAAAAAAACTATTAGCACTTCTAATTGCACATGCATACTAACAAGGCAAAGTAGGTATTGATTATAAGGCTAACTGAGGATTCAATTATCACTAAAAATTGATAATTAATATACATTCTAATAAAAAAAATTTGAATTTAAGAAAAAAGCTACATGCCTAAAAATAAAGTGCAAAAGACAGAGTATATGTGGATTGCCCAAAGCCTAGTAACTGGGTCTCTGCACCTAGGTCAAGTATGAAAATTCACATAAAATGTTGGAGGAAAGGCTAGGATGCTCAGCACATCAAAAAAAAAAGGGCAGTGTGAAAGCTACCTTAATTCATGAGTATAAAATTAGGAATGTATAGAAAATTGACTAAAATAGATGATAAGAGAGGATACTTTTGTCCTTTAATTTAACACTAAAATGCTAAAATTAGTCATCACGAACATAAGTGCTATAGATCTTTGATGTACTCTAAGGAAGCTTTTAATTATATTGACTAAAAAATTTGCTTCTGAAGCTCAATGCTTAGTTAGTGGTATTTTCTAAACTTTTTGACCTTTAATTCTAGATTTTATCTTTTTGATGGATAATCTTATTAAAATATGATATTAAATAAAATATTGCTAAGGGACTAGCAATGATTAAGTTGGGGGGTGTGATAAATGATAAAAATATACTAATAAAAATATTAAATTATAAAATAAATTAATTTATTTTTTAAAAAATTAATATTTTTATTAATTTTATATAAGAAAGAAGGTCTCCAATATGAATATCTTATTTTTTTGGTTTAGATGAAATAAATTTCAGGCAAGATGGATTTCAAATGAATCCAAAATTGAATTTCAAAGGAAATAAAAAAAAGAAGAAGCCGGTCCGATTCAAATCGGTTCAGAAAAACTGGCTCAGTAGACCGCCCGACCCGATCATGCTCAGATCGATCGACCAACCCACTGACGCCATATTTATGCAGCATTGATGTCAGCATTTTTTGCGATGCACGGTGGATCATTATGGAGGGCATTTTGAAGATTTCATATAAAAAAGCATGCTCCAATTGGCTGAAGAAAGCAACGGTCCACCCAACACCGGGCTCGCGCATGGCCTACAGAGGGCAATCTAAGAATTCTGCCTGATTCGACGGACGCTGTTTACTAAAATTTAATCGAATGGCTGAAATTTATGCACTGACGAATGGTGGATGCAGCTCCCGATCGAGATCCAATGGTTGAGATTCATCCCAACTTTTAACTAAGAATCTGAGGCTCTCCTATGCATGATCTGACGGTCCAAATTCAATCTTTAAGGCTGATCCAACGGTCCAAATGAATTTTGACTTGATTTGAATTTTTAAAATAATTTTTAAGTGATTTTTGGACCATTTGATCGAGATCCAACAGTCAGAATTGATCCAGGACTCTTTTTAAGTTATTTTGAGAGTTTTAAATCCGATTTCAATAGGATTTCGATTGAAGACCACTCAGATTAGCCTATTTAAGGGCCTGTCCTACTATTGCCGAGAAGAGGAGGCAGAGAGAAAAAATATAGAGGGTTTTGGGAAGAGAGTTTTAAGAGAGAGTTTGAGAATAGGGAATAATAAAGAGTTTTGAGAGAGAGTTTTGAAAGAAAGAAGAGAAAGGGCTTTTATATTCTTTTCTTCTTCCGATAATCAAAACATCGATCAAGGAGCTTCCCTTTTTCTTCATCAAGTTTTCCACACCAAGAGTAATGGACAACTAATTTCAGCAATCAAATAGTCTAATTTTTTTATATTTTTTATTTTATTTGCTTTTTTGAATTTGTTATCATGAACTAAATTTTCTTTTACTAAGGCTAAGATGTAATCACTCTTTTGATATAATATTCAATATGATTTATTTTTAATTTTAAATTTTATTCATGAGTATATAAATCTGATCTTAATGCTTTTAGATTACTGACCATCTTCTAATTGATCTGATGAACATAGATATTACGGACCAAGTACATCTATGTTATTGCTTCTTGATTATATACCTTATATTATGAATCAAATTAGAATTAATATGCATACAAAAATTTTAGTGCACTTTGGACGCAGCGTATTTTAATTAGAGAATTTCACAAAACTTAATACATTAATATTTATTTAAATTATACCTGAACTAAAAAATAATTAATAAATATTGATAGTTTTGCTATGCCTCGACCAAAGGATAGTGAATAAACTAGGAGACTCCACCATCACATGAAATAAAATTAATCTAATAATCTGAATATTGTATTGACTGAGTTGGTGAACTGATTGTCTTAGTAATCCATTGCTCTTAAGTTTAAAATCCTAATAATTATACTTTCTCTATTTTTTAAAATTTTTAATTATTTTTTATTTTATTCTTTAATTTCTTATTCTCATAAATCGGTCTTTTAAATAAAGCATAGGAAAGAGCTTTTCAATACTTATTTTCCAATCTTCTAGGATGATACTCTACTTATTTACTTTATTACTTGATTGATTGGTGTACTTGCTATAGCTATAGATTAGCACGCATCATTATGCCATGTGGAAGACCGTCTATATTATTTTATATAAAGCATCAATAATATTTTTGAAAGGATATTATCCAATGGAGCATGGTTAAAAGAAATAGCAATTACAATATGTATGTATGAAGTTCCTTTTCATATCCAAATTATGTTGTTAAAACCTATGTTTGAAATTATTGATATGTAAAATAATTTTAAAACAAGATTTATCTTAGAAGTAACGTATCTTTTTCTTTATTCACAAACTCCTATATACTATATATGTAAATAAAATTGATCATTTGCTTACACACGGTAACAACAACTTCCATTTTGACCAACTTCTACCATATTCTGATATTTGAATTTCATAAATTAAGTATCTTCTATTTCAACATTTTTATGAGGGATCTTTTCTCAATATAAAGGCACAAAATATCTTCTATTACCAAACAACGAAAAAATGATGAAGGGAATCTTTTATAGATATAAAATTACTAGAAAATTTATATAATTAATCAATATCACTTGACTTGAATATATAGTGAACACATAGATGATAGTTTATTAGGAAACTAGTTGCGTGGTGCGGGATGGATAATTACAATCTATAATTATTAATTTTTTAATAATAAATTTTTATGATAAATATTTTTTTATTTTTTAAATATTTTATTTTATTTATTATTTTATTAAATAATATTTATTTATTTTTTCTTCTTCCTTCATGTTTTACAATCTATAATTATTATTTTTTTAATAATAAATATTTATAATAAATATTTTTTATTTTAAAAATATTTTATTTATTTATTATTTTATTAAATAATATTTATTTATTTTTTCTTTTTTCTTCATATTTTCATACTTTCTACGTGTCCGTTGGTGCCGCCGTACCTCCTATTGTCCCATCATGGCTCTCCTCCTTTCTCGACAAATGTGGATCTCGATCACACCCTTCGTCCCCTCTCTTTCTCTCATATCTTTTTTACGCTCATCGGGGTCGCCCCACCCCTTGTTGTTCCATCACCACTCTTTCTCTTTCAGCAAACGTCGATGCCGATTGTACCCCAGGTGCTCCTGTCGATACCATCGCCCCCGGCACCACCATTAAAGAAAAAAAGAAACTCTCTTCTTTTCTTTATATTTTTTTATAAAATAATATTTTATTATTATTATTATTTCTTCTTTCTCTCCGTTCTTATATCTTCTTCGCACTCGTCGATGTCGCCCCACCCAGCTCTCCTTCTCTCTCGACAAACGTTAATTTCGATTGCACTCCCATCCCCTCATTTCTTCTCATATTTTCTCCATACCCATCGGTGCCGTCCCACCATCGCTCCTCTTCTTTCTCAGCAAATGCTGATCCTAATCGTACCCTCTGACATCCTTACCGGTACCACCGCTCCTGGCACCACCACTGAAAGAAGAAAGAGAAACTCTCTTTTTTTCTTTCTTTTTTTCTCTTTTTTTAAATTTTCATAATTATTATTTTTTTTCTTCCTCAATTTTCAATTAGCACTCATTTTTTCTCAGTTTCTTGTCTATCGAATACTCAGAACACCACTATTCTTAATTCTTTATATCATCCAAAAAACTAACTGAATACCAAAAAATTAATAATTAAAAATTTTTTAAAAAAAATATTTAGAAAAGATATTATCAAACTCACTTTTCTTTCGAAGAATGGAAGGGCTCGATTCCACTGCCTACCCCCTTGCTCGTTCATGGTGCCTCCACCACCATCCCTCCAACTGAGGGAGATAGAAATTCGAAGGAAGGAACAAGAGGAATGAAAAGTGACATATTTTATTATTAGTATTTTATAAACTTTTGAAGGCTATTAAATACAAAAATTTAACTTTCAAATCGATGGAGTATCGTACTTTATTTATAGATAATTTATTAGATTTGATCTGATGGATCGATTCAGATCTTGAAACATATTATCTTTAAAAAATAATAAAAATATTATTTTTAAAAAATAAATTAGTATGTAATTATTTTTAAAATTAAAAAAATGATATATCATCTTTTCAAAATAATAATAAATTAAATATTTTTTAAAAAATATTATTATTATTTTTATAATATTTTATTTTTTAAAAAAAATAATATTTAAAAAAAATACTATTTTCATCTCTTATCCTTCTCTACTTTTATTTTTATAATATTATTTTTTAATATTTCAAAATATTATTTTATTATTATTAAAATAATATTTTAAATTATTATTAATAATATAATAATAGTATTTTTTTTCCTTCCCCTTTTTAGATATTTTTTTTTCTTTTTTTCTTTTTCCTTCCCCCTCCCTTCCTCCCGTCGCCTCCCTCCCACCCCCACCTCTATCGTGTGAGGCCTAGGTCGCGACCATCCGCACTGCCCCCACCGCAGCACCATTCCATTGCTATCCATGTCGCACTCACCGTCACTACTATAAAAATGGTCTATGATAGCGATTTTCGAAATCGCTACTATAGGTCCGACTTATAGCAGCGATTAATAAAAATTACTGTCGTAGGTCGGACCTATAGCAGCGATTATAAAAAATCGCTGTCATAGATCGACCTATAGCAGCAGTTCATTGTAACCGCTGCCATAAGTTGGACCTATAGTAGCGGTTAGTAGGAACCGCTGCTATTGATTTATGGCAGTGATTAATTATAATCACTATCATATATATATATATTTTAAAAATATTATATAAATTTAAAATTTAATATCCATCTTTACCATTCATTATCTAAATAATTATCATTAAAGTGTCGTCGCAAAAGATCGTCTTGATTCGATGGCCCTAGCTTCATCGATCAAAAAATTTGATTTCGACGATCACGAATGACGGTACGATAATCTGATAGATGAAGACCTTCGATGGATCCAAAAATCTGCAACAATGATCTCAGTGATGTTTGTAGTATACTATCAAAGTTTTACTTCAATTAAATATCGTTATCTTGGTCAATTTAGTATAGATTAGTTTCGGCCGTTAAATGATAAATGAGTGATCAAAGGACCAAACGGTGTCCGATTATGAGATAATTTTTTTTATAAATGATCTTAATTACTACTTTAATCATTTTTTATGATGGTGATTATAAAATTTAACTTATGAAATGAAGAACGATCTAAAACTATACGTCTCCTGATAATCATTCTGAAACTTCACTGGTTGTTATGCTCATACTTTTGCAATATCTGCTTAACATAAATAGTTTGTACGAAAATGATTTAAATTTTACTATCATCATCGTATAAAATATTTAAAATTATAATAAAGATCATTTAACTAAAAAATTATCTCATAATCGGATGCCATTTAATCCTTTGATCACTTATTTTTAATTTAACGGCCGAAATCATTTCATACTAAATTGATCATGATAATGATATCCGATTGAAGTGAAACTTTGATAGTATGCTACAAACATCATCGAGATCATCGTTGTAGGTTTTTGGATCCATCGAAGATCTTCATCTATTAGAACATCGTATCGTCGTTCATGATCATCGAAATCAAATTTTTTTGATCGATGAAGCTAGGGCCATCGGATTGAGGTGACCTTTTGCGACAACACTCTAATGATAATTATTTAGATAATAAATGATGAAGATGGACATTAAATTTTAAAATTATATAATATTTAAAAAAATATGAAAAATATTATTTTTCATCCATGGAGCAGTTATCAAAAATTATTGTTATAGATCTATAGCAGCAATTATAGAACCGCTACCGTAGATCTATGACAGAAGTTTTGGATAGCTACTACCATAGATCTATGGCAGCGGTTCGATAACCGCTGCCATAGATCTATGATAGCAGTTCGATAACTACTGCCGTAGGTTAGATTAAAAATTCTCAAATTTTTTCTTTTCTTCCATGTGTGCTCAATCTTTCTCGCTCTCTCTCCCCCCTCATCTTCGTCGTCGATGAGGCTCCTCCCCCCCGATCGGCGTCACCCTTCCTCCCCCCGATCGACATCAATCCTCCTCTCCCCTAGTCAACATCGCCCCTCCTTCCCCCTTGGTCGATGGCGCCCCTCCTTCCCCCTCCCTTTTCAGCCCCTCCATCCCTGGCCGCCCCTCCCCACCACCACCCACCCCAACCGGCTCTCCCATCCCTCCATCTGACCCTCCCTCGGCCCTCAGTAAAACCTTCCCTCCGACGAAATCCCATCCGATCCTCCCTCGGCCCCCACGAAATCCTCCTTCCAATGAACCTCCCTCCACCCTCGCTTGGCCCCCGCGAAATCCCATCCTACCCCCCCCGCCCTCCATTTGACCCTCCCTCAGTCCTCAGCAAACCCCCTCCGACGAACCCCCATCCGATCCTCCTTCAACCCCTGCGAAACCCCCCCTACCACTATTCTGACCCTCTTTCGATCGAGTGCGAAGCCTCCTTTGGCCTCCTCATCACTGTGCCCCCTCCCCCTGGCCCCCATCCCCGGCCGCTCCTACTCTCTCTCTTTCCTCTTTTTCTCTCTTCTCTATCTCACTATCTTGCTTTTATTTCGTAGGTTATCCTTTAGTGCCATCGTCCTCCTCTAGCATCATCACCGATGACCCTCGAAGCTTTCGGTGCGATCCGCTCTCTATAGCCACAAGTATAATTTTTTTAAAAAAATTTATAATATTATTTATTAATCATATATATTTATAATAATTTATAGAATATTTATAATAAATATTTTAAATATTTATTATAAATATTAAAATTATCTATATATCGTAGTTTTTGGACCGTGCCATGACGGTATCCTTGGGCCGTGCCATATCGACGATAGTGGACTAGATCTATCAATGGATTGGATTTGGATCGAAATCTGGATATTCAGATTCAGACCCAATTTTAATTACTGGTACCGAATTCATATCCGAATATCCAACAGGTCTGTACTTGAGAGAGGAAGGGAGGGATCCGACCTCACCACGATCATTGGGAGGGAGGGGGTTCGGCCTCGCCAGTGAGGGAGATTGAGAGAGGAAGAGTAGGAGATCGAGAGAGTAAGAGAGAGAGGGAGGTGGTCCAGTCTTACCGACATCACTGGAAGGGATGGGGTCCGGCCTTGCCAGTAAGGGAGATTGAGAGAGTGAGAGAGGGAGGGATGGGGTCTGACCTTGCCGACGAGGGAGATCGAGAGAGGGAGAGAGGAAGATCAAGAGATGGAAAAGCTGGAAGGAAGGGGTTCGGTCTCACCGCCGTCGTCGGTGAGAGAGATCGAGAGAGGGAGTGATCGAGGAGATGGCACACAGTCGAGTTGGCTCAGATACGCAACCGAGCCGACTCAGGCCGTGATCGAGCCGACTGGGGGAGGACCCTAGTCGGATGTCTCAGATACGGAGTCGGCTATCTCAGACACGAAGCTGGCTCGACTTTTGAGTGAGTAGAATTTGATATGTCACGATGTTATATTGATTAATATTCATTAACGTTGCAGATTATGATGGCACCAAAATGCCATCTAGCATTCACCCCTATCCCTCGGCGAGTTACGTACAGTTCAGCATTCAAGGAGCAGTCGGAGCATACTCCATTCATCTCGACATCGACTGCTCAGGAACCTCCATCGACGGCATTTACTCCACCGACGACATCTACTCCACCAACAGCTGAGTCTCTACCGTCGTCCATATCTGAGGTACATGCTACTACGTAGGTATCTAAGTATACATTTTTATTATATTAGCGTAACTTTATTTTTTATATAGTATTTGTACACTTATATATTTGTATAACGTATTTGCATTACAGGTGCATCATCCAGTCAGATATTTTACGGTCCCACACGTATGGCACACGTGTGAAACCGCCAGCATCAGGTGATGGTGCAGTACGATGCAGAGGAGAGGCCGATAGGAAAGACCGCACGGGAGATGCATTCCTTTTTTGGAGTGCTTGTGAGATGGTCGGACATCATTTTCATAGAGCCTAGAGACTAGCGTTTGATGGATGCTGCCGTCAGGGATCGAGTATAAGAGGAGATATGGATAATTACGTGCATCTTAGTTATATTTATGTATTTTATATATTTACACTATATATGTTTAATTAGAATAATTTTGTAACTAATTTTTGATAAATTTATGCAGAGGAGATATGACTTCTCCAATCACGAGAGGGCTCAAGATGCCCGACTAAAAAAGATCGGAGAGTTGTACTGGAGTTACAAGGTCAAGCTCCATAGAGGATAGCTCGAGCACCGACGAGACACTCCAAAGGAGCTTGTTCTCTGGATACAGAGCCATCCTTCGAGTCAGTAGAAGAGGATGGTTAGACACTGAAGAAGTTAGGAGTTCGAGATAAAATTTTTAACTTTTAAATTTTTTAATACACTTAAAGTTTTATTTAAATTTTTTAAAATATTTATTATTTATTTAAATACTTGTTAGGTTATCTTCCATCAGAATCGAAAGAACTATGCAGTCTAGGAGTATACACACACTCTAGGCCGCAAGTCTATGGCCAATCGTATGCATAAAGAGGTAATTAATTCTAAATCTTATTAAATAAATTAAATTTATATTTTTATCATCTTTTTGGTAAATTTATTGTTTGTTATAGCTGATGAAAGATGGAGTGATGTCCAGCCATAGCGAGATCTTTCGATCCAGCCGTACGGACAAGACAGGTAGGTCGATGAACGCCGTGATCGAACGTATTTTTGTAAATATTAAATATATTAGTATATATTAGTATTATAGTATTTTTTATAAAATTTTAATTTAATTTATAATTATAGGATCAGTTAGATGCGCTCGTGAGCGAGAGCCTGGATACCTCTGAGCCCTATGACCATCTGTCTTAGGTCTTAGGGTCTGAGCACTCTGGGAGGATCTGATGCAGGTTCGGACATACATCAATGAGCTACTAGTCTGAGGCGAGCATCTTCTCATAGACTTTCGGTGTCTTCAGTCGAGAGGAGCTTGAGGAGGTGTTGGCACGGGCAGATCATGCTACGATGCAGGCAGATCGGGCTGAGGAGCGCGCATCTCATCTGGAGGGCATCGTGAGAGACATGATGTCGACGCTCAGCGCACGTTTTGGAGTCACAGGCTTCGAGGATATGTTGACCCGCATTCCAGCTCTAGCTTCGGCTTTGGCTTCAGCTTCCGACGACGACGACGATGTAGATTTACGAGACTTTTGATGTATTTTATTTTTTTAAAAAAAATATTATAATAAATTTTATTCGATAATAAAATTTTAGCATTTTAGATTAATTTTTATATTTATTATATTTTTTTATGTTATATATCTATATTTATTAGATAAAATATATAAAAAATAAAAATTTTATTTTTTTAATTATTCAAGATTTACGGTAGCAGTTTTATAATCGCTGCCATATCCGTACCAACAACTACCATAGGTTCGGTGTCAATCGCTACACTAGACCTATGGCAGCGGTTAAGAAATCGCTACTATAGATTACCTATAGCAGCGGTTATGTGCTTAACCGCTGTTATGGATTATCTATGACAGTGGTTATGTGCTTAACCGCTGCTATAGATAACCTATGGCAGCAGTTACATTACCGCTACTATAGATCGATCTATTGCAACGGTTTATAAACTACTGCAATAGGCTATCTATGGCAGTGGTTCTAACAACCACTGTCATAGAGCTATGGCGATGGTCGCAGTAGTAGTGATTAGAAAATCGCTGCTATATCCTATAACAGTGATTTTTTGGGCTACGACAGTGGTTACAAACTGTTATCGTAGTTCTTTTTTATAGCAGTCCGTTCACATGACCACCAAACCTCCTCTCCTTCCCTTCGGCACCACCAACTCTCCTCCCATCCCCTCTCCTGGCTCTAGCACCATCAACCCCCCTCGCGTCCCCTCCTTGGCCCCTAGCACCTCCCCCATCTTGCATGACCGTCCTCTGCACCCGCTACATGAGCCTTAGGTCACGGCCGTTCGTGCTGCCCCCACTATGGTGCTATCCCACCACTATTCGCGTCGCACCCGCCGTTGGCACTATCTCGAGCTCGACGCTACCACCAAACCCCTCCTCCCCTAGCTCCGGCATCACTCACCCCTCTTCCTCCTCTTTTTTTTTCCATCTTTTTTTGGAAAGGAAGGAGAATTGAAGGAAGGTAGAGAGCCCTAAAGAGCGGTGAGAGTGCCGAGAGAACAAGCCGCTTAACATAGCATTACAGAAGATGAAAGTCTTAGTGCAGCTGAAATAATCGATTTTACGTAGCACAATTAAAATCATCTGAGATGCTAAAATAGCAGCATCATAATACTTCTCTATAGAATATATATATATATATTGTGTGTGAGAGAGAGAGAGAGAGAGAGAGAGAGAGAGTTGCAGAAGTTACTTAAATTATATTTTAAAACTAGTTCTTAAGTGAAAAAAAAGAAATAATAGAAAAATCTAATGTAGTGGAACAAAAAATATATATATATTTTTTAAAAATGCATCTCACCATTTTAATAGAAGTTAGAATGACCAAGATGAATGTTGATCTAAACTAAGATAAAGCTAAAAGATGAAATAGTGTACAGATGAAGTCTTTTCTTTCTCTATAGATCTCCTAGCATTTTCGTAGAAGCCGCTTATTCACCTTAATCTTGTACATTTTTTTTCTGCATTTTTATCTATAATTATTTTATTTTAATAAAATTTTGATGACTAATAGCTTTCGTTAGTCTCCACTTCCCTTAAAAAAAAAGAAAAAAAAGGTCGTATAAATTTAAGAAAAAAATAATATATATCAAAATTTTACATAAAATCAAATTAGAAAAGACAGAAGAAAGATTTTAAAATCCCTAATAGATAGAACATATACAGATTCCTGGAATTTCTAACTAAAGAAGTTGAGTTGGAATCTGGAATTTCTAACTAAAGAAGTTGAGTTTAATGTCAGAATTTAAAAGGACTGCTTGTCTAAGATGAGAGATGAATTAACATGAGAAAGAAGGAAGTCCGACTTGCCTCTTTCTATTAGTTTTCACATTTCATTGAAGGGTCCGTTGATTTCCTACCAAAAAAAAAAATGTTTAGCTCATTAAGGTGTTTTCCTCGCAAACTCAAGAGTGAAGAGTGCAGTGCATTGCGTGCACAGCAAAAACCCGCACTTTAGTCTTTCTTATAAACTCAAGAGTGAAGAGGGGATTCCTAATCATTAGAGGATACTTAATTAACATGCATTTATCGTCATAATAAAGCGGAAGGGATACAAGGGAGTACATCCGACTCTTTTTTTTTTTTTTTTAACAGAAGTGAGTTCAGAAATTTATGGGAGGTGCTTCTTTAATTTTCAAATTCAAGAACAAGAGAAGTTAACGGAGCAGTCCATTAGACTTTTCTCTCTCTTTTTTTTTCTCTTTCTGAAAATCTTTCTAATCATGTAAACTTTTGAACGTATAAGGACCTGTTTAGATGATCTCGTACAAAAAAAACTAATAATTATTCCAGATTTATCTCTCTCTCTCTCTCTCTCTCTCTCTCTCTCCCTCTCTCTCTCTCTTTTTACGGAGTTATGAACGTATTGTTTTTGGAAAAGTGCCTCTTTAATTTTTAAATTTCAAACCAATTGGCAAAATTTATAATGGAGCTCCTTTAACTAAATAAATGGATGAACATATTAAGAATCTTCATTTGGGTTTAAATTCTATCATATATATTAATAATATATATTAATAGATAGAAGTGATAGAAATGGGAGAGGGATTAGAAATGGCTGATTTTTTTTTGTCACATATTTTATCACTTGTTAGAACTTTTATTTTAAGGATATTTATTTGCTTTTACAATAGGATATGTTATTTCGGGAATATAACACTTATTATGTATTCATAAATGACTTATTTTATCTTATTAATTTAAAATATTTTAGTAAGTTACAGGGTTAAAGATATTTAGATAAATTGGTAGGGTCGCTAATCCAAAATTATTTATTTCTAAAAGTAGTGGGAGATTTTTGATATTTTATAAAATATTTTTTTTTCTATTATAATAAAAAAGTAATAGAAAGAGTTTGTTGTACTGTTCCTAAATTAATGTTCTATATTAACTTGCCTTTCACGTATCATCAAACTATTTGCTAGTTGATTGATAATTTTAAATTGATAGAATTGACAAAATTATTATTTAAATATTTAAATTTGTAAAGTCTCACACAAAACCATCCTTTGATGATCTATACTATCATGTTCTTGACTAGTCTCTTAACTATTTAACATCATATTTGGTATCCAATTTTATTTTTATTTTTAACAAAAATTAAAATTATTTAAAAATAAAATAAAATCTAAAACTTGCTTGATGACTATTGAATTATATTTGATGATAATAATAATGATAGTGGTGATGATTGATCAGTGGTGGCGATATATGAGGAATGGTGATAATGGAGATGGTGATGATAATCGATGAGTATGATAATTTTGATTTTTTAAAAAAATATAGTTCTACTTTATTTTTTTTTAAAAAAAATTCTAAGAACATCAACTAATTTTATAATAGTTTTTTCTAAAAAAATAAAAATAAAAAGTAGAAATTAGCGGTGACACTTGACAATGCTTTAGTTAGTGGTGGCAACTGGTTGAAACAAGACAATAATATGAAAATTCTTTTAGGCACGGTCTAAATAAACCAGATCTGTGCCCATTAGCTCATCTAGGTCTAATACCACCAATCCAATTTGACTTATCATGACATTTGATCCGCACTAACTATATGATTGATTTAGTTTAACCCTCATGAGTCTTAATTACATATCATAATATATATTTAATAAAAAACAAGCAACTCATAAGTTTTTTATCCCAGGTTAAGATTCAATACAATTTGGATTATTTTGATTTGAAAATGCATATACTTATATGACTTGTGTCAGACCAAAGTTTTGACTAATGCCGGACCTGATTAAAATTCAAAAAAGATTGTTTAAGAGAACCTGCTAATTTACACCGAGACTAAATCAGGTTAGGGTCGGGTTAACTTGTTGCGGCCCCTGGCCCTGGATCGGGTTTTCGAAATAATATCGGATATCGTTTGTCTTCGAATATGGATATCCAATCCATATCCGACCCGTTTTCAGCCCCCAAGCAGGCCATTCGCAGTCACTTTCTCTCTTAGTTCGATCCAATTCGCGGTCCACTGCCTCCCCTATGGTTTTGAAATGGAATCGAGTCGATCTCCGGCGAGGAGAGCTAGGGATTCGGAAGGGGAAACGGGAACGAGAGGGACCTCGACGGAATATTTCTACCTCCCGCTCGCGGATGCGTTGAAGATGATTAACGTGAAGGTGAACCTCTTCGCTGCCGTCTCCGAGATCAGGGAGCCGAAACGGAGCAGAGGAACCGGTTTGTCTCTCTTGCCTTTTTTTCTCCCCTGGTCTTGCTTCAGTTCGAGACCTTGTTATTGAAGGAAAATTCTGATTTTTTGGAATAGGTTAATCTAATCAGATCTTTAAAAGTTTTCTCTTTGATCTGATAAATTTCGGATCTGATTCTTATTATTTTAATAATTAAAATAAAATTAAATAAATTTAATTTAATTTAATTTATCTTGAGGTAGGTAATCTTATTATCCTGTAAGCAGCGGAAGATTCTGGATCTAACCACGTAAGTGTCTGACCTCTACCGATATTCATTCGGATTGGATCTGAAGATCCTCTTCTTCTCTATCACGTCTCCAAAAATCAGATCTGGATCTGATCTGAAGGATTTTCAAAACACCTTTCGAAGATCAGCAGTCATCCATTGTAGCAGTGCAGCCTTCTTGTTTTCAATCGTCTTTCTCTTATCTAAATTGCACCAATCAAGAATCCAAATCTCTTTGGACGTGGAGAGGAGAGGGAGAAGGTGCTTTGGTGTGGAAGAGGAGAAGAGAAGCAGCCTTGGGACATGAAGAATTGTGATTTTCAATCTTAATTTGAGTTGGACGCAGGGTCTTATTTATAGACTGTCTGTGATCCAACTCCTCTAATTTTCCAACCAATCACAACTCTTTGTAAAATCAGATCTAAATCTGATTGGTGGGAATAGAGTCTCCTAGATTTCTCCTTAGAGGGCGCCTAAGATCAGTCAAAATTGGTTCTTAGGAGAACTCTAATTGAAATCCAAAAAGGAGATGGAGTTCCTGTTCAACAGAGACTCCTAGGCGCCTCCAACTTGGGCGCACGCCACCCTTGGCGTGTGCCCTCCTCCTTACCAGGTTCTGGCAGGGGGACAGGCCCCCACCAACCCTCCAATAGGTGCGTGACACGTGGACAAAAGTCAAAGTGTCAATGATCAACATTTAATCAGTCAAAGGTCAACTTTTGACCAAAGTCAAAGGACGAGAAATGGCAGGTGACCAAAAATGGCAGGTAATGTCTTACAAAATAAGACAATCTTTTCTGACTTGGATAAGCTCCAGTCAGACAAAGTGAAGGCCTCTAAATGAGTATAAACTCCTTTGGCTCAGTCAGGACAACTATTTATGATAGTAAAAGAAGAACGTTAGGTTCAATCGAGTGCTAGCACGATTTTCTTGAACCTAATTGAATCTCATTCAGATCAATTGAACTGGATCAGTTCAATTGATGATCACCAGATTCAAATCCTTGTTTGTGTGATCCAGTTAGGTTCAGTTCTGTATGGTAATGGGATATGTCATGATCTCTATCATCGACATCATCGAAACTTCTTTCGATGAATCAGAACTCTTCTGATTCGAACAGCTAGAATGATCGATCATCTAAATCATTCTAATTACTCCCAAAATCCACTAGTGACACTTAGCAATATATGGTGGCAATCCATCAGAGCTGAATGTGAACCTCTTGGTGTAGCTACTTGTGTGATTAAGTTCTTCTATCTTGAGCCCTGATCAGATTAGGGTTAAGGTGAACTCGTCAAACCCTAGTCTCTGTCATATGATATAATCATTCGATTCAAGTCCAATGTGAAAATCTAAATAGAAACTTTCTATTATTTCACTCTGTCATAGCCATGGGCTTCAGGACTTGATTCTCATGATCATCATAGGGCTACTCCTCTACCACCAAGGTAGATAGATTCCATCTTGATGCTATCCAGTTCCTACAATGAACATGCTATAGCCAACATACACCTCAGGATTTCGAATGGCTAGGAGACCGAGTAATGGTGTAGTCAAACTATAACACCCTCAAGGTGAACTGTCGATGCATCTCAGGTCAAAGAACCAGACACACTACTGCAGCATCGAGTCAGTCATTGACGAGAAGGTAGACTTCCTAATACTATTCGAGGTGGTCACGCTCAGTGCCCTCGTTCTCTAACGAGTATCTATACTCTCGCTTCGGTGTCTCCACACCGTAGACTCAAGACTCATCTACTAAAGAGAAGCGATTGTACACCAACCTTCCGGATCAATCACCATCCTCGTGATGATCCTATGGTCGGGAGCATTTTATGAGTTAATAATGATTATTCATGTTTTAAATTTTCAACTCTTGAAAATATGAATTATCATTACCATTAACTCAAAGGATGTATCACAGATACTAAATACACATATGTGATAGAAAATAACATATTTTATTGATATTAGTCAAAATTACAATTTTACTTCTAGAAGTGTATTATAGGTGTCAGCCAATTATGGCTTTTAGGGCACATATATCTAACCGTTATGCCTCCAAGTCTTTTATTTTTCTTCTCAAATATTCCAGCTTTCTTTGAGTTCCTAGGGTTCGGAACGATGGCGAATTGTTGTAAGATGCTAGTTGAGTTTGTAATGAGTATTTCAAACCAAGAAATTTCTCGATTTGAAGCTTCTCTTGACTGATTAACTTTTAGGGCACAAATGCCGATCTTTTTTCGAGATAATAAAGCATTTGTATAATTATAATTTGTACAGTAGATTGAAGTGATATATTTAGATGCCTGAATTTTTTTTTTTTTTTTTTTAAGGAAAAATAGAGGGATGCCCCACCCAATTCATCGAAATAACGTAGAAAATATAACTCTATATAGATAGATCTTGTCTAATACCAAATTTTAAACCTTCTGTAAATTTTATGAGAAAGCTCATATTTGGGGCATCATTTGGTTTTAAAAGAAGAAAGCAATTCTTGTTTTTGGTGGAGCGGCAGTTTCCAAATGAATATATTTGATGATAAGTTTGAATACTCTGTGCTGATAGTATCGTATTACATCTTTTATATGAGATCCTTTTTTGCCTATGCTGAACCTTAACTTTGCATATAACAAAACCACCCAGGGCTCTTAACTTAAAGTTACTTGACTCATTTTGTATGGCTGAGCTTTTTATCCTTCTTTTTCAGACACCAATAAGTTACAAAGGAGTTCTTTATCTTGCCCGATTGGGTGCTCCCCCGTAAATATATGAAAATCCATTTTAAATTGTCTTATTCAATTGGTTTTGTGTGATCCATTACAGACTATGTTCTCACACTAAAGATAAGGGACCAGTCTTACTCAGCACCTGGGCTTTCTGTGAACTTATTTGCTGAGAATACAACAAAGTTACCTCATGTTAGGTCAACTGGTGATATAATAAGTCTTCATCGTGTGGTGGTAACTCTCAATATTAGCACTCTTATCTGCCATTTTCTTTGAGCATAATAATCCTTCTCGTTGATAGTGTATTCATTTGGTGTCATTGTATCGTTTAAGTACATCATTTTGATTTAAACTTTTTACCCAGAAAAGATGCATGGGTCTGCATACCATCAGTTAAACTGTCCATGACATATACTGTATATGGTAGACAGTGGGAAGATGTTAGCAAGATGGGGGGAGGAGTGTTTCTAACCAGGGTATGCTGGAAGATCCCTGAAAAATGGGATACTGGAAAATAACCTTGTAGAAGGAATCCAGTACTTTGATAATCTGCAAGCTCCCAATTGCACTGATCCTTTTCTACTGTATCATCTTCTCTCTCTCAAACATTTGGTTGTGTGGGACTTATACTAGAATAGTTTGTCTGGGCATTCAAACAGGCCCTTCATGCATGGAGTATTCTAATAACATGAAGTTGCATTCTCTCCTTACCAGAATGTGAGATGAAAAATTTCCTCTGATGCTTGTATATGTTATGTTTTGTTTAGTTGATAATACTAGATTATTTGACCTAACATGTAAGATTTATATTGCTATAGTTTATATCCACAGATGAAATGGTGAAAAAAGATAAAAGATAAAAGGAACAATTAAAAAGTCCATGAAGGTTGGAGTGCATATTGTCTTAAAAGAAATGAAACCAATCCGAATTTTATATCTAATTCTACAATGTTGGCAACACTCAACCAGAAGAATCCTATGTTATTTATGATTGCAATTTTCAGCACTTGCATTGGATTGGCTGTCCCAGGTGTTTACTGATGGCAGTTGCCCTTTTACTTCTATATGAAACTAAAATTTTGTTTATATTTGAATACACAAGTTTTGCTCATTCAATGTGAATGACATGGAGAGGAGCTATTAGAAACATCATCATAATTGTACGTATTCAAGTATTATAAGATATGCTCAACCAAAGCACATGAGTAAGCATTGCATTAGTAAATCTTATTGATCTCATTGTAACCATTGCTTGACCAAATAATTGGGACCAAACATTCATCTCATTTTTCACATCTTATGTGAAATGACTTTTAAAGGCATGTGTTATTTCTCATTTCAGAATTACAATTCTTGTATATCTACATATAGTTGTCGTTAATGATCTTGGTGTTGCATGGATATTTAAAGTAACTTGTACAATAAGATTGTCGTTTATGACCTCTATTATCTTGTCATCATGTTTTCTGGCTAAAACATTGGAGTTCGTATTTGGTCAGAGTGCTCTGAGGAACAAAATCTCAACACTTAAATGCATATCTTGTCCAGATGAAAATCCACAATGGAGAATTTTATTGTGTTTACAACAAGAGGTTCTCTTCGTTTGCACTATTTGAAGGCAAAACTGCTGAGAGTTTCAGTGCTTATCAGGCTTCCACAGAGTACAAAGCTACTGATCATGACAATGAATTTTTGTCACTGCTAAGGACATGGTTGCTCAATTATCCACATGGTGCAGGTAAAACTTCATGGTGCATGGTAATTTTAGTCTAGCTTTAGTTTGTCATTATTTGTTACTCAGGCAAGCAATCTGATTCTGTTAATGCTTTGGATTGTTTTGTTTTCTGCTACAGTATTTGGATCATTCCACTCATCCTGTTCATGAAAATTGGATGGATTCTCTCACTTTTTTTTACCATCATAACTTCTTTGCAATACCAATTCTAATTTCTTAATTTGGTTGTTTAGTTCTGAATGAATACTCATTGCAGCTAAATAGAATCAAGATTGGTCATGTTTTTGATCTAATATGCAAGGTAAGTCAATGGGCCCAATAGTTTATTTTGTATATTTGTTCTTAGGTAAGTATAAATGTGAACAAAAAACATTTTCATGGTTGTGGTGAAGGTTCTTCATTTGTGCGAAACTTCTAACGGTGAATGGGTGCTCTTTGTGTGGGATGGAACGGATACCCCTCCTATAAGCTTCACAATGGAGTAAGTATATATCTTCTTTTGATTTTGAAATTTTCTCATTACTTAGTTGTATCAATTGAGATTTAAAACTTCGATAGCAAGGTTTATTTTAGTATATAGACTATTGTGACCATAGGGAATAAACCTAACTATGATAATAACCAACATTCTCTTCTTGTTTTTATGGGATCAGTTGCATGAATTTCTCAAATTTTATTATTACTATCTATTGAGGGTGGTTGCATTGGGCCTGACAAAATTTCAGTCTGCAACCAACTTTGATTTCAAAATGGTTAGCTTCAAAAGAAAATTGGTTTGCGGGGAATAATTCTGAAATTCTTGACCTGACATGAACATGCATTTTGCTTTAGGTAACCTTTTGTGAACCCGACAATCAAATGTAAGTATATTATTATTTGATTGCTAGGTGTTTGACAAAATGCTTAGGTGTAAAACTTGTGGTTTTTTCCTGAGATTTTGTAGCTCTCTAAAAGATTTTTTAAAGGTAAGAAGATAAAAAAGGTGTGGGCATTTTGTTTAAATTCAATTATGGACTCTGGCAAGGATCGCACATATCATACACCAAACATGTGCAAGTCTTAATGGTTAGTTTATATCACATCTTTGGCCATGGTTTTGAACTTGATGGACAATAAAATATGCAAAAATATAAGAAAAGAATTCTGTCCATAACATTCCATTTGTTCTGGAAATAATTAAAGCATAAGGTGTATTCCATGAAGACCTAACTTAAGGCACGAGGGGTGGTCAACCTCTAGCTGATTTGCATAACCAGCATTATGTATCATCAATAATGAGATCAAGGTGTGTTTTAGGGTTTTGCCTTGAGTTACGAGGTGAGGTCAACCTCAAATAAGCCTTATTCTTAGTGACAGTTTCTTCCATTTCCAGCAAAAAGGTTTGATTCCTTAATCTAACTTGAATTTAAGTGGCCTAGACTTCCATCATGGATGGGAAAGAGCTGCACTATAAGACAGCTGTTATATTGAATATGTAGTAACTAAGGTAGTAATATGATTTTGTGAAAATAATATGTTGAAGGAGCTCGTTTGTTGGACTATAAAGGAGCCCTCTACAAGGCGGAGCTTCAATTTGCAGAAGAATCTATAGAAAGGGAAATCTTAGATCTTGGATGAAGATTCTAATGATGAATTGGAAAGGTTTACATAGGTTATGAATATAACGGAGGTATGAGCATGTGGTGGAAAAGAATTTGTAGAGCTAACCTAATAGATGAAATGTGGCCTGTTGGTTATGGCTTTGTGGTTATGGTAGCTACAGTTTCTTTATATGTAAATTTCTGATCTGTTATATGATGAGAGTAATGTGCAGTATAATTCTATTTGATGGAATAACAGGCTAGATAGTGAAGGGAAAACTCCGTCTCCTTTACATGTTGAAGAATTTTCTCTTTCAAGAGAAGTCCTGCACGCATTTCCTCGAGTTGGGACAGTCTTAAGGGTATTTGCTAATAAATATTTCAAAGAGATTCCACAATTGCAGGGAGGTGGCCACTGGGTTAAATTATGCAATATAATATATGAGCTGCAGTCTGATATGTGGAAAGGTGCATTTCAGCCTTCCAGTAAAATCCATCTTCTATCTGATCAAGATGACACCGTATTACATCGTTTAAAGTAATTTCATCTCTTGTCTTGATTGGTATAACCCAGTTCTTTTGTCTTCGATGGGAATCTTTGTAACAGCTTTCATTTTTCAAACTAGGATGTATAATGATCGTATTACATCTAACCCAAAGTGTCAACCTTTCATGAGCTTTCCTCAGCCTTCTGATATTACAGGTATTGGATTTAACTTCATTCTTTGGTTAGGAACTTGCATGAAGCATTTGCTGTCCTCATTTTTTATTTGCTGTTTTCTGATATGATCATTCATTTTTTAATTGTGTGGATATGTTTCCTTTTCATCTCAGTTGATTGACCATTGTGGAATTAAGGATTGATCCTCAATAACTTAAAATTTTATTGCTTTTAAGTTTAAATTCTTGCTTTTTCCTGGCATTCTAGACTGTAAGATAAATCAACACAGATTATACATGTCATCAAGTTAAAATTTTCTATGCCTTTATGCATCCTTCGTGACCTTTCTTCTAATTAAGAGTGATCTCTTCAGCTTTCATTTCTGCAAGTTTGTTTGTAAAGGCATAATGGATGTTTGGCTCATTGCAAATGCATATGCATCTCTATTGATTTTTGAAACTTTATATCTTTTAGTGAGTTGAGTACATGTAATGAAAGATTTGGGACATGGCTTCATCAAAACATTCACAAGTAGGTCATCCCATCCCTTCTACTATTTGGCTATGCATTTTTCATGACTGACCCTTTGTCAGATAAAGTTGCCCTGCCCAGGAAAAAACAGCACCAATTGTCAGAGGATTGATGTTGGTTAATGGGGAGCAAGTAATGTAACATGCTCCAATCCTTCAGTTTTCTCTCAACTTAGAACCATGCTTTATAAATGACCCTGACTTGGTGGGACAAAGGCTTGAATGATGATGATGAGTGTGAGATACTAAACAGGGGCATGCAAAGTTTTGAATCAAGGTCTTTGTAGGGGTATCTGAGGCAACAATTAGAAACTTGAGAACTGTCTTTTCTGAGTCTGGTTTATTTCCTGCTAGTTGTGGTCATACACCAAAGAGCCAGCTTGAAGCCCTTTTCTATTTAAACAGGCCATATAGTTAACTTAGGAATTAAGAATTTTTTGGTACTTGTCTTCTGCGAAACTAAGCAAAATGATTTCACTGGAAGACTTGTCATAAATAACTTTAATCATATCTTTCATGCATTTGATTGAGGATGTCCTCCAAACACACTGTGTGTATGCGACTTAATGCCACCTTTTCTGTATATGTTGATGGATATGTTTTCTATTGTTTTAGTATTAGTCTCGAGCTAGAGCTTGAGGCTGGTGCAATGGTAAACACTAAAATAGATTGTAGCAAGCCAATGGGGTTGCATATTCTTTCGGATGGTTGCGGTACTCATTGCAACTGATTACATTGTCTAAATGCATTAGCAAGCCAATGGGGTTGCATATTCTTTTGGAGGGTTGCAGTACTCATTGCAACTGATTACATTGTCTAAATGCTTATATATATATATATATATATATGCAATCTCAGACTTTTTTGGAGTATGTCTATGGCATCTTAGTTCTCTATCTTTTATAATTAATCTTTTGCAAAATCATCTTAGTTTTTATAGAAATTATTTGTTGTTTATGTGTTTGTTTTGTTGCTAAACTTCCTTAAAAATGGAATTGAATACATGGGAAATTGGAAATTCATTTTGTGCAAACTAAGTTACAATGTTTTGAAGAATCATGCACTATCCATATTACTGCAGAACTTTGCTTCTTTTTTCCCTTTTTGCTGTAGTCCTGCTTTTAATTTTTTTTATTTTTTTATTTTAATTTCTCACTTCAACTTTTATGACTGTAGTAAATCATTTATGAACATAGAAATCCATATTTTCTAATATTTCTGTCAAAGCACTGAGTGAGGCATATCAAACTGGAGCCACAAAAGAACATTTATGTCTACAGTTATCTTTATTTTTCTGTAAATTTCCCACTTTTCTTTAAACAATTTATTCTTAAATTTCAGATACAGAGTTCAGGCATGCTGCCTTTGTGACATTGATGGATTCGCTCACCTACCCTGAGGTCATGTTGTCTATAGATTTTTAAGAGCTTTTAACTTTTCTTTTGTCTTATATACGTAAAAATTAAAATATAATGACTCTGTAGAAGGAGATATAGATTTAGTTTAAGAAATTTGATTGAACTTGTGCAACTGGACGCTTCAACTTACATATTAATTAAAATTCAAATAGTATAGAATTGAAACTTTAAGATGGTTCTTCTTGATCATATTGCCATTCTTTGGTAGCTTCATTTTCAAATGCATGTAAATTTCAATTCCAGCATGGTATCTTGTTTAAACACATTTTTAGCCAGCTCTTACCAGGGATCAAGTAATTGACATGTGTCTAGGAATGCTTGACAAGTGAAGTGTAACCATACCGATGCAGTAAACTGGAACAAATTAATATTGGATATCTAAATAGATTAACAATATATGGTAGCCTTTTTTGTAACATGAACTAATTTTTCTTCAATATTATTTACAACTGACAAAGCTACTTAGTTTAGCTATACAATTACATGTATACCATTTTATTTTGTTTTTCTTTTCCTTCTTTTGTGTATGGAGATGTTCCATCATCAAGGTTATTTGAATGTCAAAAGTGTAGGGCACTTAGGTGTAATTTTGTGGAGACTGAAGTATCCCATCGTAGGTGTCTAGGTTACACTAGCAGCATGGGATTCCTTGTATCTTGTAAGAGACATCCTTTGTCAAATTAATGTAATAGCAATCCCTTTATTGTATTGAAAATAATGCATTCAAGCTTTCCACTTAAATCATGCAATTAGTGTTTGACAATTAGTTGGCTGCAGGGAAAACACTCATTTTGGGTTGGATTCTGAATCTTATAGGTAACACACAGGTGCAAGTGCATTGTTCGAGTGGCAGCAGCTTATCCTTGGCGAGGTGAAGACCTCCGTTCTCCAGTTGATGGGCACTACCGGATCAGAGTGACTCTGGAAGATCCTACAGCAAGAATTCATGCGTATGTGTATAGAGAAGATGGGGTAGGATTCAGATTCCACTTTACCCTCGCGGCTTAATGTTAAAGTTACCTCACATATCTTTGGACATAGAAAGTATGCATGCAGTTCAGTAATTTTTCAATTGATGCTTGAGAGCTACACCCCACCAGGAAAATTTTTTTGGTGGCCACCCAACAAATGATGAACTAGCTAGCAAGATGAACGTGCTACTGGGTATAACTGATGGTTCTGGCCAAGTCCGTGCTGCTAGAGACCCACCATGGGTATGGTGCTGCTTGAAATCTTATTATTTGGACAAAAGCAACCCATGGGGAACCAGAAGGTACCGGATCTTTGGCACCAAGCTTACCGGATGAGGAAGCTTTTGATCATCATACATTTGAGTCTTGGGATATATGTTTGATGCTTTATATTTTGAACTTATCATGTAAATATCATTTTTAAACTTGGGGAAGATTTCCATGTCTTGTGACTTGTAGTCCTTGTGCTATACAGAAGGTCTAGTTTTTGGGAATCCTTGTAATTCTGAAGAATTACTTTGTTTGCTTCAAGTTGAGAATCAGCCAGATTATGCTTAGCACTAGAGTTCCTGAAGAACTATGTTGCAAGTTTTTCACCATTCCTTCAATCATCTATACTTTGAATATTTTATATAAGCATGAAATACTGGTTTTATCCGTTGTCTCCAAAGAGACAGGTTGAGGCATTTGTAGTTTCTGTGGAATATTGTATAAGCATCATCTCCTTTCGTTCAGCCTTGCTTGAATATTTTATAATGTCCTGCAATTGCCCGTGTAATTTTCTCTGCATGAACAGGTAAGCACCTATTTTGGATCCTATAGGCATGATCTGTCCGTCTTCTCCCTCTGTTCGCCATCTGTGAAGTTTTCTTTCCTTCCTTTCTTTGGTAACTTCAATTATTGCATTGAAGTGCGAACATACACTTGTCTCGGTGGTCATGCTGTTTTTCTTAGCAACCAAAAGTTTCTGAATTTGATTTTTGGATGGTGCATTATCAACAATATATACCTGACCAATTACTAGCATAGCTGGGTACCCTTTTTCTAATCAAGAGAGAGAATCTTTGCATGGTAATAATCTTTAAACCATTCAAGATCATTCAGGACATTTTAAATGCAGATGTTCTTCTCAAGCTTATCCCATGATTAATGGGATATATTGCAAATCTGCTCGATAAGATATTTCAGTTGTTGTGGTGCCCTTTTAAGTTTAAAACGTTATCATGCCTGCTAGTGAAAACAACCCTCTTTTGTTTGGAAAATAAAAACAACCTTCTTTTGTTCTCATTAGGCCTAGGGATAACTGGCTTTATATTTGCCGGGTCGCAATGCTCAACAAGCCAATCTTCGACAACGAGGAGAGGCTAGTATTAAGTTATGTCGAATTTTAAAAGTTATTTAATTTTTATTAAACCCAAAATTGGCTCTCATCATGAATTTAGATAAGTATTCTACTTAATAGTATGTGTTATTTATCCACATAATAACAATATTATTTTAAGTATCATGATATCATAAAACTTTCTTTCTTTTCTGAATCAGAAAATTGGTTTTTACCATAGTATAATAAAAATAAAATAATATTTGATGATATAAATGTTATATAAAGTTGGGCTTTGGTGTGAGGGTAAGGTTTCTCTATCATGCTTGTATGCCATGGGTTTGGAACACGTAAACAGTTTTTCCCGATGCGAGGTTAAAATTTTACGTTGAAACTCCATTTTTATGTGATGTTAATATTATATAAGATAATATGATATATTACATTTTTATGTGCATTTTTGGTGACTTTATGTGTGGCGTTTTGCGTGCATATATATATATATATATTCAGTTGTACGAAGTCTGGCAACTTTTGCCGGCTTTCCATTCCCGAATACAAACTTAAATCGGCTGGGTCGCCGACTTCCCTTAAAGCCCCTTTGGAGTCAAACGCAGGAACGAGCAGGGACGGCAACTCACCTTGCCAGTTTGTTATAAACCTGGCGCCGTCCCCCTAAACGGACGTTGGAGCGAGGCGGTGTGGCCAAAATCCAAGATGTTGCCGTCCTTATTCTCCACCGCCGTTGCTTCCAGCGCCGGGATCTCCTTGTCGGTACCGGTGCGCTCCTTCCAGACCTCGCCCCGTCCGCTCCGCTTCGCGCCTTTCACCTCCTCGCATCCGGAGTACCGCAGCAACTGGACGCCTTTTAGAAATATCACCAGAATCAGGTCGCTTATCTCTCCTTCTCTCTGTCTCTCCTCTCTCCTTCTCTCTGTCTCTCCTTCTTTCTTTGCGATTCTTGCATTTTCGATTGATCAAAGGGGCTCAGTTCTTTAAGGATCGGCACCATTTGGATGAGGACTGGGAGCACCACTTCTTGGAAAGCATAATCCACACTTGTCATGATTCTTCTTTGGTGATTCTTGCGTTTTTGATTGATCAAAGGGTTCTTTGGCTCAGTTCTTTAGAGATCGGCACTGTTTGGAGAAGCATTGGGGGCACCACTTCTTGGCGCGTATAATCAACTTGTCAAGATTCTTCATTTGTAATTCTGGATGCTTTGTTTCCAAATTTTGTGTTATTTTACTCATCTTCCGCGGCCATTTGGTGACAAGGGCCCGGCTCAGCTCATCCTAATATCGTATGCGAAGCAAGGGTTTGGAATTCTAGATTCTTGATATATCAGCTCTCTCTCTCTCTCTCTCTCGGGAGTAGATATCTTATTAGATACTTAAGATAACATACCAGTCTTCCAAAACCTGTAATCTTGACTTTTTTTTTTTTAATGGAAAACCTGGATTTGTTTTGTATGCGAACCAAAGATGAATATAGGGCTGAGACGAGGCAAACTACTGATGCATTGAGTCTAGGTTTGGCTGATATTCCTTTGTTTCACATTGTGGGGTGGGGTAATATTTTATGCATCAACCCAATTGTAGGGACGTTTTAGATGGAAACTTTGTGCTCTATACCATTGGATGTTTGTTATTTCTAATATTTGGCCATATTTTCTTCTGCAGATGTTTCTTTAAATATCAATAATTTTCTAGATCATATTTAATTGGTCTTTCATGTTGTCTATTCATTATTATAACGAACTGTTTACTAGAACTGAAGGCTGTATCATGTCTCTATTTGCTTCAACGGTTGGTGATATTGCACAACTGTTTTTCTTTTAAGACATATGGTTGATGGAATTTCAAAGATCTTATAGTTTTGGTTTAGTAATTCAGCTTATCTGATTATTAATCTAGTTTTCTCTCTCTCTCTCTCTCTCTCTCTCTCTCTCTCTCTCTTAATATGTTGATTGATGATGATGTTGTGATGTGATATTTTTCGTATCTGTTAAATGTTTGTTTTAGGCGATCTTAAATGCTAACTAACTACTGCAGAGGTACTTTTAATGCACTGTGTTTTGAAATATAGAAAATAAGAAATATGTTAAAAATAATAAAAAAAGTGTAAGATATATCAATGTATCTAAACATATAAATTATATAATGCTTTATAAAATTGCAGCTTTAAGATTCCACCTGTTGAAGATTCTATCAGGAAAATGGAAAACTATTAGCTTTAAGGAGAACTTTAATTTGAAAATAAAAAGAAAAAACTTTTCAGTATTAACTTTTGTAAATTTGAACTAAGCACCAGTGATGCACGATTGATTTCATAAATGACTACGAACTTGTAATATGATGAGATATCAGCTCTTGCAGTGCATTTAAGTCATATAAGGAGTAATTTGATAGCTTGTCAATCTATCTGAATATAGTTTTTTCTTTTATGACTCTATTTTTCTCATTCTGGGAATATTGGTAAATATGATCTGTCAAATAGACCTCTCTCCCACCACTTGTTGACCCGTTGGATCAAGATCTCTCTCTCTCTCTCACACACACACACGCACGCACGCACGCACGCACCCATGCATGCATGCACGCATATTACCATCTCCTTCTGCAGCCTTTATTAGACCTTGGTTCTCTCTCTAAAACAATTATAGTACCTTTTATTTGTGCCTGCATAAGTTCCATCCATGTTCTATTTGTATTGTGTTGCCCAATCATTATTCTGGCCATGGATGTGATGGGAAATGTGGTCCATGAGCTGGGGTCTTAAGGATCAGTCTGTCCCATCTTTTCTCAGAATCATCATCTTAACTATCTATTCCCTAGTTCTGTATCTGTTGTAGCAATTGTTATAGTACAAACTGCTTGGGATGGACAACAAACTCCATGTCTATGAAATGAATACATGTCCTTTAATTTAACCCTTGCTCTCTTGTTAAGGGAATGATAAACATGTAAAGTGAATTATAAAAAAAACCTATGTCCATTCTTGACTTATCAATTAAAGTCCATTTATTATAATTCCTATTTGTCTCATCCCCTTCTCAATTTCTGTCTAAACCATCTGAAAGTCTTCATTTCTGATATCCTTGGAGTACTCCCACTCCTTGCTCTTCATTTACCAATATGATCTGATCTACAATTTCTGTTGATATTATGGTCTTTAGTTTGGAAAAGTGTTTGCTACATTTGCTAAGTGGATATCGAAGCAAACTTAACACAGTTCATGCTTATATATATTAAAAAGGGGGCTTTATAAGCAAGTGTATCATGTTAGTATACTCTGAAAAAGAAAATTGACATGTGTTATTTATGGAGGTTCCTTTTGCAGCTTAGTGGGTTTATAATTTATTGAATATTGAAACTCTGAAGAAAAGTGTGTCCACTATTTTACCTTGAGCTATTTTTCTTTTGGAGTGTGGCTCTTGTTCTTGCATGTTATGGCTTCTTCCAACAGGAATTTGTTGTGGATTTTGCCACATTTGAAGAATAGTCACCCATATGATTATGTTAGATTGCATGAGATTTCAAGAGCATCAACATGAATATGTTTTGATGGAAGAATACATAAATTTTTTTCAATAACTATTTAGAAGCGAGTTTTGGTGGATCTTATATTTGTAACAGAGTAAATAATCATGTCACATTTTTGGACCTGTGATGTTGTTTGTAGGAATATGTAATTTTTTGGGTAAATATTTAGCAGTGAATTTTGGTGGTTCTTATATTTGTAGTATTTGTAAATTATCATGCCACAGTATTGGTGGACCAGCAATATTGTTTGTAGGGCTGAAATTTATAGATGATTTTTTCGATCAAATGGTGGTGTTGTGCGCTGGAGCATAAACACGGCTTCTTGATATTCTTAATCTAAACTCAAGCATGCGGCTGATTTATCAAGGTGCCACCCAACTCAACTGGTATGTAATGTCAATATTCACCTTTCTTTATGCAAAATATTATTTTCTATGTTCACCATCGCATTTGGCATGTCAAGCACTCTTTTTTTTTTTTTATAAAAAAAAATAGTTGTCATGCAGTTTCTTGTTGAAAGCAACAATTTCATTCATTTTGTCATAATCATCTTTGCCATCATTGAATTAATCCTTCTACTTAAAGTATTCCCATCTTGTATTGTTCTTTCATCCATTCTACGTTGGTGTGTATACATGATGTGATGGCTGTGTTGATGGGCACTCAATGCATTAGCAGATTTTTATGTTTTCTGCAGTGTGCCCAATGAAGGTGCCTTCAGTAAAATGTTCTTCAGGGCTATTATTCTGCAAATCTGCTGCAATTCATGCTCACCTCTTCATAACTTCGTTGAGGTAATTTCATGACTTTCATACTTTCTGGCCAAGTTGTATCTTTTCGGGACTATGCCGTAGGGGACTTTGCTCAAGTAAGTCTCATGATCATGGCCTCCAAACTTTGCTAATTAGATGGGATTTGTTGGGGATAAATCCCACTCCTGCCGAAGTCCAGCTTGATGCTCAGCCTGACGCAACTGGTAATCACAGAAGAGCTTCGATCGAAAATTTTCTTCCAGCGGCCAAACTTTAGCCGAACTCCTTCAGCCGGCCGAACTCCTTAGCGGTCGAGCCCCAGCCGAACTCCTCCAGCGGTCGAACTCCTCCCACACTTCTCCCGCAATCGGATTTTTACAGGAGCCGAACTCCTTCCGGACTCCTCCCTTAGTCAAGTTTCTACAGGAGCCGAATTCCTTCCGGATTTTTTCTTCAGTCGGATTTCTATATGAGCCGAACTCCTTTCGGACCCTCCTTCGGTCGGATTTCTACAGGAGCCGAACTCCTTTCGGACTCCTTCAGTTAAATTTTTACAGGAGCCGAACCTTTTCAGATCTCTCCTTCAGTCGGACTCCTATAAGGAGCCGAACTCCTTCCGAATTTCTCTTTCAGTCGGATTTCTACAGGAGCCGAACTCCTTTCGGACTCCTTCAGTCGGATTTTTACAGAAGCTGAATCCTTCCGGATCTCTCCTTCAGTCGGACTCTTACAAGGAGCCGAACTTCTTCCGAATCTCTCCTTCAGTCGGACTCCTATAAGGAGCCGAACTTCTTCCGAATCTCTCCTTCAGTCGGATTTCTACATGAGCCGAACTCCTTCTGAACTCCTTCAGTCAAGCTCCTACAAGAAGCCAAACTCTTTTTGGATCTCTCCTTCAGTCGAACTTCTACAGAAGCCGAACTCTTCCGGATCTCTCCTTCAGTCGAATCTCTACAGGAGTCGAACTCCTTCAGCTAGTGTTCCTCCCAGATGATCCTCTTTAGTCATATTTCCTTTAGGAGTCCGAACTTCTTTGGAATTGACATACGTTAAAGCTCTTCACTCCTCCATATGGTCCCGAGCGGCTCAGTATCGGACGGCTGCGGTCGTCACTATCAGTCCGCTGCAGGCGACAACGATCCGCTATCGGGCGGCGATGGCTGTTACTATCAGTCTGCTGCAGGCGGCACCCCCCTCCATGATAGACTCCACCAGATCTCGAGCAGCCCACTATTAGACGGCTGCAGCTGTCACTATCAATCTGCTATAAGCTCCGTCTATAAAAAAAAATTCTCCAGATATGTTTTTTCTAAACTCTCTTCTACTTCTCGAAACTCTGCCGAACTGTTTCCTGAGCACTTCATTTCTTTTGGCCAGAAGAATTGACTTGATCGTCGGAGGGTCCTGCCGGAGCCACTACTACCGACTTCGGATGGGACTTTGTTTTGCAGATCACCGACGGCAACCTCGTCTTTTTCGACTCCAGCTTGATCCAGCGTCAACCAGATTCTACACCAACAGAATTGACGCTAGAGGAAGGATCCTTTATTTTCGAGGTATCCTTGTTCTTAAAGGAGTGCTCAGTCGATTCTACTGACCTTCTCCTTCAAGGTCTGAGCCAGATCCATCTGTTCTTACTCCATCGTCGGCGCTTCAACCACCACCTTCACCGACGACCATGGTGGATCCGAAGCAGTTTAACCTGCTGATGCAGTGGATTCAGGACCTCACCGAAATGGTGTAGGCCATGCGGCAGCCCCCGATGGCGGTTCCAGCAGGAAATCCGCCGTCGAGATGTCAGGAATCGGTCCCAAGGAGGGGCACTTAGGCTAGTATACCCATTGCCCCTAGGAAGGAGAAACAGAGAGCAGAGGATCCTTGCTTGGATCATGGTTCTTCTCCGAAAGGAACCTTCTCCATCTACGGTCGGAAGCCTTTCAAGATCTGCGATCGAGTTGACGTCCTCGATCAGAAACTACGGAAGATGGATCGACAGATTGAGGAGCTCGACCACATTGTCCCAGCTCACCATGACGACGTCCGCATCGATCCACCTTTCTCTTCCTGAATTCTGCAAGAGTCCGTTCCATCGAACTTCAAGCTCTCCCAATTTGAAAACTACGATGGAATCTCTGATCTGATCGATCACCTAAAAGTCTTCCGGATCATGATGCTGCTCCATGGCATACCAGACGTCATATTATGCCGAGCTTTTCTATCTACTTTAAAGGAAGCAGCAAGAAACTGGTACTCGATGTTGAAGCCGGGTACGATCTTTTTTTTTGACCAGATGAGCCATCAGTTTGCGGCCCACTTCGTCAACAGCCGACGTCCGCGTCGAGGTTCGGATTTCTTGATGAACATCAAATAGGAGAAAAAATCCATCCAGACTTATGTCATCCGATTTAATGCTGCCGCGATGAAGGTCCGAAACTTGGACCAGTCAGTTGCGATGATCGCACTCAAGGACGGCCTTCAGAAGAACAATTTGCTGTTCTTCCTGAAGAAGAAGTATCCTAGGGACTTTGTCGATATGCTAGATCGGATCGAGGGATATGTCCGTACGGAAGAAGCCTTCAAGTCGAAGGATGAAGAAGCCATAGGAGAGTGGCAGACGGGCGAGTCTAGCAAACGCGCGGCTGATGAAGGGCCGAATGAAGTTCGGTCGTGCTCATGGATTTCCTCCGAGTGCAAGCAAGGCCGAACTCCCCCTCGAGCTCGTCATCAAAGAAGCCCTGACAGAAGGGCACGAAAAAATTCTCTCCCGTGAAGGTTTCACAACTACGCCCCTCTCAATGCTCCACAGATGCTGGTCTGAAGCAAGCTAATGGCGCTACCGTAGCTAGAACGACCAATGAGGAAGGAACAACAAGGAGATCGGCCGTCTCCTGGCATCATCAACGCTATCTCTGGGGGGCTTAGTACTTCGGCAAGCTGCTATCTCTCAGCCTCAGAGCCAGGAAAAGCTTGCCCCGAATTGGGAAGGCCCATATGAAATAGAGGAGGTCGTCCGGCTCAGAACTTATCGCTTGAAGAAGCTTGGAGGAACAACGCTCCCACGATCTTGAAACTCAAAGAATCTGAGAATGTACTGTCGATAATTTTTCTTCAATAAAACTTCATTTCAACATTATTATTTCTTGGTGCAAAAATTATGTGATGATAGGAAAGAAGCAATTAAAAGTGACCATGTTAGGAACAGAAGGAGAACCTCGTCCTAACATGAGCAAAGTCGAAGGCCTCGTTCATTTTAGATGAGATGGGAGGAGAGGCCCTGACAACGGCCCTTATGTGCCCCCACAGTCCGTTAGGAATAGGAGGAGAACCTCATCCTAACGTGAGCAAAGTCGAAGGCCTCGTTCATTTTAGACGAGATGGAGGGAGAGGCCTGACAATGGCCCTTATGTGCCCCCATAGTTCCATTAGGAATAGGAGGAGAATCTCATCCTAATGTGAGCAAAGTCGAAGGCCTCATTCATTTTAGACGAGATGGGGGAGAGGCCCTAACAACAGCCCTTATGTGCCCCCACAGTCCATTAGGAATAGGAGGAGAACCTCGTCCTAACATGAGCAAAGTTGAAGGCCTCGTTCATTTTAGATGGGATAAGAGAAAAGGCCCTAACAACGACCCTATTATGCCCGACAACTCCAGAGTCTGCAAGATAAGATCTCCTGATCTTCTTCAACCTCGACTATTGGAGATAAGATCTCTCCCGAGCTCCAGAATCCACGATAAGATAAGATCTCTTTCAATCTCGACTGTTGGAGATAAGATCTCCTCCGAACTCCAGTCTACGTCAACAGAAGATAAGATCTCCTTCAACCTTGGCTGCTGGATATAAGATCTCCTCCGAGCTTTAGAGTCAACAGGAGATAAGATCTTTCTTCGAGCTTCAATCTCGATTGACAGGAGATAAGATCTCCTCAACCTCGGCTGGAGATAAGATCTCTAGAGCTTCTACTTCAATAGGAGATAAGATCTTCTTTAACCTCGACTGGGAGATAAGATCTTTTCCGAGCTTCAAAGTCTACGTCAACAGGAGATAAGATCTTTCTTCAACCTCGAGCTCTATTGGAGATAAGATCTCCCCTTGAGCTTTTTCAAGAGTCTACGTCAACAGGAGATAAGATCTTCTTCAACCTCGACTGGAGATAAGATCTCCCCCGAGCTTCAACTTCGACGTCAACCTCGGCTGGAGATAAGATCTCTCCCGAGCTTCAACGTCTACGTCAACAGAGATAAAATCTTCTTCAACCTCGGCTGCTGGAGATAAGATCTCCTCCGAGCTTCAACTTCAACATCAACCTCGGGAGATAAGATCTCTCCGAGCTTCAAAGTTTACATCAATAGGAGATAAGATCTCCTTCAACCTCGGCTGGAGATAAGATCTTCCCCGAGCTTCAACTCTACGTCAACAGGAGATAAGATCTCCTTCAACCTCGGTTGGAGATAAGATCTCTTCCGAGCTTTAACTTCAACGTCAAACTCGACTGGAGATAAGATCTCCGAGCTTCAACTTCAACTTCAATCTCGGTTGGAGATAAGATCTCCCCCGAGCTTTAACTTCAATGTCAACCTTGGCTGGAGATAAGATCTCCTCCGAACTTCAATCTGAACTATTTCAGAGCCTTGAAAAGAACTTCGGCAGTCATCTTTTTGGTACTTTCTTTCTTCGAATTTTGAACTTGGAAGTGGGGGGGACTATTGTTGAGGACAAACCCCGCTCTCGCCGAAGTCCAGCTTGATGCTCAGCCTGACGTAACTGATAATCACAAAAGAGCTTCGATTGAAAATTCTATTCCAGCGGCCAAACCTTAGTCGAATTCCTTCAGCCGACCAAACTACTCAGTGGCCGAGCCCCAGCCGAACTCCTTCAGCGGTCGAACTCTTTCCGGACTTCTCCCGCAGTCGGATTTCTACAGGAGCCAAACTTCTTCCGAACTCCCTCAGTCAAGTTTCTACGGGAGCCGAATTCCTTCCAGATCTCTCCTTCAGTCGGATTTCTACAAAAGCCAAACTCTTTCCGGATCCTCCTTCAGTCGGATTTCTACGGGAGCCGAACTCCTTCCGGACTCCTCCTTCAGTCAGGTTTCTACAGGAGCCGAACCCTTTCGGATCTTTTCTTCAGTCAGACTCCTACAAGGAGTCGAACTCCTTCTGAATCCCTTCTTTAGTCGGATTTCTATGTGAGCCAAACTCCTTCTGGACTCCTCCTTTAGTATGATTTCTACAGGAGCTGAACTCCTTCCGGACTCCTTCATTCAGATTTCTACAGGAGCCGAATCCTTTCGAATCTCTCTTCAGTCGGACTCCTATAAGGAGCCGAACTTCTTCCGAATCTCTCCTTTAGTCGGATTTCTACAGGAGCCAAACTCCTTCCGGACTCCTTCAGTCAAGCTCCTACAAGGAGCCGAACTCCTTCCGATTCTCTCCTTCAGTCGGACTCCTACAAGGAGCCAAACTTCTTCCGAATCTCTCCTTTAGTCGAATTTCTATAGGAGCCAAACTTTTTTCGGATCTCTCCTTCAGTCGGACTTCTACAGAAGCTGAACTCCTTCCGGATCCCTCCTTCGGTCGAATCTCTACAAGAGCCGAACTTCTTCTTCAGCTAGCGTTTCTCTCGGATGATCCCCTCTAGTCGTATTCCCTTCAGGAGTCCGAATTCCTCTAGAATTGACATACGTCAAAGCTCTTCATCCCTCCATGCGGCCCCGAGCGACTCATTATCGGATGGCTGCGGCCGTCACTATCAGTCCGCTGCAGGCGACAGCGATCTGCTACCGGACGGCGATGGCTGTCACCATCAATCTGCTACAGGCGCCCCCCCTCCATGACAGACTCCACCAGACCTCGAGCGGTCCGCTACCAGATGGCTGCAACTATCACTATCAATCCACTACAAGCTCCGTCTATAAAACGGAATTCTCCATATACGTTTTCTCTAAGCTCTCTTCTCCTTCTCGAAACTTTGCCGAACTCTTTTCTGAGCACTCCATTTCTGTTGGTCAGAAGAGCTGACTTGATCGTCAGAGGGTTCTGCCGGAGCCACCACCACCGATTCCGGACGGAACTTTGTTTTGTAGATCACCGACGGCGACCTCGTCTTCCTGGGCTCTAGCTCGATCCGGCGTCAATCAGATTCTGCAACAACATGATTTGTAGATGATGCTTATTTCTAATTTAGAGTATTTGTCTCTAATCAGTGTTATGTCCACTCGGTAATTTCTTTTAACGAAAAATATCAACTTTTCTAGTGATCATTGCTTGCGTAGAACTGTGAGATTCGAAAAGAATCAGGATTCAGGGGCTTACACAAGGTATTTGGGTCCGGTATAAATCTATAGCCACTTTCCTTTTTTTGTCTACCCTCAACATTTGCCTTTCTGTATGGTGACATCCATGAGTATGTGGTTAGGTTTGTAATTTTGCTACTAATATCAGATGGGGACAGCAAGTCTCTTAATTGCCTGATCACGAAATTACTTTTGGGATTTCTAACACTTAGAACAAGTCTCCTCTATCTAAGCATTTTTGCTTGTATATGCATATGATTTCTTTTAGCCTTGCTAACTTTCTGTATCCTTCCTGACATTGAAAAGATTGTTTAGTTTCATCAAAAGGGGAAAAGGGCAAGAAGAAAACATTCAAGAGCAGTTGGAAAAGGGGAAAAGAAAACCATACCCCACCAATCACATGGGTTATATGATAGTTTCTATATGTGTGTGTGTGTACACTAGACATGCATATGTATGTTGCCTGCTGCTTTGCAAATAAAATGCTCTATCAATTTAGAGAAGAAAAGCAGGCTTAAATAAATCCTGGAAGTTGTAGTTTGAATAGGTCACTTTAGAGTGCGCATGTGCGTGCGCGAGCAGAGAGAGAGAGAGAGAGAGAACTTTTGTTTTAGGTAGGTTGTCCTTTTGGAAAAGATGCATTAATAAAAATGTGGGAAGATGCATCTTAAGATGTTTCTGTTTGGATTAAGGAACAGTGTATATGCCTTGGATCAAGTTCACTAATTTCATCAGAAAAAAAGTATTATATTAAAATTCCCACAGATGTGGAAGTTTTTGCTCCTAGACTCACTTGTTTCTGTTATATTGTATTAATAACCAAACACCTTTCATTAAGTTATTAAATTTGGCATTGTTTAATGGTGGTAAACACTAATGCTTGAGTTTTGAGTTACCATATCTTGATCTCTTATTCTGTTATTCATAATGTCGGTTCTTCGGCATTTACATTTTACTGATTTTATGCTTGTTACATATTTGTATTCACGCGCACAAACATGTTCATTAAATATTTATCAGTTCATCGGTGTCTTCTGATTGTGTCATTGTAATTGCTTATTGAAATTTGCGAACAAAGATCAGATAATTAGCAACACTTCTATCTGAGATGATGGCACTGCGTATTTTGTTTCTCTCCAGTGGTTCATTTCATAGTAAATGTTTCTTCTTTCATTGCATCTCTTCTAATGCTTCACTATGGTGATTACAGTGTGCTTTTGTACTTCTTGGTAGATTTATCATCAAACTTATTTGAGAGAAATGGCTTCAAACTGTGGAAGTCAATGTTTACCGCTGACAGATTGGGAACTGCTCCAGTAATCATGCATCGGTTTGAAAACTTACTGTGATATCAGGTAGATACTGGTTTCAGTTGTTTGTTATTTGTATATAACAATTTACTCAATATGTTTGTATTTTATGCACGAACATCTGTGATTATTCTTTATGATCTCTAAGTGATATAAGTGGATCAGAGCATCCTTTGACATTTAACCAGCCACTGGACAAACTTCAAAACAGTAGGCACTTATAGTTTCAAAATTAGTCTCTACTTGAATGTTTTTGCGACAGACCAGCCTGAAAACAGTTGAACTGATTGTTGTACAGTCGGTTTTAGCTGATATGATTGCTTCAATCTTGAAATAACATGCTAGTTACAGTAAAGCTTCTGCAAGTTTGAAGAAGAGAGAAACCAGAGAGGACAAACTGTCATTATCATGCGGCAAATTTGATATGATTCTTGGGCATTAGCAGATGGTGTGTGTAAATTGGAGAAAACCTGACCTATTTGTTTAACATACTTTTGGGTTGACGAATGGCATTAGAAGGTTCTGGAAATTCATTGAGATACAATTGGAAATCTTTGGTTTTAGAACTAATGCTTGGGATGAGCTTGTTAATAAAAGGGCTCTCTAGTCTGAGTGAAATGTGAAAATAAGGGAACTTACTGATAGATGGTTGGAAGTTGTCAGAAACAAAACATGAAGCTCACTACAACTTGGTTTGGGCTCTAAATAGGAATTCATGGAAAAACTAAGTCATGAAGTAATCTGGATGTTAAAAGGAATGCTGTTAATGATAACAGTTATTGATATATGGTCTTGTTGTTTCTTGTCAGTTTAGCCTCTCAATGGTTACATAAAATATTTTGTTTTCATGATTTGGTTCTCTAGGTTGCAGATTTTGAAGGTGGGTGACTGGGAACAGCTGTTTCTGATTTCAAGTTAGATTTTTAGGATTTAGTTTTCATTTATCATGGGAACTGATTTTGTGAATATGTAATTGTTGATTGTACCAGTGTCTACAAATTGTTGATTGTATCAGTGTCAAAAACATAGAAGAAGATCGGCATATTGAGGAAGTCTTCAAAACATAGAAGAAGATTGGCATATTGAGGAAGTCTTCAGAGAGCTTCGTAAACATCAAATGAAGCTCAACCCCAACAAGTCGGCTGGAGAGAGGTTTTTGGGGGGGGGGGGGCTGGGAGAGAGTTTTTTTTTTTTTTTTTAAAATTTTTTTTATTTTTTTTGGGCTGACGGAGGTGGAGGGGGATGGATTTTTTTCTCTCTTTAAAAATACTTAAAAATAAAAAATAAATAAAATAATAAAATAAAATATTTAAAAATAATTAATTAGATTTTTTAATATGATAAAATATTATTTTAAAAAAATAAATTTGAAAAAAATATCGATGGATATTGAGTGGCGACTGCACGAGGAGCTGTGGGCGGTGCCGGTGGGGGGTTTGAGTATTCGATGTAAAGCCACGGACAGGAAAGCCGTGAATGATGACGGAGGGGGGTATGGGTATTCGAACTCATAATAGTAAATTTATTTAAAATTATAATAATAAATTATTTTTAAAAAATAATTTGAGAAAAATATTTAAGGTCTAGAAAACTCATTTGACTCTTGAGTTTCAGGGGGAGGGGATGAAGTTTTTTCCTCCTTTTTTTTATCTTTCTTTTTATTTTTTATTTTTTTGGCTGACGTGGGGGATGGGGAAGCAGTTTTTTAAAAAAAATTCTTAAAAATAAGAAAAAAATAATAAAATAAAATAAAATAATAAAATTAAATAAAATATTTAAAAATATTTAATTAGATTTTTAAAATAATGATAAAATATTAATTTTAAAAAATATGCGAATAGGCATTGAGGAGTGTGGAGGAAGAAATCCAAATAATAATAATAATAATATTAATTTTAATTTTAAAAAATAATTTGAAAAATAAGCATCCTCTAATTTCATCGAGTGCGCTCAAGAGTCAGATGAGTTTTCAGATCTTAAATATTTTTTTTAATTATTTTTTTAAAATAATTTATTATTATTATAATATATATATATTTTTTGTTTCATTCTTTTTCTTTCAGAGACCTGTGTCGAATATCCACACTCCTTTCGATACCACTCACGACTCCTTCGCTCGTGGTTTTGCGCTAAACAACCAGATCCCCCCCCACCAATATTGTCCACGGCTCTTTTGTGCGGTTGCCACTCCTCGAATATCGTATTTTTTATAAATTTATTTTTTAAAAAATAATATTTTATCATTATTTTAAAATTTTAATTAATTATTTTTAAATATTTTATTTTATTATTTTATTTATTTTATTTATATTTTTTATTTTTAAGTATTTTTAAAGAGAAAAAAACTTTTCCTCCACCTTTGTCGGCCAAGAAAAAAAAGAAAAAAAAAGTTCCTCCCATGCCCTCCCCCCTCCTCCTGAGGTCGGGTCCTCGTCAATTAATGCATCCCCCCTCTTCCTCCTTCGCTCATGAAACCGCCGCTCCCCAACCCCCCCCCTCCCATAGCTCCGCCCACTACCACAACCCCTTGTGGGTAGCCTCCTCCGTCCACTAGCCCATGCTACCTCTCCTTCCTCTCTGTTCCCAAAGAAAAAAATTCACCTCTCGGTCGGTCATGTCTCTGCCCATTCCTCCGCACCCCCTCTTTTTTTTTGCTAGCTTATCTGTTCATCTGGACCATATATGCATGGCTAATTAGGCAAAAATGTCATTGCAAGAAATATTATTTGTAATGATATTTTTCTCTTTTACATTATTCTAATAAAAAAATTGAAACTTGCATTATTTATATAAATAATTTTTTTATTCATGTTAGTACTGTAAAGCACTCCCGAGTGGATGGTTCTTTTTTCTTCATGGTTTGGTGGCGAAGTGCCTTCTCAATTTTAAAAGAGATCTCCACTCTCTCTCTCCTTATTCTTTATCATACGATGGTAGGGGAATGTGGAGGGAGTATCGCCCAACAATGAAGGAAACTTGGGGACCTTGGTTTATAGTATCTAAGGATAAGATAGTCATTTCAACTCTTGATTAACTAGGTATATGATTAGCACTAATATCCAAGATTTCTGTGGTGCAGCTCATAGCTACTATCAAAAGATAGAAGGTCATTAAACAACATGCACCAAGTATTATCCACGATCAAAAGATAGAAGGTCATTAAATAACACGCACCAAGTATGATACAGCGCGCTGGTTGTGGATTATCTTATTTGATGGCTATCCATCTTCTCATGATGATCTATAACTCTATAGCATTTTACTATGATGCATGTATTGCAGAAAATTCCTGAAGTGCAGCTCACTCACTGCTGTGAATAGCCACTATCAAAAACAGATGGAAGGTCATTTAACAACACGCCCCAAATATGATACACAGCTCATGCTCACAAGATAGACCGCTATAACTCCACAGCACTTTACTACGGCGCATGCATATATTATGGAAAATCCAGTTTCTCTCCATCTCCTGATGGTGGCTGTCTATAACTTCCCATCACTTTAACATAGTTCGTCTATCGTGAAAGATCCAATTTCTCCCAATATTCATTTAAAATAAATATGCATGATAATTGTGATACCTATATATATTCACTAAAAAAATATAAATATGAATAATGCTAGTATCAAATCCATATGAGATTCATTTCCAGCCCTATTCTTGCCTTTTTCTCTTGCCTAACTTTATATTATCTTTTATTGTTCCATTTATCACATCCATCAGGTTCAGCTGGTTTTCCCTTAAAAGGGAGAAAAATGGCCACATGCGCCATTCCAATTGTGTTAAAATCAACAATCAAGAATTAATATCCTACTTATACCACACCTGATGGTAGTGCATAGCGTAAGGCATCGGACAACCGAAACCAACAGGTAAAAAAAGCACTTGCAATTTCGTCGGGTTTACGGTTGAACTTTCAAATAATAACACATATATCTTTATCAAAAAAATAAAAAAAAACATAGAATCTTTTAGCGGTGCCCAGAACTCTATCATCTCAAGGATTCATGACTATTTTAGCCCTCTGACATTAATATCAGCAGCTGAAATTGCCAACCCATACAACTGGTGACAAACAACCAGAGGCACAACTTAACAAACATTCTGCCAGCATCAACATCATCAGCATCATAGACAGTTTTACTTTAAGATGAAAATGATTATTTTAGCACTCTACCATAAATATCAGCTGATGAAGTTGGCTGACGTTTGCATCAGATAAAGCACACCCACAAACTTCAACAAACATCTTGCCAGCTTCAACATCACCCCCGTAGAAGACAGCATCAAACGATGGAAGCAAAATTTTCCTAATCCTTTCCAAAATCAGCACTGTAGCGAGCGCTTGACTCCAGCTTCTTTGCCTCATTTAATTTCCTAACAGCCTGAAACAGTAGTTGAAGTAACAAGCATCAGGTCCCAAAAGTACAAGAGGAATCCAAAAAGAGGGAAAAACAACCAATATAAAAGAATTGCTTTCGATTATAAAGAAATATGTTGTGGTCACCCTATTGATGCTAAATGCTAGGTAACATCCACCAAGAAAGAGGACCAATAGTATATCACATCAAAGTCAAAGCTAGGATCATTTGCTCAAGTCCTGAACCACTGTCCTGTAAGGCCAACCCAAGGGTTTCTTTTGTTCTTGCACATTTAGATAGATACCCAAAGAGCCATATTAGGGCATAATTCACTGTAGAAGTCGCTTTCCAGAATGACCATGAGAACAACTGCTTGATGATCCTAACATCAAAATTTACTACAGAATGGACATCAAAAGTGCAGCTAAAGCCCTTGTCAAGCAGAACTCCAACATAAAACCATTCATTCTTGCCTACAGGCTACAGCTGTTCAAGTTTTAGTAGTATGGGGTGAGGACTTGAGGTGTGACCAGGCAGGGCATAGGTCAAGATAGGATTACATGATGAATTTCGGGTGACAGGATTACATAATGAATTTTTAGTAATCTTTAAATGATAGATCTGACAGGAAAAGTATTCCATCATATGGCAAAACAGCATTTGAGACAACAAAGGTATGATTGGCTTAGACTCAGCACAGTAAGGGCGGATTTCAGAGTAAGTTCTCCCTACATTTTCAGGCAGAGATGGGTTAAAAGAGGGGGAAAAGGATACGCATAAGAATTAGATGAAACACCAGGCAAGATGTTGAATTTTCATTGATGATATTATCAGTATCCCTATGAAGTGGAGTGCTAAAATATAACACTTTTAAAGAATGTAAGTTACCTTCATAAAATCTTCATGAATAACATAATCTCGTTCTGCACGGATTGCTGACATCCCAGCTTCTGTGCAGACATTCCGAAGATCAGCTCCATTGAAACCCTGAAAAATAGGATGGATTTTTATTTTAGAGAAAAAGATTAGGATGAATAAGGAAAAATAAAGCAATGGAAATAATAATGGTTATTGGAAAGAATAGGCCATAAACTCACTTCTGCAAGTTTAACAACTGCCTCATAGTCTATCTCACCATGTTTGGCTATACCAGCAGCATGAATCTTGAGAATTTCCATCCTTGATTGTTCATTTGGCAATGGGATTTCAATCTTCCTGTCTAACCGGCCTGGACGAAGAAGTGCTGGATCTAGAACATCAGGTCGATTCGTTGCCATGATCATCTTAACCTAATAATGTTTTGGGAAAAAGAATGCTACTCAATAAGCAATTATCATAGATAATATGGATCAGTTGATATAAGAAAAAATCATGGAAGAAAATTTTGTTTCTCTTCTTATGGAATATAGCCAGTACCCATTTAAGGCTCGTGAAGTACATCTATCCACTACGTTATTGCATAAAGGATTTAAATGATTCTTAATAAAGTACAACATGGCATATGTTGCAAAAAACATCCATCTGACAGATACTCCATGACCTCAAAAATGCTACATGAAAAATCTTTTATTCACCAAATGTGTCGATCAAAAAATGGAAAAAAGTTAGTCCAATAAAATACCAAGCAGAGATATAGAGATGACATCATCAATCCCCCCAATCTAGGGATGATTTTCAGACACATCAAAGACTGTTTTTCTTCACTAGACATGGAAGACAGGGTATAGAAGAGTTCTGCACCTAGTGTACCATTTGAGACCTGGTGGAAAGCTAATGTTGTATAATATCAGAACAAACCAAGGAACCTTAAAATGTCTAAATAAAAACCATAACCCTCCAGGATCCACTTGGGATCAATAAGAATTAAGAGGGCCTGTTACATGTGGAGAGTCTAAGACATCCAAACGAGAAACTGGACAGATGAAAGATAAGCACAAAAAAAGGGCTATGAATATGCATATTAGAAACCTCAGACTGATGCGATCAATGCGACACCAACTCACATGTCTCATGAACCAGACCATTGGTGGTTGATGCTAGAGTCATTCGAGCCAATGCACATAGACATGTCAAATGATTTTTTTTTTTTTTTTCCACTTAATAAGATTAATGACAATGATATGAGCAATCTAAATAAAGCTAAGGTGTAAAAAAGCTTAAGTCTTACACCAGGTAGCTACTGCTTATAGAGTGCCATGCTTGCATGAGGCATAGAAGAACCTAATTAGTGGATTCCACTTTGAAATCTAATAAAGTTCTAGTGACAAAACAAGGAGGTTCATTAAAGAAAGATTTGTCACCAACAGCTTGTTTAAATCATATTTTTACATACTACTTGTTCTAGTAGTAGTTGTTATGGTGACATGATAGGTTTAAGACATGCAACATACTGTGAAAAGATTGATCACTACAAAATTAATTCCAATGTCCACCACCAAAACAAATTTAAAAAATGAAAAAAAACAAAAAAAAAGTGTGACACCTCAGGAAATCAAGAAAACCTTTTAAGAATTAATAGGGCAGTCATAGTTTTTCGGAGATAACCACCATCACATGTGTGACATGAATAGGGTGGTTATTTTGGGTAAGAGGAAGCACTCTATAACTCCATAGATGAGAAAACTATGTATAATTATACGTACTCTATAACTTCATAGATGAGAAAACTATGTATAATTATATGTATTTAATTAAAACTAGCAACACCCTTCCATAGGTTCATACCTATCAAAGCTAAGGTGGGAAGTAATTAGAGAAGACAACATTTTTTTCTTAGCTACAGCATACAGTGGATGGAATTTCAATTCTCTCATATATGCGACAATCACAACCTCATGGAGTCATGGCCCTTACCCATTATTAACAATTTCCTGCGCACCCGAGAACAGAGAAGGAACCCCAAGGGACTTGAGTATCGCTATGTTAGGAAGTCCAGAATGCTACATAGGACACGACAACTATTCTGGAATAACTCTGGAATGTCACTAAGGCATTTTCAAGTGCTTTGTTACTTTATTTTCTTTAAGTTTTCTGAGAACATTTTCTTAATATTTTTGCTTCTCTATTTATGCATCCAGTTCTGCCTCCTTGTATGCTCCTATTTGAGGCTGAAGTTGCAGTCTTCTTGAGAACTTGTGTAAGGAATCCTGCTCACAACAAGTGACATTCTTAACAAGATTACTTATAGAGGTAATGAAAAGGCACCCTTATGAGGGGTGGAAAGATTGGAGGGTTAACCTCTATTTCCTTAAAGTATGATGGTGTCTAGCCAAGGTCGCCTCTCATTTTTCTATACAAAATCAAAACACACAAGTTGATTCTGGATCTATCAGTTTTAGTTCCAAAGTATCATTAGTTTTTGTCTCATAATTATATAGTGCCTGTTGTTGTAAATATTCTTAAAAAGATGTCCGAATCATATGCTCAACTGCAACTCACAATCCTTATCCATCTCTTTGTCATATGCCCGCTCCAACCCATTAAAAAAGGAGAGTATGTCCTAATCATATGCTCAACCATAACTCCCGATCTCTTTCTTGCATGTCCATTCCAACCCATTCAAAAAGGAGAATTGCTATCTCTCAAAATCCTAACCTGTCTTCTCTCTCATGTGTAACCAAAGCACTATGATTAGCAACAGCATATCGAATGTAATGTTTTAGAGACAAAAATACAGGATTTTTCTTCCTGGAATTTTGAGTTTTAGTAATGCGCTTGAATCTGAAATTCTGTTTTATTTATATTCTTGAAGCCTTCCAAAATGTTTAGATGGCATTTCTGAATATCTATAAATCTAACAATAGTAACTTCAAGGAAGATATATGTGCACTCCTAACCTGGTGGTATATCTGAAGTCACATTGCAATTATCACATAAGATAAGCTTCTCACTAAATGGTGTATGTGGCCTCATATGCTTTAGCAATGAGGACATAGGTGGCATCAAGGTACACAAAAAATTCTAAAGAAAATATAATCTTATGTTAATTATTTGAACTATTTTCTAAAATTATGTGTTCTAATCCCATCATATCTCACTTGTTCAAACTTCTGAACATGGGTATTTCACTATGAAACTCCTTTACCGGATAACTGGAGTTGAACTTCCCAGTATAAATTGATTTATGTTTTATGTTTTAAAGTCATATGTTTTAAATAGAAACTTGAATTCTTTTGACCTTGGGGAAGTTATGTATATTGCGGACCCTTTGGAGAAAGTGGACCAAAATGCAAAGGGAGTTGGTATTACCTGTGGTTATGTTCATAGGACTAGAAAATGCGTTAGCTGTCAGACTTGCAGAGGAATAAGTCAAGAGAAATATCCTTTTGTTGATAATCCTATCGATCGTTTTTCTTTCCAGGTAAATCCATCATTGATGTCTTTTTATTCATTGTAATCTCACCTTTCTTTGATCATTAAAAGCCCTACTAAATCCCCTAAAAAGAAAAGGTAAGGGACAGATAAAAAGCTATTGAAATCACAAGGGCTGAGGTACTTCTGGTCTATGGATGTAGAAAAAGAAAAGGTGACAGATCATCTAGCTAATCCTGAGAAGAGTGTATTCAGTAGTTAAATTTTGAGGAGTCTTTGATTCTCGCTATAGGCCCATACTGGACATTTTCATAGCTATAGGAAGTGGGCAGGCATGTGTTTAGCCTCACATTGGTTGTGTGTTGGGAAGATCACCATCTTCCGCTTAAGATGTCGTACCCACTTTCATAGCTCTTGAACCAGCATCCAAAGAACTCATTAATTTTTTTGCAAGCTTTGCTTCCTTATTCCTGCAGCTGCTCCTTATACAGAATGAACTACAATACTATTCATAAGCATACATGTCAAACACAAAAGGAAGCAATAAAACCCTCTGGTAGTAATAAAAATATTCTGCACTTATCCTACAAACAATGATGAAAGTACTGCTGTTAGTGCAAATAGCAGTTTCCGTTTACTGCAGCAAATATTAGGTCAATAAATGTTATCACTGATGGAAAGAAGCAAACACTACCATATAATTGGGGATATAAAAGCTATAAGCAAAAAGGCATTTGAAGATGTTTAATCATGTCTGTGCAGTGATATTCAGAGGCATGGGTGTCCTTCCTGCTTCACATGAACTATTCCTAGAAATTACTTGGAAAAGGTAAAAAGAAGAAGCCAACCATTTACTAACACCAAAACCAGAACATGATCACAAATTCTGTAGTTCTATTACTTGTGTTTGGCATCAACACCTTGCTTTTACATATATTACTCATAAATCAGTAAACCAAAAAAAGTAAAGCCAGCTGTCCAATTGATATTTTCCTGTATTAGTATATTGTTGCTGAGGTGAGACAAAGATCAGATTTAGCACAGTAGAAACTAAATCAGCTAACCCATATTTTAGCCTTCTTAATATTGCAATCGATAACTTTCTCATTTTCTGTACTCTTTTCATAAGACAACAGTTCGATAAATACTCTTAGACAAACTAAGTTTAGGCAAAAGAAACTCACCTTCCCAAGCTGATCAAATCCATCTAGTTGGTTGAGCAGTTCCATTAGTGTTCGCTGGATCTCACGATCGGCACTGGTCCCTTCACTAAATCGACGCCCACCAATGGCATCAATTTCATCCATAAAAATGATGCAAGGCTAGAGAAGAGGGGCCCATTAATTAATATCAGACAAACCATTTTGCAAATAAAAGTAAAATTCAAGAACCAATCATAGCATATAGAGAGTATCAGATGCTTCTTAAAAAGGGAATGCTGAGATGACGTCAATTTAACAAGAAAAAGACCAGCAAAAAAATCGCAAGATTGCTGAGTCCTTACTTGATGATCACGAGCATAGCCAAACATCTCGCGGATTAATCTTGCACTTTCACCTATATATTTGTCGATTATGGCACTTGATACAACCTAACAGATAAATATAAAAAAAATTAAAACATATATAAAAGGGGTGGGTCAGATTATTTTTGATAACACTAACCTTAAGAAAGTTGGCATCAATGTTACTAGCAATCGCTCTGGCAAGTAATGTCTTCCCTGTTCCAGGAGGGCCATAGAGGAGGACACCCTGAAATCATAAAATCAATTCCCCACAAACTCATATGACACGATGAATGATTCAGTTTAAACCTCAACTTCCTCAAAAGATAGATTTTTCTAGCAAGGCTGCTTAGAATGCTTTGTAGCAATTATAAAAATACAATTCTAACTCATAATGGAGTTATACATTACAGAATCCAACAATGAGCTCATAGTTACCTTTGGGGGTTTAATTCCTACTCTGAGAAAGAGCTCGGGATTCATAAGCGGCAGCTCAATGGATTCTCTGAGTTCCCTGATCTGGTCAGACAACCCACCGACAGCAGAGTAGCTAACATTGCCAGGATCTTCATGAAGCATGTTATACACAACAGGATCAACCTGGAACCAGGAGATAGAACATTGGCAATTAAGTTCATCATATGTGTTTTTACATAATTCAGGAAATGAAAAATAGAATAGAACCAGTGGGAAACCATTAAGTATACATCTTAGATTAGCGCCCCTCCATGCAACAATATACAATGACCATTCAGTACCTCTCGTGGAAGTGCTCGCATGATGGTGAGGGTTGTCATGTCAAGAACCACACGGGTTCCAGCTGTCAGCTTCTCTTTGTCCACCTTACTGCGGCATCCAACTACATACCTTGGGCCGCTACTAGCTTTAACAATTACTGGAATACAAAAAGGTTATCCATTAAATAGCTTGTGCCTAATGATTTCAATCTCATAGCAAAAGAATTTTTAAGAGCAGAAAAATCAAGGTTCGCCATCTCGGTACTAGACCCCATACCGGTGAAATCCCACTGTAGTGTCAGTACGCAATATGGTACGATATGCATGTGCCAGTATATAGCGGTAAGGTATACCGGTGCGTATCTAATATGGTGCGGTACGGGGTGTACCGGGCGGTTCGGCCCGATATGAAATTCCATAGAGAAAATAAATAGCTGAAACCATGATAAAAATTGAACTACAAGATACTTAAAAAAAGACAAGTAAATGAAAATAGCAAGGCACATTAAACAATGGAACTTGGAGCTTCAGCAGATGAACATATTAGGCCACTTGAGGACCTTAATACTTTTCCAATTGCACAAATATATTTTATAATTTAACATCAATTTTTTTTCTGCAAATCTTCGTGAGTAATCATGAATTTGCCATCACAAGCAACATAAAACTTCATTCCTTAAGGGGAACTAGCTATTGTCTTGATGAGTTGAATGTTCATCACAACCAAATTTAACCATTACAATGCAAATAGTGGCTGTTGGTGCAAAAACTGATCGTCGCCGGATTCGGCTAGAGCAGAGGTGGACGAGGTCGCCGCCGGGGACCTGCAAAATAAAGTCCCGTCCGGAGCTGGTGGGGGGTGGCTCCGACAGGATCCTCCGACGATCAAGTCAGCTCTGACCAACAGGAATGGAGTGCTCGGGAATGATTTCCGCAGAGCTTAGAGAGGGAGAGGAGAGCTTAGAGATTAGAGATTCGAGTTAGCGTATCTGGAGAGTCCTTTTTATAGGCAGAGCTTGATGGTGACAGCTGTAGCCGCGTGCTGGTGGGCCGCTCGAGGTCCAACGGAGTCAGGACGCCGTCTGCAGCGGATTGATGGTGACAGCCATCGCCGCCTGATAGCGGATCACTGTCGCTTGCGATGGACTGATGATGATGGCTGCAGCTGTCTTGATACTGAGCCACTCGGAGCCGAATGAAGGGTTGAAGAGCTTCGACGTGTATCCATTTCGGAGGAGTTCGGACTCCTGAAGAGGAAGCTCGGAAGGAGTTCGGCTTCCATAGGCGTCTGGTTGGAGGTGCGCGGCTAAGGCTCGGTCGCTGGGGAGTTCAGTAGGAGCTCGACCGATGAGAAGTCCGACCGGGGGACGACCGCCGAGGAGTTCGCTGAGATGTTCGGCAGAGGGACGACTGCTGAGGAGTTCGGCCGCTAGGAGTCCGAAGGAGCTTGGTCGGCTGAAGGAACGGCCGCTTGAGGAGTTCGGCTGAGGGACGACCGCGGAGAGTCCAAAGGAGCTCGACCGGCTGAGCAGCTCGGCCGGCTACAGGAGTTCGGCTGAGGGACGACCGCTAAAGCTCTTCCGTGGCTACTGCTTGCATTAGGCTGAGCATCAAACTAGACTTCGATAGGAGCGGAATTTATCCCCAACAATAGTCCCCCCACTCCCGAATTCGAAACTCGAAGGAAGGGAGTGCAGAAAAGCGACTGCCGAAGTCTTCTTCTAGGCTCCGTGCTGGTTCAGGTCGAAGCTCGGAGGAGATCTCTTCTCCAGCTAAAATTGATATTGAAGTTGAAGCCCAGGGGAGATCCCATCTCCAACCGAGGTTGAGGTAGGCCACGTCTCCTGCGAAGGAAGGTCGGAAGTTGAGCTCATCGGGGGCGACATTATCTCCTACAGCCGAGGCTGACTCGGAGGAGATCTCCTCTCCTGCAGCCGAGGTCAATACGGGCGCTCAGGAGAGATCTGATCTCTGACCGAGGTTGGCTCGGTCGATCGAGAGGGATCTCATCTCTGGCCCAAGTTGGCTCGGTCAATCGGGAGAGATCTTATCTCTGGCCGAGGTTGGCTCGGTCACCTGTGGCCGAGGTTGATGCGGACACTCGAAGGAGATCTTATCTCCTGTAGACGAGTTTGCCTCGGGAGAGATCTCATCTTCTGCGGCCGAGTTTGCCTCAGGGGAGATCTTATCTCCTACAGCCGAGTTTGCCTCGGGGGAAATCTTATCTCCTGCGGTCGAGGTTGACCACGGTCGCCCGGGAGAGATCTTATCTCTAGCCGAGGTCGACTCGGTCGCTCGGGAGAGATCTGATCTGCCTAACACGACAACTATTGACTGCTTCTTCCCTGTTATCACATAGTTTTCGCACCCAGAAACAATATAATTGAAGAGGAAGAATTTTACCGAGGAGAAGTTACGGGCAGCACATCCCCATTTCAGGATTGTGGGGGCGTTATTCCTTCGGGTTCCCTTAGGCAGCAAGGCCCGGGCCGGACGACCTCCTCTATCTCATGCTAGCCTTCTCAATTTAGAGCAAGCTTTTCTTGGCTTTGTCACTGGGAGACGACGAATCGCCAATGTACCAAGTTCCTCCCAAGGGTAACGTTGATGACGCCATGAGGCGGCCGACCTTCTTGTCGTTTCTGACTACGGCAGCGCCCTTGGCCGATCTTCTCCTGCTTCAGGCTGGCGTTGGAGAAATTTACCCAGTCGCTCCTTTCCGACGAGCTCCTCAATTTTATCTCGGAGCTGAATGTATGCCTCAGTGTCGTGGCCGTGGTCGCAATGGTAGAGGCATTACTTGTTTTGATCGCGCATGCCTGGGGGAGGTCGTAATCCTTCTGGTCTTGATAGTCGGTTCTTAACTTTCATGAGAATTTGAATTCGAGGAGCATTATGGGGGACGCAATCGCAGAACCTTTCGGGAGGACTTCTTCATGCCCTTCTGTCGGGGCTTCTTTGGTAGCGAGCTCGAAAAGTTCGGGCCTTGCTTGCGCTGGGGAGGTCGTGGACGCGGCCGAACTTCATTCCATCCCCTTGTGAAACCTGCAGAAGAACTTCATGCCCCTTTGTCGAAACTTCCGTGATGGCGAGCTCGAGGAAAAGTTCGGCCTCGCTTGCGCTGGGGAGGTCGTGGACGCGGCCGAACTTCGTTCCGCCTCCTTGCGAAACCTTCTGCAGAAGAAGTTCATGCCCCTCTATCGAAGCTTTCTCGATGACGAGCTCGAGAGGGAGTTCGGCCTCGCTTGCGCCAAACTTCATTCCGCATTCCCGCAAAACCTTCCGCGGGAGAACTTCATGCCCCTTTGTCGGAGCTTCCTTGATGATGAGCTTCGAGGAGAGTTCGGCCTCGCTTGCGCGGGGAGGTCGTGGACGCGACCGAATTTCGTTCCGCCTCCTTGCGAAATCTTTTGTGGGAGAACTTCTGCTCTACGTTTCTCCTTCCTAAGTGCGATTGGTATGCCCAAATGCTCTTCCTTAAGGCTGGTTCCTCGCATCTTCATGATGGGTTTGCTGGCAAAGTCTCCGTCGGAGGTTGTCGCACGGCTAGCATCATCTCGACGGGACCACGAACCCGACCAGCAGGTTGAACTGCTCCACGTCTGCGGTGGCTTCGTATGGAACTTGGGCTGCCGGGACTGAAACGGGAGCAGATGGACCTGGCGCGTAGGCCGCCGATCGCCGAATCGAAGCTCTCCTGGGAGGCATTTTCTCTTCAGGAAAGAACTCTAGTGAGGAAGAAGAGAGATCTCCGGAGAGGGAAGAGAGAAATCATCGCCGAGCACTCCTTTAAGAACAAGAGAACCTCGGAGGTTCGTGCCCTTCCTCTAACGCCAATCTGTTGATGCAGAAACTAGTCATCGTCGGATCCGGCTGGAGCAGAGGTGGACGAGGTCGCCGCTGGGGACCTGCAAAATAAAGTCCCATCCGGAGCCGGTGGGGGTGGCTCCGACAGGATCCTTCGACGATCAAGTCAGCTCTGGCCAACAAGAATGGAGTACTCTGGAATGATTTCCGCAAAGCTTAGAGAGGAAGAGGAGAGCTTAGAGATCAGAAATTCGAGTTAGCGTATCTAGAGGGTCCTTTTTATAGGCGGAGCTTGATGGTGACAGCTGTAGCCGCGTGCTAGCGGGCCACTCGAGGTCCGACGGAGTCAGGGCGTCGTTTGCAGCGGGTTGATGGTGACAGCCATCGCCGCCTGATAGCGGATCGCTGTCACTTGTGGCGGACTGATGGTAATGGCTGCAGCTGTCTTGATACTGAGCCGCTCGGGATCAAATGAAGGGTTGAAGGGCTTCGACGTGTGCCCATTTTGGAGGAGTTCGGACTCCTGAAGAGGAAGCTCGGAAGGAGTTCGACTCCCATAGACATCTGGCTGGAGGTGCGCGACTAAGGCTCGGCCGCTGGAAAGTTCGATAGGAGCTCGACCGATGAGAAGTTCGGCCAGGGGACGACCGCTGAGGAGTTCGCTAAGAAGTTCGGCCGAGGGACGACTGCTAAGGAGTTCGACCGCTGGGAGTCCGAAGGAGCTCGGCCGACTGAAGGGACGGCCGCTTGAGGAGTTCGGCCGAGGGACGACCGCTGAGGAGTTCGGCCGCTGGGAGTCCGAAGGAGTTCGGCCGGCTGAGCAGTTCGGCTGGCTGCAGGAGTTCGGCTAAGACCCGTCCGCTGAAGCTCTTCTATGGCTACTGGTTGCATTAGGTTGAGCATCGAACTAGACTTCGGCAGGAGCGAAGTTTATCCCCAACAGTGGCTAAGGCTTATAATCAACCAAATGTTCAACACAAATCTAAGGTATTAACTTTTCCCAAGCCATTGCTTATGCCTTCTGTCGGTCTTCAAAGGCTGATACTGATTGACTTGCTAAGACTAGCAACCAAAGTGGCTCTTGGGCCTCATGAACATGGGAACTGGCACATTGATTCCACTATTTAATCAGAGCAAAACTCCAGTTATATCCATCTAATAAGTTAAGGGCAAGATATTGAAATCTGCAAGGAGACAGTTATTACAACCTATATCAAGTGTTTTACACCACAGAATAATGTAATCTGCCATGATATCAGTAATAATAACACTATATGGACTTAAATAGGGTTCAAAATTTGCTGATAAATCAGAGCACCTTACTACTGCTAAATGGATTAAGCAAAGCATCCTATGATCCATTGCTGTAGTTGGAGTATTATCATTGGAATAAGTATACTATTTCCCTGATCCTTAGAAATCAAGAATGGGAGTGACGAGGTACAGGAACTAGATTTGATGAAGGACAATAGATATCTTAATTTCAAAGAGGAGCAAGGAACGGAATTGGGTGTACAGCTAAGAAACAGGTTCAACTCCATATATCAGCCCCCTTGATTCCAAGTCTTAACTACATAAAAAACATCAATTAGAAAATGGCCAATGGTAAATGAATTTGTAGAACAGCCAAAACAAAAAAAAACAGCTCTGCAGTTAAAAGGAGAGCAGATCACTTACAGCGCTCGTTGTCAAGTGGCCTAAGAACCTCCCCTATAATCTGCCCTACACTTTGGAGGGACTTCAGATCATCTTCAGTTTTGGCAAATTCCTTCTTTGAAGCCCTCAGGTTCTCCCTCACTGCATATCCAGTTTCCACCACGTCAGTTATGGTGACAAAGATCAAGATAAAAGAATTTACTAGTTATTTCAGACTACGAACCAGTCAGATATGCAAACCAAGACAAGCAAAAGATAACAAATTCAATATCAAGGACAATTATTGGAAGTAGCAAGGAAAACAAAACAATTACATAATCTAGCATGATAATGTTTGGGCATAAAAAAATCATGACCATTTCAATTGCAGATAAAAGATTAGCATAGTACAACCAAGAGTTTTCGGAAATCTAACATAGTTTCTTTGAGTTCTAGATATCTTCCCACCACCTTATTGAAGGTTTACGAGCAAAGAAAAAAAATGGTGCTTCATCTAGCTTGTTCTAAATATCCAAAGTTCCTCCAATCTGGTTTAATAAGTTGGAACCTTGCCTCTTTGACCAGCAAGGCCAATCATGGCAGATATCACATTTCCTGTTCTATCATTCTGTCAGGCCAACTTCCTACCAGTACAGTTTTGAGTTTATGAGTCCCACCTGTAACATGTTCTAATACTGTACTGACATTGCATGCCAATAAGCACCTAGATAATCCCTATGTGACATGAACATTATTGGGTGGTTTTCCACCTCTAGGCAAGAAGGATAAAGTGAAAGGGGCCATCCATGCTGTGGCATTGTTTCCATTGCTGGCACTACTATTAACCATCATGATTATTGTTGTTTACCCAATTCACCCTCTGATGGTACTAATAAGCTACTGTCAGAGAAGTCAGTATTAACTTATAACAAGAAGCAACAAGTATTAATGTAAAACAACATTATTTAACCAAAAAAGTGTTAACTGATTATGATAAACGACTAAAACCCCCAAAAAAAACTAATACTATTTATAGGAATAGTGCAAAACAAAAATTAATAGTCATCAAAGAGGGGGGGGGGGGGGGGCTACTATTTATGTTGATCTTAATGTAACTAGAGCCTCCAAATTTATTAAAATGACCATTACCCCATTAGCTTAATTGTTCTTTCAAGCTGGTTCAAGCCACACCATTTCTAATGAAAAAAACATCTAAGAAAAGCTGGCCCTATCTAGCTTTCATATGGTGCTGGGCCACATAACGCTCATTCAAAAGCCAAGAAAAGTCTAAGAGGCCTTGCATATGGACCTAGGCATATGTTGTTTGGGCAGAAAATGCAAATCAAGCACCATGCAATAACCTACCTCCACTACTGCTACTATTCTACCATGATCTGCCTCTCCTCTTCGACTTCCATATTCCTTCTTCATTCTCCTTCCCCTCCACCCTCATCCTTCAGCTCCTTTGTCTCCCATCCCCCTTCCTTACCCTCTACCTCCACTGCCTCTTTCTTCTTCCGCCATCTTTCTTCTTATTCACCTAAGTACCCCATTGGGCTCCTGAATACAACTTAGGCACTATGTGGTGCCCTAGCTACCCATACCCTAGCCACTTTTTAGAATCTTCATCATTGGCAATAAAAATGATAAAAAAAACTTCAAACTTATTTCAGATTTAATTACTATGTTGCAAACTGATGCGGAGAAGATTTCCTTTGACCTCGGTACATGCTAAGGAAGGAACAGCTCAGGCTGGCCGACCAATTCACTTGAGCTACAAATGGCACAAAGTAGCAACCCCGCCAATCCACAATACTTGATGGCCATTATGCTCGGAATCGACATCCGATAGTAATGGCATAGATGAGACGCCCCAAACTACAAGGCAACAACTCACCCCAGGCACATGTTGCACATAAGACACGACCATTGCTCGTGCAATCCCACGGATATGACCACCACTCATTGCAAGAGTGGCCACCTGCCTCCCCTATAAATAGAGAGAGACAGGAGACCTCAAGCAGGTCTCTCGAGATCCTCAAGCCCATCTCATTCTCATTCTCTTCCATTTTCTCTCTTCCACTGTTCACTGATCTCTAGCTAACTTAAGCGTCGAAGGATCCTTGCCGAAAAAATCTTTAGGAAGGGAATTCTTTTGTAGATCCATCATTCTCCTCAGGAACTCACCTGCTCAGCCGACCTCAAGTTTCTTTGGCTACACCGACCTCATCAGATCGAAGATCAACCACAACAAAAACTATCACTCTTAACCTTTGTAATAGAAAATCATGAGTAATTATAGCAAAATTAATACCATTAAAAAATAATTGATATTATAAACATATTGATTGTATATGAAAATTGAAAATAATACTATAATGGTGAAACAATATCATATAATGATATTATAATGGCCATAATGTAAACACATATCCCATTATTTTATCTGGTCATTACAGATCATTCGAGCGTAATCAACCTATTATTTTAAGTGCTTGATCTAGCACCAACTATCTGAAGTGGAAGCTCTTTGATTACATATGAGTTGACTTGGGTGAATTCTCAAACACTTTTGTCATGCAAGCGGCGCAACAAGCAAGGTTTTGAACACTCAGTTTGGTGGTTCAAATTTTAAATTTAATTTAAGTATTTCCTGATTCAAAATTTCAGATTTTGAACGTTAAGTTTTTCTTTCGGGAAGGTGTTTGGCTGCCAGAAAGGGAAATATCCAAAATGGAAAGTTATACAATGATAGAGAGGAGAAAATCAAGAAACAGAAAATTCTATTAAATGTAGAAACTGCCAATTCCACGATTTAAGCATTGTTGCATAAATATGGATGAGAGAATCAGAATTGGACACATCCAGGTTCCTGACTTGATAGAAGAAAAAAGAGGAGATATGCCGGCACAATCGAAAAGAAGTAATTTTAACAAAAAAAATTTAGATATACTTGTATTTTACAATGTTATATAAAAGAAATGTTAAATAAATTGTTTGTTAAGGTCTTGCAACGTACATTTTTGTTATTTAAACTCCCAAATTAACTTAAGAGTAAATAGAAGATAACGTTTCATAAATTTATTTTAACAGTTGTATCCTTCACTAACCTCTGAAAAGAACAAAAGCCACCCCTTTGTTGTCATCATAGTCTGTTAAAAGCCATTGTTTGAAGAGTTGAAAATCCACCAATCTCTAACTGAAGAATCTCATAACTATCTTAGCATCTAATGCGTATCCAACTTATATATGTCCCAAACATGGATTCTCTGAGGTGGATGTGGTTGTCCATGTAACAATAGGGAAATAGAATTAATTTATGGAATTCTAAAACACAGCCAAAAGCATGGAATTGCAAAATAACTATGAAGTTTCTAAAACTGCAAAACATTGTGAATTTTAGGTACATCCAAAGCCACTCTAAAGAATAAATTGAAAACACACTTAGTTGCAAGGGAGATATTTACTCAAATCTAGTTCATGGTAGAACTAGGTGTAAATTGTGATTCATAAGAGTTAGCAAGTACTCGTCCTCAACATTTGCTTGAGATAGTTTCTGACTAAGTTGTCTTATTGGTTTTAGCTAGATTTGCGCAAATGTAAGGAAACACATTATACACCACATAACACAACTATTCGTGCCCAGTAGACTCTTGTAACTTAGGGGATTGATGCAAAGGATGGTGAATATGAATCAAGAGAGGTTCTTGAACCACTCATAAGCTATCCATTTGAATTCGAAGGATGAATTCTAAGGTAGGAAATAGGGAAGCAACTAAATTTAGGCATAATCCTATTTTCCTCAAATGTTACGTTATAATATAAGTATGGTGATAGACCCGCTAAGATAGTGGTGTCGAACAAGGTTAGCAATCTCGCATATCAAACCTCATATCATTCATGTATATATATGATATGAGATATGAGATGTGCTATATTTCTTGTGCCTGCTCGCGGTTTGCAGAGCTAGAAGATATCTCCATGGGTCAGCAAACAGCCTTGCTCATGCAAATTCCAAACATCCATTTGCATCTCTTATGCATCATTTTTCTTTAAAACTTGTCTTCCAATAAAACCTACAACAAGCCCAATCCCCAATCCCATCACTAACAAAATCCCCCATCTCAACTTCCAATGCCTTCACGATTTGAAAGAAGAGAAACAAGAAGATAACGACGAAAAAAAATGGCCGAACCCTAAATTGAATATTGGAATCCACGGACCCATTACTTGGGAATAGAACCCAATTCACGACACAGAAGCAATGGCGAAAAATAAAAAGAATAGGGCGTTGGATTGAAGAGTGTGAGAAAGGAGACGGAGGAAGAGGAGGCACCAGTACGAAGCCGGGAATCGAGCTCCCTGTGCTGGAGGAGCTTCTTCCGGTAGTCGTTGACGGCGCTCCGGCGGCGGGCGGCATCCTCTCCCTCGCTCATCTTCTTCAGCTGGATCCCGACGAGGCGTCGTATTTTTAGGTTTCGGCTTGAGAAGAGGCGACAAAGGCAGGTTTTACGTGCGTGCCATGTCGATCCGGTATGCGCAGATATGCGTATGGATGTGCTGCTCGCCAGCTGTATGCCGTATTGCCGAAGCAACGCATCGCGGGTTCAATTTTTGGACAAACTCGCAGCGCATCGGCCAATGGGTCAAGTTTTCGCAAACTCGTCGTACGTATGTTTGGGCCCAACTCTATGTTTGTCTTTGGGCCAAACCCGCGGTGAGCAAAATAAAAAAATTCCGCGGATGATGATTGATTGTCGATTGAGACTCGAGTAAAAAAAAAAAATTTTTTAGGGTGCCATACTCGGACTTCGTATGATAGCCGATTACTATGGATGATATTTACAGAGCTACAATGCCCACAATCTAGAAAGTATTTTTTAGTAAAATATTTTTCTTTTCTTTAGTCTAAAGTTGCCTAAAATTAGGGTTAGAGCTTTGGGCCCAACTCTATGTTTGGAGTCAAGCTCACCATACTTGTTTAACGGGACTCAAGCCTAGCTTTGATTTTGATCCAACCAATTTTGGTACATATCGAAATCAGCTCAATCTACTTATAGGATTTTCTGAAAAAAAATATTTTTTACACCATGGATAATTTAGCTTCACGGATACTGCTCGTGGTAATTAACTTTCGTATGGAGTTGAAGTGTGGCATTCTAATTTTTTTTTTGGTTTCATACAAAAGTCATTTATTATGGATAGTATCCACGAAGCTATACCGCATAAAAAAAAATTTCTTTCTCTAAAATTATAATTAGCTCAATCCCAATAGTATGTTGATGAGCAGGACTTTTTTTATCTCTCTCTGCCTAATAACTTAAGGATGTGGATTCAAATAGTGTATAGTGGTTATGGAAGCAAAATCAGGAGACTTGGTTTTGAAGCAATAAAGTATAGCGATCACAACCTGTTAAAAAACCCTTGTTAATTACTGGATAGGTGCGTCTACCATTTTTGTTGTAATCATGAAGGTTTGCACTGTTCTGTACTGTACTTATTATACTGCTTAATAAAGCTTATGCTCCAACTAAAAAAAATATTTATATAAAAATTTTTTCAGACGCCCATGGCCTAACAAATGAAGATGGTAGAGTGAAGAAAAATGACTTAATGACCGCATAAAGAACTTTTCTTCATAAAAAGATATTTTTTGCAAATAAAATTTTAATATATTTAATTAATTATAAAAAAAAATTTATTGTAGAGTGACTTATATTTGATTAAGTATTTATTTAAAAAAAATTATATAAAATATCTATTATACTCTGAATAGATATAAAAATTATATATATTTTCTAAACTTTATATAAATAATAATATTATATTTATATTAATATAAATATTATATTAATATATTATAATATAATATTAGATCATAATAATTTATTATATTAATATAAAACTAATATATATTGATATAATATTAATATTTTAATAAAATAAATTTATTAATATAGATATAAATATAATATAATATTAATATATTGATATAAATATTAAAGTAAAATTAAAATATAATAAATATTATAATATTAATATAAATATAAATATTATATTATATTTATATAAATATTAGGATAATATTAATATTTATGAAAATAATATTTAAATGATATTTTCAAGATCTTACTATTCAGTATTTTATCTTAACTATGATATTTTACAAAATTTTAGGCTTCGATTTTAAAAGGATATTTTTAGAAAAAAAAATACTATCAATTTTCATCCAATGGATAGATATAAATATAATATAATATTAATATATTGATATAAATATTAAAATAAAATTAAAATATAATAAATATTATAATATTAATATAAATATATATTATATTCATATAAATATTAAGATAATATTAATATTTATAAAAATAATATTTAAATAATATTTTTAAGATTTTAGTTTATGTTACTATTCAGTATTTCATCTTAATTATCATTGATATTTTATAAAATTTTAGTCTTAAATTTTAAAAGAATATTTTTAGAAAAAAAAGTATAATTAATTTTCATTCGATGGAAATTTTCAAGACCCATCTCTCTCATAGATTTTTACTCCTAGTGAAACCTGAGAAATATCTTTCTATAGAAAAAAAAAAATTTATTCTTTATCCTTTTAAAATTTCAACCAAACAAAAGGCTTCTCTCCACTTTCTCTCTTCCCCCCCCCCCCCCCCCTCCATTTTCTATAAACCAAATGAGTCGCCTCAGGAGGCACAAGTGTGCTATTGTGAAACAGCAACTACATCGGTAGCGCGCAATTTATTCGTTTAAGATCCTATGCTGCTATACATGCAATCATGTTTAAAAAAACAAGCTTGTTAGAACTAAGTGGAGCCTGGAATCTAAAAGAGTCCAATTAATCTACAAGAAAGACTTATTAGTGAAGTCGAGCTCTTAATCAACCAGGCTCCAAAGGCATTTGCAGTAAGTGCATAAACTCTTGGCTCGTTTATCCATGACTAAGTGGAGCCTGAAATCTAATTATTAAAAATATATATATATATATATGTCTTTATCATCAATATATTGGTGGGCTTCACGATGTAATAACTGAAGAGAGCTTTTTCTAGATGAAAGAGCAGTATCTTGGGGGCAAATCCTCTTCCATACGCCATGACATATCGTGAAGGCGATGTGTCGTAAAAGACTGATGTTACTCATTAAATCTAATCACCCCCGGAATAAAACCATGCATTTTCAAAAGTTCTGATGAGCTAATGTTGATGGTAGTTAGAGGTTTATCGATGCTGCTTTGAAGTGATCAACTAAATCATGTTCCAACACGAACTATACGGTTTGATGTGCTCACCTGTTTTCAGCAAGGATAAATTAGGGAATAACTAATCCAACGGATACTGGAGACGAGTAAGATGTGTACAGAAAGTAGCTATGTAGAGTATAACCGAATGTAAGAATGTTCTTTGGCTAGGCAAAAGCTCATAGTCGGATGACAAGGACACCAGCAACATTGTCACAACCTGATCCAGCTCTGTGCTAACAAACTCCACAAGAAATTTAGCCTTAAATGCTTTCCTAACTAGCGGACTAGTTATTTATGGCTATCCTATTGCAGAGCAACAAACAACAACTATAGGAGGTGGTGAGTGATATTATATATATAGAAAGAATCGGATTAGAATATATTCGATCGAATTTAGATTCAGCTTCGATCAGATCAAAACTCTATAATAAAGATTTTACATCAATGATCCAAGCCGTTGAATGTGATTTACTACCTCAAAACCGCTTGCACACCAAAAATCATATGATTTAAAGATCACTAACCTATGCATCAAGTAGTCAAAAATTGGACAGCCTAAATAAAATTGAATTAGATGTATTTTTGGATCACTTGATGCATAGACTAGGGTCTTCAAATCGTATGATTTTTTGTATGCAAGTAGTTTTGAGATAGCAGATCACATCCAGCGGCTTGAATCATTGATTAGAATCCTCATTATAGAAGATCGAATTTAGGTCCAAATCTAATCGAATGTATTCTAGTCTAGCTCTCTCTCTATATATATATATACAAATGAGTTAATGATGATGAATTTATTAAGAGATTGCCGATACTAAAGTAGAATTACTGGCTACAGAAAAAACTGACATAGAGAAGGGAAAAATGATGCTTATTCTGAAGATCCAGTAACAAAATAGGAATGTATTCCGGTCACACCGCTATAACATTATTTATTTATTCCTCTATGACCATGATACAGAAAAAAAAAAAAAAATGTAACAGAAAACTGAAGCAAAATACGGATAAAAAAGTTCGACCTCTTTTATCTTTCACAATTTTTCAAATGTTCTGAAAGTCTGGGAGAGAGGGAGAACAGGAGAATGTCAAGAACTCAAAAGAAATCCACATTGAATTCACTCGCCAATTCCCCTCGAGGTATATCAAGGCAGGCTTCCGTTAGGTCTCGAGACAGCGACCTCATCGGATAGCTATTGTAATCTTCTGTGCTCTGTACGTGGTGCTGTTTCTCATGCCATGGACTAATCTTGTGTTCAAAAGTTTCCACCCCATTGTTATGTGTGTGAGTTAATGAGCCTACCTTATTATCAGAAACCCAGTTTAGGACCTCATTCCCCAACACGTAGTTGGTGTCTGTTCCTATATTTCTGTTCCAGTTACTACTGTTGCTCGAGCTCTCCCCATAGCCATAATTCTCCGAAACATCGAGGAGACTGCTATAATCACAAAATCCTGAGCTGGTTAGCAGCTCATTCTGATTGAAAGGCTTAAAAGTTTGCTGAATTTCACCGCAAAGGTTCGAATCGGTCTCCATTAGATCGACACCCGCCTGGACATCAATCAAGGGGAAGGGATCAAAAACTGGCTTCGCTGGCAAATGCTCTAAGGAGCCACTACTGCTCGAATTGTTCAAACCAGGCTTTTCTACTGGTGCTTCTATCTCACTCAATGGCTTGTGGGTGCTGGGATCAATTCCCCTCTGCCGAAGCTTCTTTTTGAGGCTTGAGTTCCAGTAGTTCTTGATCTCATTGTCTGTTCTTCCTGGCAATTGCGATGCAATTTGAGACCACCTGCAGCTCCAAATAGGAGAAGGTTCGATAACCAAGAATTGAAGCATTTAAGATCTAAATGTGGTTGCTAGGAGGAGAAGTCCCAAGGTCTGGTCTGTACCTATTGCCCAGTATCTCATGGAGGCATATGATCAAGTCCTCTTCTTGCTGTGAAAAGCTGCCCCTCTTGAGATCTGGCCTCAGATAATTTATCCATCTCAGTCTACAGCTCTTTCCACATCTTTGCAACCCTGGAGGAAGGAAAGAGTGATATGAATTGGATGAAGAGTCCGAATGATGAGAAAAAGTATGGAGCAAAAATATACCTGCTAGTTTTGGCACAGAGCTCCAACAGCCAACTCCAAATCTCATGATGTGATTGTAGAGCTTCTCATCCTCTTCAGGAGACCACAGGCCTTTCCTCAGCTTCTGCTTGAGACAGCAGGAATGCCGTCCCATTCCTGTGATTCGATGACCGAGAATTCTGGGGGACGGGATCTGCGGAGGAGCTTCGATGTGGAATGCTTTGTGATGGTTGGAGGATTTAATAGGCTGATATATGTGAGAGGGAAATTCGAGTAATTTAGCAGCTGAATTGTATGGGATGCAATTCTATGCTTAAGACTGAAGTTAGATGAAGAGAAACAAAAAATAAGAGGAGGGGGGGGGGGGGGGGGGGGTGGGGGGGAGGGAGAGAGAAAGAGAGAGAGGGAGAGAGATAGCTAGCCAGGCAGAGAGCAAGAGAAAGGAGCACAGGAAGGTGAAACAATCAAGTGGTCTTTAAGCAAGGCTTTGATGTTCTTGCATTGCAATGGATTGGGATTTAAGGTATCTTCAATTATGGGAAACGACTGAATAAAAAATTCTGAAAAGAGGTTAGCAACAGTGGGGGAGATGGGGGGACTTGAGTTAGGAGAGATGGAGGGGAAAGATAAAGCCTTTTGGGTTGGTTGGGGAAATGACATTAGATTTGAAACTCCGCTTCAAGTGGTTAAGGGAAAGGAAGCTTCATATTACTCGTACGCTAAAATAAACTAGAGTTACATCTACCTGCATTCAAAAGTTGATTATATTTGGTATGACTATTTCATATCTATCTTATTTTTTCCTTGCACAAAATTAGGGATTTTTATTTACAGATGATGGTAGGGTACCGATCATTCATCAGTCTCAGCAACAACCACAGGCAGCATCAGTTTGCATCTTTATGATTGTTACAAGCATAGAATTCTGATGAAGTCCCGTGGTTCACTTTCCCACAGATCTTTACGTTTCTGATGAAGTCCCATGGTTCACTTTCCTATAGATCCTTATGTTTCTGAATTGTATCTTCACCTTCGACAACCATAGATTCGGGATTTGACCTACACATCCACATTATTCTCCGCAGAGTAGATGACTAGTTAACCACCAAAATTAGTAATTTCCCCAGCCAACCATGTCTGCAATTATAATGATTGCACTTGAGATTCGGAAAAAATTCATCCATCTATTTTCCTTAGATATGCAGTTTTAATCAGAATTAAGCATAACAAGAGCAATTCTATGTTTTTGTGGTATTAAAAGAGTGGGCTTAAAAGTCTCGAACTGGAATCTTATTTAAGCATCAAAACATTTTTAATACTGGGTTAGAAGGAAAAAGAAAACCATGTTACAGCGATTTAGATATTATTTACGAGCTGATTGTAGTACGTGATGGGGGAGAACAGTCTAGGTCTGCTGAAACTTACGACATCCAGCATCAAATGATGTAACATCTTAATGTTAACCAAACTCGAAGAACTGTAGATATTGATCTAGAAGGAGCCAACTAAGAGAGAGCTTAGAAAGCACTCCACCAGGTTGGCCCATCGCCGTCCCTTTCAATTACCTGATCGCATCTCTCTCATACACGCACGTAAACCCACACCCTTGCAACATTCTGCCATGTAGGAAAATCATATTGCTAGCCTCTCCTCCTGAATCATGGTCAATTATCTATCTTCAGATCAACTTCGATCTCCACCCTTAAATATTAAAAGGAAAATTCCAAGTAGAGATCACCACCTCATTCTTTCAATATCAAGAAGCATGTTCTGGGATAAATACACGGCAAGTTGGAAGACACCAGTCCTATACAAATCAAATCCTCTATTTAATTGTTCTGTATTTCCTATTCTCATTCTTTGAATTTTACCGTTATGGTTGGCGGTGTCGGTGTTAATTATTAAGCCCAATTTTGGAGATTGCCATTGTTGACCCCTAGGAAGGTAATAAGAGGTGCTCTTTTTGTAGTCCAGCCTTTTGCTAGATATTTTTTGAATTAATGACTTTTAAAAATGGCACAACAACTATTCATGAATTAATTATAGTGCCACTTTTAGTTACAAATTATGTGAAATGGTAGTATAAAATGTGAATATTAAAAAGTTCGAATAGTGGCTATAATCATAATTGCACATTGCTTACATCATAATCTTCAATGCTCTTATATTAATGCAAACAATGATTTTATTGTTTTTAGAACGTTCGATTCTAGAGCCAATCAGACCCCCTCACCTAGACAGAGGATGTTCCAAGTTCAAAGCTTGGGAGATATTCTTTGGAGCATTTGGATGCGACCTACCTTCCTCTCTTTCTCTAAGCCCTCAAGAAAGGAAAACCGCATGCGGATCGAGGAAAAATTTGCCACAAAACTTCTATTCACGTGTTGATCATACAAAGTGATTATTCCGATCGTCATTTGGGAAGGCAAATTTAAGAAAAAAAATCAAGTCACAGATTGCTTAAATAGATTGATGTTGGCTGGAAACCATCTATAATTTAAAGTGGCTGCTTTTAGATTTTCTTTTTCTTTTTTTTCTTTTTTTTAAATATATATTTCCGGCAAAAAGAAACGTGCAAGGGTGTCACGGTCATTGGAAGAAGCCTAGGTTGTGGGCTTAAAGATCTTGCGTCCTACGTGAGCTTGACCTGGACATGCCTCCATGGGAAAGGAAACATCATGGTGGCTCCTCTTTCAAGTTATAGAAACTGGATCGAAGGGAAGGACGGGGAGGGCACAGGAGAAGAGCAAAGGCAGGACATTATTTTAACGTGCCTTGGTTGTTTAGGGCCTATGGTCTATTATGAGATGGCGTAAGATCTACTTGTCTTATTCTATATTTTGCATGATCTATTAGTTAGTATTTTAAAATGTTAGACCATGCACCAACATGCAAGTATTTTTATCATGACTCCAGAAGACTTGTTGGGGTGCATATCATCAAAATTTCTTTCTCTAGCAGAAAGAATATCCTAAAAAATTTCACAGGAAACAAGTAGATAGGAAGGAGATGGTTATACTTCATGGTGAGATAAAAGGAAATTAACCAATTTAGATAGTCTGCCGCTACTTTAATTCATCAAAAAATTTGAATTATTAATGATTATAGCTCCAAAAAAATGATGGAACATTCATGCTCATGTTGGCAATAAGAATTTATTGGAAATTTCACATTTTTATTTGGATAAACATCAATCAAGTAATTTGAATCTTGAAGGTCTATTTACAATATTGGTGTTAATGGGTCCATGCCACCAGACCCTTCTTTCTTTTCCTATTGGTTTCAGTTAGCCAGACAAGAAAGGAAAAGGATTGGTCATTATCAATTTTCTTTCATTGCCATAAGTATAACAAAACGCCAGTAAACTGACGCTCGCCGAACTTGCTTCTTTTCTACATCATTAGCTATTTGATGCTGCAGTGATATTATTCCCCCTTTTCTTATCCTTTTCCCATGATGTAAGTTGGTGCCTTCAATGTGCCACTTGAGAAATAAAAAATGAATTACTACTTTTTTTTTTTTATTTAACTAGAGCAAGGTTTCCTCAAATGCAAGGGTGCCACATGATACTCGATCTATAAAGGCGATTTTAACTCAAAAGTGTCCCAAGGTTTGTTGAGCCAGACTTGGTATTTAAGACAATCATTGCTGTATGAGGAGAATTTTCTAACTTGTGCTTAAAGATGGTCCTGTTATTATTATGCTGGTTGACACATTGTTTCCTTGTTATCTCCAATTGATGGATTAGTGATTGACCTTTGTTTTGCTAACTAAAGGTACCCCTCCAAATCCAAGCTTCCATCATTGAAAAGCAATGCGATGGATTAGAAGTGGAAAGGTATAACAAAGAACACAAATGGATCCGTGACAGATCAGACCATTTGAAGATGTAAAGGGAGGAGAGATTTTTGCTTGCTAGTTGTTCTCCATTATTGAATTATTAATCCTCCTCCACAAGACCAACAAAGACCATGAACCCTTAACCATATCCGAGCTTCCTGTCTGCTTCTTGTTTAAAGGTTTTCAATGCAATCTTTTGCAATCCAACAGGTGGAGACTGGACAGTGGAGAGAGTTGAGCAAACAGTAAAAAGAAAGAATAAAAAGTCAAGGATTTCATGCATTCTTTCCCACCAACACTATCTTTCTTCCTTTCATTGAATTATTCAAATCAACTCTATTAACTGTAATCCACTTCTTGCATAGATATTTTTGAGTAACGCGCAACCATCCTTTTCTAGGTCCATTTGGCATGGAAAAGAACTAATCGGAGAAAGACTAGAAACAACTAATCTGCATCGACCGACCTTGGGTTAGCTTACCTTCTCTCATGAAAGAAATCCTCAATTGACTGACTTCTCCCAGGATGATCTCTTTTCAGTTTCTATATAACAATAAACGTTGAAGTTAGAATTTATCTCAGAAAACCTCCTCTAAACATCTAAATCACTGAGAAACACCAGCTGTGATATATTTATACACTAGCAATTGATCATAGAAGAGAGGCAACATGATTTAGAATAATTATTTACTTTTATTAAAGATATATATAGACAATGCTCAAAAGAACATAAATAAAATTTTGGTGGTTAAAGGTATCGAAAAAACCCATTCGATGGGTGAGTTAATTATCTCCTTTCACTTTTGTTGTTAAAGGGAAGCATACCCCTAATTCATGAATTTATTGTTCCGGAGCGAAAGCTCATTCTTTTAAGAAACAAATCAAGACTAAACCTCATGGAGGTTCAGTTAGTAGGTCATATTTATGCCAGACACTGTTATATTCTTGTCTAGGCTAACATCCTTGCAGAATCTAAACTCAAACCTCCGGTCAAATTAAATGTCCACCTCATAAAGCCTTGTACACATGCATATTCTTTAACAGCATAATTTTTCAAAACTTGGCTGAGGAATATATAAGCTAGACCCCAGACCGAGTAAAAAGACTTGGATGATTCCAAATCTATTTCACCAACGAGGTGATCACATCTTGTCGGAGACCTTGTGTTTGACGTGCAACTATTAAATGGACGGCTGGACCGATCTGACGTCATCTAGGCTTTGACCAGCGGAGCGTCGGCACGAAGGTCCCTCGCCTCTTTCGATTATACTTTTCCCACTTCTCGTCTCATATTCCGACAGTTACGTCTCAACAGCGTAATCGTGACACGTTTCTACGCCACGCACCAAACATTGCATTCTCCCGCACGTGCAGTCTCACCACACATGCTAACGAATTCCATCTGATTTGAGATAAAATACACAGACTAGGTGTTGGCTTTCATTTTCGGAGGAAATCTAGGTTTTGGCTCTTGGGAGTCGGGTTAGATCGCATTTTAGAGTTTGAGCTGAGCACAAGCATTGCTCTTCGGAAGAAAAAATTATAGCATGCACTGCATGGCTTTGCATGCCACCAGCGGTCGAGGTGTATTGTCATATGCCAATCACTAAGACAAGCATGCTATAAATGGAATCCACGCTAATGCATCTAGATGATTGATGGATGCATCGCGCATACAATAATTTTTTCTTTGAGAGGTTGGCATTTTAAGCTCAAATTGAGCTTCTATTTATTTATTTATTCAACATGTGCATTGCGATTATATTGAAAGAAATGTGTGGTCATCCTAATTCAGTTGGTTGGAATCCTTCCCTTTAAACCAAAGTGATCCGGTTCCTTTGTTAATTATTCTTTTATTTTATTCCCATCCTCATCTTGATTATTTTAAAATTACTTTTCTAATTGATGTGTGGTCATGTGAAGTGGGCTAAACGAACAACGGATGATAATGGCGATGTTTTATCATATTTTCTATAAATTAGCTATAGTTGCTATTCATGCTCATCCAAGATTAGGATTTAAGTCCGGATCAAAGAAAAAGCTCCCTACAGTGGTCCTACTATCAGCCTTAAGCAGCTAAACCTAAGAAAACTAGTTTTGGGCTGAATGTTTAGGCCCTAACATAATTAACTAAAACCTACAAAGCATAAAGTTCATCTATAGGCAGTGCCGTTTAAAGGTTAGGTGAAAATTGACTTTGGTCTGACCTAGTCCAGACTAGAGTGAGTAATATATATATAATTCCTATTTGGGCCGGGGGTTGAAATCTTTTGGACTCGCGCTTGAGATCCACCCCAAGCTAACTTTGGGCCTGGAGCTGATCTGACGCTTTAACATGTTTAACTAATAAAAATCCCGGTCGGATTATAGCTCAATTTCCATCAAGGAAGATATAGCTAGTCAATAATTAAGGAGTTTTTCATAGGTTGACCTATGTCCTGCCTTGATAGACTTCTAATAATTTCAGAATTTTTTTTTTGAAGGTATTCAGAAATTTTGTCTGTATTCCATTGGTTGATAGCATGGAAAACTCCCATGGTTTTTATCAGCAAAAAGATAGAGTTAATGCTACCATCTCTTTCTAATATATATATATATATATATATATATATTAAAATAAAAATATCAGTTATATGTTTATTTTTTCTTAAGGTGCGCCCACCATGTATCCATAAGGCGCCATTTTTTTCCTTCCCTATTCAACAGCTTCAAGCTTCCCACATCTTGTTGGAACTCCTGAGGACAAAAAAAATAAAGGAAAAATCAGGTAAAACATGAAAAAAATTAATGATCTTAATAGGGAAAGATGGGAAAAAAATTGAGGATAAAACCGTCCCCACATAGATAATCATTTTTCTCTTTCCACTTTTTTTTTTTTTTTTTCATTTCATTATCTTTTTCAAAGATTTGTGGGAAAGGATTGCACTAGAGAGATTAGAGGGGTTTTTTAGGTTTCCATCACATCCATCTCTTGGGGTTACAAGCTAGTAAAGTTCTATTCCATAGAAACCAAAAATCATTCTCGACAATTATAATGGTTATGATGGCTACAGTCCTATTATTTGTCTTACAATGTATTATTCTAATTTTCTTATTATTAAAATAAAATAATCATTGTTATGATGAGTATTATAACACTGTTTTAATCTAGTAATCTACCATCTACAGATATACAGTGTCAAATGTTTTAAGATAGAGAGCATCTAAGATAAGATAAAAACTATATCTCTTAAAAAGAATATAAATAAAGTTGGAAGGGACAAATCACACCCAAATTTATACATTTTGAGGATGCATCCAGATGTACTAGAAATTATGATATTCCATGTTTTTTAAAGTATTAGCATGATTTTATAATGCGGAGCGTTTGGTTGTAAGATGAAATACCAAAAAGGTCTTAAAATCATGAAATTGAAAATTTGTACTTTGAGTAGAATTATTTAAATTCGTATCTTTTTCTCATTCTTATATTTAAAATTTCCATCTTTGGATTTTCTGTGTTTAGCAAGCACACACCTGGTAGCAAATTTTAAAACTAAAAAAATACAAAAAAAAAAAAGAAGCAAATTCATGAGAAAAAATTTATAATTTTTAAATTCAGAATCTCCAAAGCAGCCTAAGTCAACTTAAATACAAAAATGGGCCATGTTCGCAGTTATCTCAAGTCTCAGCATGATTCGGTTACAAGCACACGGCTCGGAATGTGTTAACTCAAATTGTCAACTTCTAGTTTTCACATGTCAAGATCATATAATATAAATCATGAAAAATGTTGCACCCGATTTAAGCTTTTCACCCGAAAGGTCTGATTTGAAGTTAGATAATCTTGATCTCTAGGCTCGCATGGGTGCCTTTTGACCTAAAGCTTGCACATAACTTAGAAACAACTTGGAGTATTAATACTCTAGCAAACAAAGGACCGAGACAAGTTGCTCCTCTTCGTTTTAAGCTTAAATGATGGAGATTGTGTAATGGGATGGGCCACTACAACAAAAGCAGAAAAGCGAGAAGAACATCTGACAGGGGATGTCTCCAGTGGGACAGAAAAAGGTCCTAGAAATTAGATTGATGGATGGGGGGAGAGAAAATGGGGACGCAAGGCCTTACTTTAAGTTATCATCCTTGGATCATGATCTCTTCTTGAAAAGGAAGTCTTGTTGTTGGCTGATTGGGACTAGAGATAAAACGACACCAATAGAAAGCAAAGCATCAAGTAACTTCTTCGTATTTTTAATACCCATGTCCTCCACGACTACCCTGCAAAAACTAGCAGTCAGATGGTTACCGAATACATGATATATGCTACAATATATAGAGAATCAAACTCATGTCGGCATTCTCACCAAACAAATGATCTTGACATGTCGGCATGGAAAAAGTAAACAAATTTTTTAGACTGATTGAAAGATCTCGAAAAAGGGATGGAAGGAGGATGAATGATTCTAAGAATATGGGAATTTTGTTAAGAAGGTGCTCAAATTCCATTTTGCATATTCGAGTCATTTTCTTTCAGTGGCCCCGCTTTAGATTCTTTTCCCCTGGCCCCACTATATACACACATATATGTGGCGTGTGGGTGTGCATATTTTAATACCCCAAATCGTTCCTTCAATAAATAAATAAATGAAGATTAAATAAATAACAGTGGTCCAAATTCACAAAAAGAAGAACAAAGTAGATTTTTTTTTAAAAAAAATAAATAAATAAATAAATCCAAATTTGATTGGTCTTGAGCTTGATAAAGTATGATATGTCATGTTGATGTGGCGCCTGTCTAACTCACGTAACCAAAATAAGGCTATAAGAACTTTTTATGTAAGCATTGTAGAATTGTATATGTTGAATCAAACATCTTCAGGCTCACAGTCTTAAATATGAACTCCATGATTAACCATAGCTTTCACACCAGCCTTGCAAAAACTGAGAAATCACTGATGAGTACCTTGATTGGACTTGACCCCATGTTTGTTCTCCAACAACAGCCTCTTTTACTCTCTGTTCTTGGAAATCTGCATCTAATTTTAGGAAGCCTGAAATGTGAGCTAAGTTCCACTTCAATTTCAACAATGATGGTGCTTTTAGTGTTTGGATTGCACCAAACCAGTTTATGACGTGTGCAGTTTACGCTGGTCTTGAATTGGAGAAAAAAAGAAAAAAAAAAAAAAAAAATCTTGGGAAATGGAGTCACCCTCCCACATGAGGCAGCCATACAAGCAATGTGGGAACATGTCTGTTTCTTTTCTTACTTTTGGATCGACATGTTTAAACCACATGTTTAATCATGCGGACTTGAACATGTCTATTTCTTTTCTTATTTTTGGATGGACGCGTTCAAACCACAGGTTCAATTGTGTGGACTTCTCTACTTTCGTCGAAGAAGGCTTCAAAGGATGTCGCCGTTGGAACTTCGACAGGTTGCGTGACCTGTCGTGGCCTCCGTATCCATTATGGTGGCACTCCAACGAGAGATGGTTCCCTGCTCCGCTTAGCCAATGAAATATTTTCAGTTCTTTTCCCACCGACTCCATTTTATTTTTCAGTAGCCTAGAACTTCGAGTTTGTTTCATCACCTCAACCAAATCCATGCAGGCACGACGCCCTCCATTTCTAAAATAAATAAATAAATAATAAAAAGTATTACTGTAAAAATCTATCTTGGATTGATTGGAGGTAGTCGACAGCGATAAGATCTACAAAATAAGTCCTCGGATCAGAATGACTCCAGTGGAGATCCTCCAACACTTGAGTTAAAAATGCAAAACATGTGGAAAGAAGTGAGCATTTTAGAAATCATACCTTGCAGATCCTCTATGCGTCTTTATTTATAGACGGATGCTAAAAAGCCATTAGAAAGAAGGAGAATCAAATGGTTAGTCTTGACTTATTTGACGAGATACGCCCATCGTCTTCTGCTTTATTTGAAGAGATATATTTATTATATCTTGCTTCATTGGAAACATCGTTAGAGAGATGGTTAGTCCTATCTCATGGAGTGAGATATACTTCTTCTCTTCAGCTTTATCTAAAAAGATATTTGTTATCTTCTTCCTTATTTGATTGTTGTTAGTTGTTTCTAGTGGTCACGAGATTTGAAGATCCATGCGGGAGGCTAATGATCCATCTTTCTAGTTATATTGGATAAGGTCAACTCAAGTGACTTGGATAGACTAGCATCGAGGTCGAATCGGATCAGACCGGAGTCTTAGATCAGTTGGTGGCCAGAGGTCGATAATCGAGATGAGGTCGGCGGTCGGAGTGAGGTCAGCGGTCGAAGGAAAGTCGGCCATTGAAAGAAGACCGACAATTGCCAAGAGTAGCAGCTATCAAAGAGTTGGCAGCGGATGGAAGGATCGGCGGCTAGTCTTAAGTCATCATGTCTTCGGCTAGGATGATTTTACCCCCAGCATATACCCTCTACTCCTAAGTTCGAATCAGATCGGATTCGGACGAAGGGAGTATGCCAGGTTAGGCCTATCGAAGATATGCAACAACATTTTCTTTTTCAGTAATAAAATGAATGAGAGGTTTTCTCCAATTTTTCTTATTTTACGAATGAGGGTTATCTTAGATGTCCCTTGTTTAACAGCAAGGGTTGTCAGCCTACCTCATTTAAGAATAAGATTTCTCTTTAACCTCTCTTGTTTAAGAACAATAGTTCTTCGGCCCCTCTCATTTAAGAATAAAAATCATCTGCCTGTCTTATTTAAGAACAAGACTTTTCTTCGACTTCTCTTATTTAAGAACAAGAGTTCTCCGACCTCCTTCATTTAAAAACAAAGATCATTGACCTACCATGTTTAAGAGCAAGGCTTCTCTTCGACTTTTCTTATTTAAGAACAAGAGTTTTCTGGTGCCTCTTGTTTAAAAACAAGGATCATCGGCCTGCTTTGTTTAAGAACAAGGCTTCTCTTTGACTTCTCTTATTTAAAAACAAGAGTTTTGCAACCCCCCTCGTTTAAGAACAAGGGTTGTCAGCCTCCTTATTTAAGAATAAGGCTTCTCTTCGACTTCTCTTATTTAAGAACAAGAGTTCTCCGACCTTCCTCATTTAAGAACAAGTGTCATCATCATGTCTTGTTCAAGAATAAGACTTCTCTTCAACTTCTTTTATTTAAGAATAAGAGTTCTTTGGCCACCCTCGTTTAAGAAAAAGGGTCGTTGGCCTGTCTTGTTTAAGAATAAGACTTTTTCTCGATTTTTCTTATTTAAGAATAAGAGTTCTCCGGCCTTCCTCATTTAAGAACAAGGGTCGTCGGTCTATCTTGTTTAAGAATAAGGCTTCTCTTCAACTTCTCTTATTTAAGAACAAAAGTTCTTTGGCCTCCCTCGTTTAAGAATAAGGATCATCGACTTGCCTTGTTTAAGAACAAAGCTTCTCTTCTTTAAGAACAAGAGTTCTTCGGCCCTCTTCATTTAAAAATAAGGATCGTCGGCCTACCTTGTTTAAGAACAAGGCTTCTCTTCGATTTCTCTTGTTTAAGAACAAGAATTCTCCAGCCTTCCTTATTTAAGAACAAGGGTCGTCGGTTTGTCTTAAATAAAGCTTCTCTTCGACTTTTCTTGTTTAAGAATAAGAGTTCTTCAGCCCTCTTCATTTAAGAACAAGGGTCATTGGCCTACCGTATTTAAGAACAAGATTTCTTTTCAACTTCTCTTATTTAAGAACAAGTGCTCTCCGACCTTTTTCATTTAAAAATAAGGATTGTCGGCCTGCTTTATTTAAGAATAAGACTTCTTTTTAACATTTCTTGTTTAAGAACAAGCGCTCTCTGACTTTCCTCGTTTAAGAACAAAGGTCACTGGCCTGCCTTGTTTAAGAATAAGGCTTCTCTTCAACTTCTCTTATTTAAGAGCAAGAGTTCTTCGGCCCCCCATATTTAAGAATAAGGGTCATCGCCTGCCTTTTTTAAGAATAAGGCTTCTCTTCAACTTCTTTTATTTAAGAATAAGAGTTCTTCAACTTTTCTCATTTAAGAGCAAGGGTCATCGACCTGCCTTATTTAAGAAGAACACTTCTCTTCGACTTCATTTGTTTAAGAACAAGAGTTCTTTGACCTCCCTCGTTTAAGAATAAAGATCGTCAGCCTGTCTTGTTTAAAAATAAGGCTTCTCTTCAACTTCTCTTATTTAAGAATAAGAGTTTTCTGATCCTCCTTATTTAAGAACAAAGGACGTCGGCCTGCCTTGTTTAAGAACAAGGCTTCTTTTCGACTTCTCTTGTTTAAGAACAAGAATTCTCCTACTTCTCTCGTTTAAGAACAAGGGACATCAACCTATCTTATTTAAGAATAAAATTTTTCTTCGACCTCTCTAGAGCTTGGCTTTGAGAGGTTGGCTTATGGAGATCAACTTCAGGAGGTCAGCCTTCAGGAGGTCGACCTTTAGGACTTTAGCTTTTAAAAGCTCATCTTTAGGGGGTCAACGTTTGAAGGTTGACTTTTGTGAGATCGGTTCGGTATGATTTTTATCTTGGCTTGGCCTTGAGCTTCACCTCAGCTTAGCCTTGATCTTTGCCTCGGCTTGGGCGCTCAAGGACCTGTGATCCTATAGAAATGAAATAGAATAGTAGGTGGGGGTTTAAGAGCCTCTTACCATAAGAGTTGTGAGTTTTATTTGAGAAGTTTTGCTTGTCTCTTTCTTATTATTTATCTCGGTTTGGTTTGATCTTCATCTCGGATTGGTATGATCTCACCTCAAATCGGCCTTGAGCTTGATCTTGGTTTGACCTTGATTTTCATCTCGGGTCAGCCTTGATCTTCACCTTGGCTTGGCTTTGATTTTTACCTTAGTTTGGTATGATCTTCATCTCGATTTGGCATGATCTTCATCTTGGTTTGGTATGATCTTCACCTTGGTTTGGATTTGATTTTAACCTCAATTGGTATGATTTTTATCTCGGTTCGGCCTTCATCTTCACCCCGGTTTGGCATGTTTGGCTTGGATTTTAACCTTGATTTGGCATGATCTTCATCCTGATTTGGCATGATCTTCACCTTGGTTTGATTTTGATTTTTAACTGTAGATTGGTCTTGATTTTAACCTTAGTTCGGCCTTGATTTTAACCTCAGTTTGGCATGATCTATACCTTAGTTTGGCATGATCTTTACCTCAGATTGATATGATCTCATCTTGGAGTAGCCTTGATCTTCTCCTCGGATTGGTCTTTATTTTAACCTCGGTTTGGCCTTGATTTTCACCTTGGATTGGCCTTATCTTAATCTCGGTTCGGCCTTGCTTTTCACCTCGGATTGATATGATCTCATCTTGGATTGGCCTTGATCTTCTCCTCGGATTGGTTTTAGTTTTAACCTTGGTTCAGCCTTGATTTTCACTTCGGCTTGGGTGCTCAATGACCTGTGGTCTTGTAGAAGAAAAGGAAACAGAATAATAAATGAGGGCTTGAGAGCCTTTTACCATGAGAGTTTCATGAGAGTTTCTCCTTCTTAAAGCCTATTTTCTTGAAATCTTCTTGGTCCTGTTCAGATAGATGAGGAAGCATGGATTCGTCGTGATTGAGAGACTTCCATAATCTTCTTATATGTATTCCATCTAGAATTTAAATTTTGAAATATGGGTAAAGAAAAATGGATCCATTATGATTTTGGTAGATGGAAATCAAGGAATTTCTATAATTTCTCTTTGATTGCGATCTCCTTCCTTGTTTAGATCCAGTCAAGAATTCAAATTTTGAAAATGAGGAAGCATAATTCGGAAATTAGGGGATTTCCATAACCTTCTTTATCTAGATGTTGTAGTTTTCTTCCTCATTTAAGTCTTCCTTTATTTGGATATTGTGATTTCTTTCCTCGCTTGGATCTTATCAAGAAAAATTTTTAAAATGAAGAAACGGAAATCAAAGGATTTTCATAACCTCCTTTATCTGGATGTTGCGATCTTCTTTCTCGTTTGTATGTCGTGATCTTCTTCCTTCTTTGGATCTTACCAAGAATTCAAATTTTAAATTATGAATATAGATGAGGAAGCAAGTATGATTCAAGAATTGAGAAATTTTCATAGTCTTCTTCTTTATTTGAATTCTTTATTTGGATCTTGCAATCTCCTTTCTTATTTAGATCCCATAGTCTGCTTTCTTATTTGGATGTCGCAATCTTCTTCCTTGTATGGATCATTTGTCTGGATCATGCAATCTTCTTTCTCATTTGAATCTTATGCCCTCCAGTTTTGGGCCTGATCAGCACAACCTGAGGGAGGTTAACCTATAAAAATGGTCGACATGAATCTGATCGGCATCGATTGATTTGTAGATGGTCAGATCTGGCTAATGTTTGGACTGATCTAATTTTTTGAAACTTGGTGTTAGAGCAATGCGATGAAGTTTTTCTTATTGGATACTTGCTTCTTCCCATAAACGGGCCTGAATCCTTCCTTTAACGCTATTCTATTACTATAAAAATCTATCTTGGATCAGCTTGGCTAGACGTAGTCAACAATGGCAGGTCAGTGATGGTAGGATGACAGCAATAAGACCTGCAAAATAAGTCTCTGGACCGAAGTTGACTCCGTTGAAGATCCTCCAATGCTCAACTCAAAAATGCAGAACAGATGGAAAGAAGTGAGCATTTTGGAAGAAATGTTTTTTTTCATATCGGGGATCCTCTAAAGGCTTTTATTTATAAATGGAGATTGAAGAGCTGTGAGAAGAAAGAAAAATTAAATAATTAGTCTTGACTTATTCGGCGAGATACGCTCGTCGTTTTCTGCTTTATTTTGAGAGATATATTTGTTATATCTTGTCTCATTGAGAATGCTATTGAAGAAATGGTTAGCCTTGCCTCATTGGATGAAATATATATGTATCTTCTTTTTTATCTGATCATCGTTAGTTATTCCTGATGGTTACAAGATTTAAAGATCCATACAGTAGGCTGATGGTCCATCTTTCTAGTTATGCCAGATAAGGTCAACTCAAGTGCCTTGGATAGGCTAGCATGCATCAAGATCGAATCAAATCGAATCAAAATTTCAAATCAGTTCGTATCCAAAGATCAACGATCAAGATGAGATCGACGGCCAGAGTGAAGTTGGCGGCCGAAGGAAAGTTGGCCACTAAAAGAAGGTCAACCATTGAAATGAGACCGGCAATTATCAAATGAAGAATTGATAGTGGACTAGTCTTAAATCATCAAATCTTTTGGTAGAATGATTTTACCCCCAACCAAAAATATAGACTTGCATAGACTTGGGCACAATCCAGCACGTCATTGGATATGGGTCCGGGTTATATCTTTCAATTCAAATTCTTTCGCAACATCAGCCATCAGCCAATGGATGATACAATGACCGCTCCAAGATCTGTGCAGATAGATGAAAGAAAAATATTGAAGCACTTTCAAATCTGTGCAAATCATGATCAATGGTTGATATCACTTGACATCAAAAAAAAAAATCAATCATTCATTATTTGCACAAAATATACAACGCAAACCCCACCGGACATGTATCTTGAAGCAAAGAAAAGCTAATTCATTCAGCCATCAACCACCATCAAAAGGGAGCAATACCAATCAATATCCCGTGGAGAACAGAAATATAAGATACGAGACTAGAAGACCCGTAGACTACACATGCGCCAACCAACAGAAGTTGATGTATGAAGTACATCTAATAACAATACAAGATTTACATCATTCCCGTTGAACATGATGGATCAGGAGCGTGATAAGGGTAACACAAGTTAAGAAATAGATTACCCATCAAAGCAGTCGAGTCTGCAATGCAGAAGTCCAACAAAACATGAGAACGAATTTAGCAGTCGCCCAGTCTTGTTTTCAACATCCACTACTATTCTCAAAAGATTAATATTTTGTGATTTAGACCAAACAACTGATTCAACTATAAACAAACCATCACTTCTGCTACTTTCTTTTCATTACATCATCATCAAACCGTAAAGAAACTACACCCACCGCTAATTTCTTTTGGCTACCTCCATCAGCACCTGGTGATTAGTGAATCAACCAAAACTTCTCAAAAGTTCTGCAGCCCACCGAAGTACGTAGACTCTGATTTAAAGCTCTCCGAGATAGATCTGCTTGTCACTGCCGCAAGATCCAATAATGGGCTCAGTAGGATGAAATGCAGTCTCGTTGACAGATCCATTGTGCCCGGGAAGCTTATACAAGATGCGGCGTGATGTCGTGTCCCAGATATAAACCATCCGGTCTGCACTCCCTGCAGTGACCTTGCTCCCATCAGGTGACCAGCTGCATTTTAAGAGGTTCTTCTCAAAGTTGTGCTGGTGTCCAGCAAAAATTTTCACACATCGGTTCTGTGGAGCATAGGGGCGCATATCCCAGATACGGAGCGTGCAGTCCATGCCGTTAGTCAAGAGATAAGACCCATCAGGACTCAGCTGCATGCCTGTTATCATGTCCCCATGGCCCTGGAGAGTCATAATTACCTCATTTCTGCGGAGATCCCACACCTTCACATCACTGTCCAAACCACCAGTGAAGATCTTATCTGCTGCATCCGAGAAACCGACGGCTGTGATCTGATACTTGTCTGGAAATGTCTGGACTGCACCCCTCATGCGAAGGTCCCAGAGTTTGGCCGTCCCATCATCAGAGCCACTCACAACAAGAGGTGGACCCCTGCGCGAAGGGCAGCACGAGTTCACAAAAGATGAGTGCTCTGCCATTTTCTTAACTTGCTTCCCTGTCTCGACATCCCATGCTCTAAGTGTCTTGTCAGGGCTTGCAGAGATTATCTGGGTTCCATCAGTGGTCCACTGGAGGTCCAAAACTGCATTCTTGTGTCCTCTCAAGACCATGAAATTCTTGCAGTCCCCATGAACATACCACAAGAAGATATCTCTGTCATGGGATCCAGATGCTATTACAGTTCCTGCTGGGTTGAACTTCATGGTATATACAGCACTTTGGTGACCTGTAAGCAGCATGATCGGCGACTCAAGACTGGAGGTCCGCTGCTGTCCACCCGGGCCTGGAACTTGAAAAGATTGAGGAACGGTAGTTAATTCGTTTCCTGGTCTTGGGCCTGCAACAGCCAAAGCATGGTCACTAGATGCAGCAAGCATTTTGCTCTCTGGCTGAGGTATTCAGAGCTGGATTGTTTCACCTGGAAATAATATTTTGAAGAGAATAGATTGTGTAAGACAAGCAACCGATGAGAAGGGAACAAGAATTAATCAACCATTCAGGACAACAAATAAGTGGTCTTGGGAACGATAAGTGAATGATAAGTCAATATATGAGAATCACTTTTCCTTAACATAGATATTCTACCAACAATTACATAAATAAAGGGCCTGAGAATAGGAATAGTGTTTTTCCTCAACTTGGCTCCACGGTGAGATCAGAGCATGCTAAGGCTACTCACTAAAATGTAAGCCACGGTTACATGGCCAAGCTCCAGGTGAATACAATAAATAAATTCAGCCATAAAAACCAGGGAAGAGGAAAATGTAAATAGGATAATGTTCAAATCTGTCCTTGGATAGTTCAGTCAACTTCATTCCATAGTCCTTCATCCATTGGTCAGATAACCAGCAAAGATGCAAAATTTTGAGGAGTATTCTGGTCCTAAGAAGCTGATATCCAATGTTTACTCATTTCATGGTGATACAGATAGGAACTTCATGACAATTACAACAAAAACATTCCCATGAAAATTAATGACGTATATAATCTTGATGTTACAAGCATGATGTAATCCACGGTAAAATAAGAAATTTGTCAGTAAGACAGTAACAAACATTGTATGTGTCAAGGCATGTTAATGTGGATCAGGAGTCCAACGAAACTAATACATGCTTGGAGAAGGAGATAACAAAGTGCAAAAATATTTTCTTCCGAGGTTTGATCATATAGCTGTCAAAATTATATTAAGTCTAGAATATTATTTTATTAGCAACCTATGCCAACTCATGCGACTATGCAAAATCCACAACCCCGAGCTAACTCCTGCATTTTCTAAAATTTCTATATCTTTCATATAACTTAGTTTTTTAATGGGCAATGCATATGCTTATTAGAAATCAAAAAAAAAATCATAAAAAAGAAAAGCTAAACAGTTTTAGAATTACAAGACACAAATATTAGCCAAGTGGAGTATCCCACTCCAGTAGCAGCAGAGAAAACTTCAGCAAAGATTGCTGCAGAATGTCATCAAGATACTATTGTTGGTGATGGAATGCATATGGATATTGCTTTCAGTTTCAATCCACCATTAACACTAATAAATCAAAATTAATTTCCAGTTCTACTGTAGGTCATCAAACTTCACATAAATGGATCTACTTTTGGTGATTGCCTTTCAATTAATCCTCCTTTCTAATATGGATAAATTACATTCAGTCATCAAATTTTATAATCAAAAAATCAAGATACATCTTTTCCTGTCCCATCCAAAAAAATTTCCAAGAAACCAAACAGATATAAGACTCTCGTTTCCAAAAGAGGAGGAAGGAGATATCCTAAGATGGATGGGGGAACCTCAGGACTGTATGTCAAATGGCTCACACCAACTTACAAAAACCATTCTAATATGGAATCATGTTTATTTCAGTGGCTGAACCAATCATGATCAAAATCCTAGACCAGAATCTAAAAGTCAACTGCACATTTTGACTGAAGAGTTCAAGAAGTTCTTGTGAAAGCAATAAACTAACCATAAATGTAGAAACAGGCCACGACTAAATTGTGAACAACAAATGTTTGTATGTGCATACACTGAACACTTACATACAAATAGGTTACATAAAGTAGCAGTTGATTTTGAACTATTCAATTTTCTAATATAGTTCGAGTAGTACACCTCAGTTATTGTGCATCAGCCAATCGATCTCCTCTAAAGTTTCAGGACTGTAGAAATGCTGAGACCTTTATACATGTGGAAGCAACCAAACACTCCAAAACCAATGTGTGGTAACCAACAACCGTCAAAAGTTTCTATACATGACAAAATATGGTTTGACCTCTCTAGGATACCAACACTGTGACAACCTATACAGCATCAATTATTCACCTCAAATTACAAGCCTCTACAACCAACTAGCAATTTACTTCAAAGTTTTAGCTAAAACAAATCAGTTTTCAGTTGGAACAGTTCTGAAGTATATATGGCTTATTAGCCTCTGTTTTTTGAGCCATTTCTTCACATTTTCAAATGATAGAGGGAGCTTCTGCACAGTGATTGGACAGACTTCCCACAAGCATTCTTGCATGATTAAAGTTGTACTACATCAGATTTGGGGAGTGGAAACACAGAGCACCAAGAGACATACAAAAGATTTGAAGAATGTCTAAAACGCAGTTGACTTTTTTGATCAGTTGCATATATTAGTGGTTAAACGTATGAATTAAGCAAGATATTGTAGAACTTCAACATGTTTCAAATAATTTAAAAACAATTTACATTATATTTTCTATTTTTGCATTAAACATCTAGATTCTAGAGCATATGAATTTCTTAAATTGTTAAACAAGCTAGATGATATCAGGTTCTATAAGTCCAGAAGCTGGGAGCCAGTTATAAAAAATTAGAAAAATACATTTTAAATTTTATTTCTATGCTCTCTCAGGAAGGTTTCAAGCTTATGAACAAATTTTATATAAGGCTACTACATAAGCATGTTGGATCTACAAAAAGTGAAGCAAATCAAATTGACAATATTATTGGTGCTAGACACCTTTTGACTTGTAATCTTTTAAAGGGATAAACTAGTCATTAAATGACTAAGCATTGTTGACAAGACTTGTCTATAAACTTCTCAATGGAGCATGTGGTTGATACGGGCCAAGGTTTCACAAAGCAGCTGCTTTATGCAGGCAATCAAGTGACATGCAGCTACTTAGAGAGGCACCTATATGATTCATCTTTAAAAAATAAATCTAAAATAGCAAATGAAATGGTAGAGCATCAAAAACAGTTCAGTGGAGGAGAGGAGATATATAGGGCTTAGGCTTATATAGGCTACCTGATACCCACCGGCAGCCCATCTATATACAAGGATGCCCTAAATGGCTTAATCCTACATAGGGCTGCCACGTGACTGCATTTGCATATGCAGCTGCATCAGAGACTATCCAAATCAGTGATAAAGGACAACCCAAAATCTCAACAAATTGAAGGCAGGGCTAGTTAATTACGACCTTTTAGCTAAAAGGCTGACACAAGGATTTCTCCTCAACTTTGCTCAGCAACGGAGATGTGCTAAGGCTTTGGCATGATGGTAGAGGCTAGTCTTCAAAATGGTAGAAGTAGTAGCATATTTAGGCCAAATAAGAAAAATACATAGACGAGATTCAAGCCCAACAAAGTGATTTACATGGTCCAAACCTCTGAATGGAAAATGGCTTAACAGCTGCAGAGAGACTACCCAATCCGACTTGAATCGCAAATCTGCACTTGTTAACCATGTAAAGCTCTATGTACATAATGATGATTGTTTTGAGGTTTGAAAGAAGGAATCAGTATGAAAATTGTAAATGCCTAATCTAACATGAACTACAAATCTGCACTTGTTAACCATGTAAGGCTCTATGTACTTAATGATGACTCTTTTGACAAGTTGGTTTAAAAGAATGAAGCAGAATGAATATTGCAAACTAGTGTGGACAATGTGGGGAGAACTAAAAATGGATCAAGTTAGATGAATTGAGAATGAGCAGAGGTGATTGTGGCCAACATACATGGGAAGAATACGTTTGGCCTATTATCATGTTCAGCATGATATCCTAAACGATGAGTGTATAGGGAATGACCACTCATATTTTGATCTTTGAGGCGCATCTAAAATTTGAATTCTACTTTGCCTTTCCATCTCCAAGTTAAATCCTGAAATAGATGGTTGTCATACCTTTGCAAGGTGGATGAAGATCTAGCAAAGCATAAATTATCTTTAGGTCAGATTAGCAGGTTATTGGCCTGGGCTGACCTTTCTATCTTGGTACAAAACGAATGCCTTCATGGCTGGGCATTGTAAGGCCCTTTAAACAACAAAGTTTACTTTTTAGTTGTCCCAGAATAATTTTCTATCTTATGAACACAAAGTGTTCAGCCTGACTTGAGCTGTTTCTGGGTTCAGATCAAGGGTCCTTAGTTTCAATATGAATGAAATTGCAAATTAACCAATGAATATGACATCTCTTTTCCTAATATCCCTTCATACCTCCACTTCCAAATATCCACTCCCGCCTCAGCTGTCCTTCCATCCACCAACGCTCTCCATGCAACCCAACTTTCCGCAACCTTCGGTGGAGGAGGATTGCCATATCAAAGAGGTAAACCTAGTTTTGGCCTCTCCTAAGTGACCATCAAGCCACTTATGGTCCCTTTTCAGCAGCTTCCTCCCACCTGGAACTAGGATAGGTTTAGGTGATGCATCAGCAAAGATATCCTAGAGTTTCAGAAATTAAGCTTCTAATATGTGAGAAATCAATAAGCATTTTTTAGCAAATTCTATCTCTCTCCATATGTGCAGGTTACATGAACAGTCAACCAAACAGTTTAAATGATCGAATCACTCAGGTCAGCAATTCAAATAGGTCAACTGAAAATTTGGGTTTTAACTCGACCAATCCATGATGGTTAGTGACTGACAGGTCAAATGGGTCAATTTAGTCAACCTATCCATGCTTTAAAATACTTGATTAACCACTTGTTTTTTAGCAATCAACTTATAATTTATTTCAAGCAATCTATTGCTGCCAAACAAATTTGCATACTAAGAAGGTTATAATGGAGGGAATGGATTATATGTGCTCTTGGTAATTGACACTAGACAGTACTAGTACCATCCAGCCGATGCTAACTAGGCATGTGCTAGAATTGTTGTTGACACAAGTTCCCTAAAAAGTAGAGGACTTCCAAAGAAGCATGTCCAAAGTGTTATTCTTTTGCTCAAAATATACAACCATGATCAAAATATTGAGAACCTTAAATGAAGAGAACATATTATGTCGGGGAAGGATGTTTTTCAAGTCATCAAAATCAACTCATCTGCTACTAATGAAGCAAAACCACTTTCAAGCATGATTGTCAAGCATTACACGCCCAACTTGGCAAGGGGGTATCATTAAGCAAAGGAAAGCATTTGCCAGCATATCCATCAAATTAGTTGTGCAGCTTAAAATTGCAATATTTAGTGATGAATAAGTGTGCATGCAGCAAGATAATGCCAGTGTCTTTATCTACCATAAAGATTTGTCTTGGCAGTGGATTGAGGATTTGAAGCTGGCAATGACTGGGGACTATTTTGCTTGTAATAGCCACCAAAGTAAAGCAGATTGGATTTTCCAGGGGAATCGCCAAAAGCTTGTTCCTGTTCTCTTGGTCAAAGCAAGATGGACTGGTGGCTTAGATCCAAATTTATTCCAAGTCTTCTCCTATTTAATTGGTGAATAAACATAATCATTCATTTGATCCAATTAATCTACTAATATCATCCAATTTGTTGGCTGTGGCAATTGTCAAACCTCTTTTTTAGTTGGGACAAAACCATTTAATCCACCTATTATTTTCTTCCAACTCCAACTTACTACTCAATGAGCTCCTTTTGGGATGAAATGTGGTTTCCTTTGCTAAAGATGATCTTTCCATTAGTATAAGTTCCCGCAAATAAGTCAATTTTCACTCTTAAGTAACGAATCTATAATTTCCTTGTGAAAAAGATCACCATGGGTTTGGAGAATCAAATCAAGTCATTCAGCTGCATCAAAGCCAAATAGGGTTTCTTTTAAAGAAAATGTGCCTGCTATCTTTCAAAATTCAGATTGTTCCAAAGAGCAGATTGATAACTAGTCTTGACTGCTTATATACCAACATCGTGGAATAGATAAAGTGTAGGATATTTAACGGATCTTATCTTGGTTAAGTCCAAGTCTTTTGCGTGCGCAAATATAGTGTTTGATGCTTCACTTGAGTAGTCACATACATAAAAAAGTGCAAGTATCAATGAAGAAAAGAAAAGGTACCAAACAAGTTGCACTACAAGGATTTGCATCTAAAATCTATTCATAGCAGCTAGCATAAAATCAAGCCAGTTATCACTGGTACTACCCAAAACATGGGAGTTTCATCCAATACTAGCTGAATGTTTTAACTTCCCACAAAACATTCTTTTAGTTCAGTGAACCAATAGGCCCCTACATGATGACCAAATGATTTCACTCCTGGTAGAAATTTAACATGGTAGGTTACTAGTTTTTATTATGAAATACCAAAGTCATTCTATGGGGCTTCCTCCCCTCCAAAGAGATTCCAAGAAGAGGAGCAAGAGCTTGGCAGTGTGAGAAGAAAAAGGTACGTGAAGATACCGAAAAGGGAAAGGGGAAGAGAAGGGAAGGCTGAGAGAGAAAGGGAGGAGGAAAGAGGAGCAGGTACCTAGCACAACAGCTGATGGAAGCCGGTTGGTCCACGAGGCTGGAAGCTCGCCGTCGGTGGTCGTCGGTCGGCGGTCAGGGGTCCGAAACCGGCGGCGGAGCACGAAGGTCGACGATGGTGGGATGGAGAGAGGGGTACTAGTTAGGGCACGGAGACTCGCCAACCGACACGGGGAGGGGCGCCGGGTTCATTTTTTAAGACAACTACCGATACCGATAGCTCAAACCCGAATCCGGGCAGGATAGCAAAGATCCGACCCACTTTCAGCACCGCCGTCATTTAGCATTTAGTGGAAATCCATATGATAAACATTCAGATATAATTATATTAAAAATAAAATATAAATAAAATTTAGTTATAAATTAAAATATATATAGCGAAAGTTTAGATATCTATATTCAGATAAAATTCAGCATAATTTTTAAGTTCAATGAATAAATACTTAGCACTTATATTTGCATGTAAACTATCAAGAAAATCAATAGAGATATAATTTATTTATATTGCAATATGAAATATTATATGTAACATAAAAATTTTAAAAATGGCCAAACATATTTATCTAAAAATATGTAAAGCATAATTCAAACATGATAAAATGATTAATGTTTTACATAAGAAGAAAAAAATATTATCTTCTACCAAGATCTTTTTGAAAAGATTATAGTTAACAATTTTTTACAAATCAACAATAGCAAAATTTTTTGGCCCTGGATAAACAATCAAACTTTATTTATTGGATTAAAACTCTAGTTTGAATCCATTACTATGAGATTCTTGGATAAGTATGGTAATACTTTTAAAAAGAAAAGCATTACCAATCATATTTAACCCTCTTGTGCTCCTCTCTCCTAATTTTGCTCTTATAAGCCACTTAGCACCTCCTCCCAACTCCACCTTTGTTGGCCCCCTTATAATGTCATATATTTTGCCCATTCTTTATATTCTTTTCCTCCACTAGCAATCACTTCTTTGCTTTCCTCTCTTTTCCTACAATTCCGTCTTTTTATTTTTTTTCTTTTCTTGCCAAAAGCGCCATCATAAACTATTTATTTTGCTTGTTTACTCCTTCCACCATGAGAAAAACTACAAAATAGAATTTTTCCTTTTTTTTGTATTAATTTGAAACCATGCATATCTAACACATCTTTTCTTGAAATTTACATGGTTACATGTAGATCTAAGGCAATAGCATAGTGAACCATGCAATATATAAGACCTATTATTAAGAAAAATGAATTACCATCCTCATTAACAACATTCAACCAATTAGATAACTATATAATTTGACCAGCGTTGGTTAGCCTCTCAAATTCATTGGCTTCAATCTTACCTTTCCACCATTATCTCATGTTGTCCCTTGTAATTCACTTCATTTTACTAGAGCTTTCAAGGGATTGCTCAAAACTGTATCCAATTCTAATTCAAGAGATTTTATGCATTATATTTTTCATTTATAGATTCTTTTTATTTTATGTCTTTTACTTGTGAAAGAAAAACACTTTTTGCTAAATGACATTGTCGAAATAGATGGATTGATATGGATTTTTTATTTTAATATCGAAAAATAATTTGTTTGTTTTTGGGCGGGCTTCTAAATTTTTCTTTTTCCCCACTCAACCTACAAATGCTCTTATATGTATAATCTATCTATTATATGATAACATTGAAATTAAGATATCTTTCTATAATCCTAACACAAGATAATAGAGGAAAAATATCAAAAAAATTAGATATATTAAACTTCTATGCTCTTATATTTTAATTTATGGATTTTCTCGTATAGGACATTTGATATAGCATGTGTGGGTTTGGTAACTCCTTACGTCTCATTATTGATTTTTTTTCTCTTTTATTTCTTTTTTTCCTATATGTCTTTTGCTTGCTTATTTGTTTGACGATACTGAATGCTCAATTGATTAACAAGTTATCTTATGCTAGATTGATCATATGTAGGATTTGAATTTATTATTATTGACATGCTGGCAAATTGAGTCGTATTTAGATTAGGCTCATAGAGCATTGATGTTATATCCTCAATCATACCTAGATATGGTTATCGGACGAGCTAAATTAGATTTAGGCCAAGCTCAACCTCATATATAACCAAAAATAGTTGGGCTCAAGTCTGATCCAACCCAAGCTTCCACTTTACCTCATAAGGGTAATTCTTTCTACATCGCCTGTGGTGTAGAAAATCAGACGTAGAGTACACTACCTTATTCGATTGGACCATGTGGCACCCTCATGGCACGACGTGATGGTTGTCGCTTCACATCCAACCAAGCATCTAATAGCGTGAAGAAAATGGAGAAGAGAGGGGTTCCATCGCCGAATACATTTAATGCACGTAATAATCTATTTTTCAAATTTAACATGATAAAAATATCCTTTTCCTCCAAAATAAAATATTTTTATTATTTTGCAGTCTGATTGGATTATTATAAATGCTATATTTCTCTCTTCTTCTATTTTTTGAGCATTGAATATTATATTTCTCTTTCTTCTTTCATTCTCCGAGTGTCTGAGTATCCAAAATTTAGTCTATAGGAATCATTGCACGTCCGAGATTATTGATTCTTTATTATCCCACCTAACCAATATATCCTCCTCATTAGAAAATAAAATACTATTTATAGATTCTTTATTAAATTTTTTTTACAGTTCTTTTAATATAGCAGCTCTTTTAGTAGTTAAACGAAATTAATGCATTAGGTATATTTAAATAGAGTTTTTTTTTAATTTTAAAAGTTAATGTCATATAAAATCCTATCGAAGGTCATATAGTAAGTCATGATGTCATGATTTCTATCCAAAATAATTTTTGACATGTCATAATGACATACAAGGTCAAAAATATGGTATCATATTATGAGATTATATATCAAAATTATGACATCCAGTTGATAAAAGACCTTTCAAAGATAAATTAAAAATTTTAACACGGTATAAAGTTCTCATAATATTGATGAAAAGCAAATGTATGTCTACCTCTTCTTTATTTCATTATTCACTTGATATATTTAAGAGGTTCAAAAATGATACTTTTTTTGTATTTGAGGACTATCTTAGTTTTTTTGTTGGTAGGCATGTCTCATAATTTAGATTTTCTATCAGATAGGAGGTTTTGTGCATTCAGTATTCTTTTTTCACCCTCCTTTTGAGTGAATATATCAATGTTTTTGGCTTATCCCCGATATCAATCTTGTTGTTCTGCTTTCTTCTCTTCCTCTCATCCTCATGCTTCCTCTTCTTCTCTTTCCTCTCCTTCTTATCATCCTCCCTCTTCTTTTTCTCCTTCTTCTCTTTCCCCTCCTCCTTATCATCCTCCCTCTTCTTTTTCTCCTGCTTCTTCTCTGCCTCCACCTTCTTCTCCTCCTCCCTTTTTTTCTTCCTCCTCCCTCTTCTTCTTCTCCTCCACCTTCTTCTCCTCATCCTTCATTTTTGTTTCTTCCTCCTCATTTTTCTTCTCCTCTTCCATCTTCTTCTCCTCCTCATCCTTTCTTTTTCTTGCTCCTCCTCCCTCTTCTTCTCCTCCTTCTCTTCTCCTCTTGCACCTTCTCCTCCTCCTCCTCCTCCTCCCTTTTTCTTTCTTCTTGCTCCCTCTTCTTCTCCTCCTCCTCTTTTTCCTCCTTCTTCTTATCCTCCTCCTCCTTCCTTTTTCTTTCTTTCTCCTCCCTCTTCTTCTTCTTCTTCTACTCCTCCTTTTTCTTCTTTTCCTCCTCCTCCTAATTCTCCTCTATTTTTTTCTTCCTCTTCCTTCTTGTTCTTATCCTCTATTTTTTTCTTTCTTCCTCCTCTTTCTTTCTCTTTCTGAAACTTCTTTTTCTTTTTTCTTTCTTTTCATCATCATATTCTTCACATCTTTCTTCTCTTCAACCTCATTTTCTTCTCCCTCTTTCTTTCATTTTTTATCCTTGATCCTCTTTCTGATCAAAAAATTTAGTAGCTTATTATGAATAAGAATTTTTTTTCTAAGCTCTTCAATTTTAATTTTTACCCGCGCACATATGCCACAGCCAATCGGAATAGGCTCCCATACTATGAGTGCTCTTTTTCTTTTTTTTAATAGAACTGAGAAGCCAGTACTTCTATGAAACAGATCGAATAGCATCTTCAATCTGATAATATAAAATATAAAATAAAAAATATCATAATTCTATCTAAAATATCATAACTTTGATATAGATATCATAATAATGTCAAAAATCATATTTTGAAGAAAATTTTAATATGGATATCATAATTTTTATCTAAAATATCATAATTAAAATATACGATGTCATAATAATATCTAAAATTTTATTCAAAATAATTTTGCATAAAAAATCATAATTTAAATCTTAGATATCATTATTTTAACATAGGATGTCATAATTTTTTTAAAAAATATCTTTCAGAGGTATTTTGATAATACGATATCATAATTTTATGTAAAATATCATTATTTTGATATAAAATATTATAATAATATTAAAAAATATATTTAAAAGATAATTTTACTATATAATATCATAATTTTTATATGAAATAACATAATTTGATACATGATGTCATAATAATATCTAAAACTTTCTTTCAAAAGAATTTTATATAAAAAAATCATAATTTTAATCTTAAATATCATAAATTTGATATAGGATATCATAATTTTTTTAAAGAATATCTTTTGAAGATATTTTGACAATACGATATTATAATTTTATCTAAAATATTATTATTTTGATATAGAATATTATAATAATATCAAAAATATATTTAAAAAATAATTTTACTATAGAATATTATAATTTTTACATGAAATATTATAATTTTGACATATGATGTCATAATAATATCTAATTTTTTTTGAAAAAAATTTACATAAAGAGTCATAATTTTAAGCTTAAATATCATAATTTTAATATAAAATATCATATTTTTTAAAAAAATATCTTTCATAGATATTTTGATAATATCATATCATAATTTTATCTAAAATATCATTATTTTGACATAAAAGATCATAATAATGATAAAAAAATATATTTAAAAAATAATTTTACTATAAGATATCATAATTTTTATATAAAATATTATAATTTTGATGTAGAATATCATAATAATATCTAAATTTTTTTTAAAAAAAATTTACATAAAAAATTATAATTTTAATATTAAATATCATAATTTTGATACATGATATTATAATTTTTTTTTAAAAATATCTTTTAGATATATTTTGATAATATCATGTCATAATTTTATCTAAAATATCATCATTTTAATATAGAATACTATAATAATATCAAAAAAATATATTTGAAAGATAATTTCATGTAGGATGTCATAATTTTTATATGTAATATTATAATTTTGACATAAGATATCATAATAATATCTAAAACTTTATTTTTAAAAAAAATTATATAAAAAAATTATAATTTTAATATTAAATATCATAATTTTGATATATAATATCATAATTTTTATTAAGAATAAATTTTAGAGATGTTTTACTAATATAATATAATAATTTTATTTAAAATATTATTATTTTGATATAAAATATCATAATAATATTAAAAATATATTTTGAAGATAATTTTACTATAGGTAGTCATAATTTTTAAATAAAATATCATAATTTTGATACAGGATGTTATAATAATATCTTAAATTTTCTTCCAAAAGAATTTTACATAAAAAAATCATAATTTTAATCTTAAGTATCATAATTTTTTTTAGAATATCATAATTTTTATTAAGAATAACTTATGAAGGTATTTTACCAATACGATATTATAATTTTATCTAAAATATCATCATTTTAACATAAAATATCATAATAATATCAAAAAATATATTCAAAAAATAATTTTACTATAGGATATTATGATTTTTATATAAAATATTATAATTTTAATATAAAATATCATAATAATATTTAAAATTTTCTTTCAAAAGTTTACATAAGAAAATCATAATTTTGATCTTAAGTATCATAATTTTGATATAGGATGTCATAGTTTTTATTAAGAATAACTTTTGAAGATATTTTATCAACATGATATCATAATTTTATCTAAAATATCATTATTTTGATATAGAATATCATAATAATATTAAAATTATATTTAAAAGATAATTTTACTACTGAATATTATAATTTTTATCTAAAATATTATAATTTTAACATAGAATATCATAATAATATGTAAAACTTTCTTTCGAAAGAATTTTGCATAAAGAAAGTCATAATTTTAATCTTAAATATCATAATTTTGATATAAGATATCATAAATTTTATAAAAAATAATTTCTATAAGTATTTTGCCAATACAATATTATAATTTTATCTAAAATATCATTATTTTAATATAAAATATTATAATAATATTAAAAATTATATTTGAAAAGTATCATATGATAGCCTAAAAAATATATAATATCCTATGATATTTTATGATAGCTTATTATTATCAATTTATCTCGTGAGGTTGGATGTTGTCAAAATTTTAATCGTAACTTCTTTTTCTGCAGTTACGTCACCTCAACAATCTTGAAAATATTGAAAGGTCAGATAGGACTCTGATATTTATGTGCTCCAGGAACCACACCTGCATATGAGCATTTTGTTAAAATAAACTATAAAAAATTTATAAAAAAGAACTGCACTCGAAAAATACTATGATTTAACTTTACCATGAGAGCTGTCGAACAAGCAAGGAGAGTAGGCTGCCTCCTTTCTTTGTCAGCTCTCTTTACTTTGCGTGGCTTTTCTGACCTCAGGTAATCAACAATCTCTAGGAGGATCTCAACCGTCAAGTTCTTAATGAAAATAGCCTATACAAAAGATCTCAATTGAGACAAGTCATTTAAAAATGGGATCACATCTCTTGGACAAATCTAGTTAATTTGACTTTGCAGCTAAGAAAAGTATAAACATGTATGCTATTCAAAGCCTAATGGTATCCTCAATATCCTTCTTTCTTTTTGATGATTTTAACTCACCAATCAAAGACTCCAACCCTTTATATTGCAACTTTAAACTTTTCCCAAATTTGTCGAACAGTCTTTCTTTCTTCTTTGGATGTTTTTCGACGACTGAGATTTTTATCTCGTGATATGGAAGATCCACAATTAGTGCGACTTCCTCGGTACGGAATATTATTATTTTTTCAATAATAATGAATTGATCTTCTCCAATGTGATATTTTATTATATTCAAGAGGAGTACCCCATCTACTACAAAGGGCTCCATGTTAACAAATATGCCAAATGGAGTCTTCTGGATTAGCTCTACGTGCATAGGAGAAAAGTTGATATTTTGGGCATTTTGAATATAGACTCCATATTTATAGGAGTTCTTAAAAATTGGAGTCCTTTGTTGAAATATCAGGGGGAGAACTTGACTTGATATTGCAAGAAAGAACTAGATTACCAACAACATGAACTCAAGATAATAAACAATATGTCATTCAAAGAAATAGGATGTCATAATATTGTCAATATATTAATTTGCATATAGAAAGTCATAATAACGTTAATATTTTTTTTCAAAAAATTTGCATATAGAAAATCATAATTTTAACCTAAAATTTTATAATTTTATAATAAAATATCATAATTTTTTTTAAAAAAATATTTTATGGAGGTGTTTTGCTAATACGATGACATAATTTTAACTAAAATATCATAATTTTACTTAAAATATCATAACTTTGATATAAAATATCATAATAATATCAAAAATTATATTTGGATGAAAACTTGACTAGTAGATTTGAATAATTTTTATATAAAATATTATAATTTTAATATAGAATATCATAATAATATCTAAAACTTTCTTTTGAAAGAATTTTGCATATAGAAAGTTATAATTTTAACCTATAATATCATAATTTTGATACAAGATATCATAATTTTTATTAAATAATATTTTATAAAGATATTTTACTAATAGAATATCATAATTTTAACTAAAATATCATAATTTTATTTAAAATATCATAATTTTTATATATAATATCATAATAATATTAAAAACTATAATAGGATGAAAATTAGACTAGTAGATATCATAATTTTTATATAAAATACATAATTTTGATACAGAATATCATAATAATATCTAAAACTTTCATCAAAAAAAATTTTATATACAAAAAATCATAATTTTAATCTAAAATATCATAATTTTAAAATAAAATATAATAATTATTTTTAAAAAATATCTTACGAAGGTATTTTGCTAATACAATGTTATAATTTTAACTAAAATATCATAATTTTACATAAAATATCATAACTTTGATATAGAATATCATAATAATATTAAAAATCATATTTGGATGAAAATTTGACTGCATGATATCATCATTTTTATCTAAAATATCATAATTTTAAAATATAATATTATAATAATATCTAAAACTTTTATTCAAAATAATTTTGTATATAAAAAATCATAATTTTAATCTAAAATATCATAATTTTAAAATAAAATATCATATTTTTTTATAGAATATCCTACGAAAGTGTTTTACCAGCATAATATCATAATTTTATCTAAAATATCATTATTTTGACATAGAATTTCATAATAATATAAAAAATAATATTTAAATGGTAATTTAATTAGTGAATATTATAATTTTAATCTATAATATCATAATTTTGATACACGAAGTCATAATAATATCTAACACTTTTTTCAAAAAAAATTGCATACAGAAAATCAAAATTTTATAAAAAATATTATAATTTTAAAATAAAATATCATATTTTTTTAAAGAATATCTTACGAAGATATTTTACCAATATGATGTCATAATTTTATCTAAAATATTATAACTTTGACATAGAATATTATAATAATATCAAAAATCATATTCAGATGAAAATTTGACTAGTTGATATCATAATTTTTACATGAAATATCATAATTTTGATATAGAATATCATAATAATGTCTAAAACTTCATTCTAAAAAAATTTACATAATAAAAGTCATAATTTTAATATAGAATATCATAATTTTAATATAAGATATCATAGTTTTTTTTTAAAATATCTTTATATTATGTTTTGCTAACTAGATGTCATAATTTTATCTAAAATATCATAATTTTAACATAAAATATCATAATAATATCAAAAATTATATTCAGAAAGTAATTTGACTATAGAATGTTATAATTTTTATCTGATATGTCTAAATTTGGATATTTTTATGACGTTCTGAGTCAAAATTATGATATTGTTGGTTAAAATGATGATATCTTATTGATAAAACGTCTTCCAAAGATACTTTTGATAATATTATGATATCATAGGTTAAAATTATAATATTGTAGATTAGTATTATGATAATTTACAGGTAAAATACCTTCTAAGTATAATTTTTAATTTTTTTATAATATTTTGATTTAAATTTATGATATTCTATATTAACATTATGCCATCTCATTGATAAAATATAATCCAAAAATAGTTTTGATAATATTATGATATTCTAGATCAAAATTATGATATTAAAGATTAGTATTATAACATCCTGTAGGTAAAATATATTTTTTTATTATTTTTATGATATCTTGGGTTAGATTTATGAGATTCTGTATTAATATTATGATATTTTGTAAGTAAAACGACTTTCGAAGATAGTTTTAGGTCCCGAAGGTCATGATTTTGATGTACGATATCATAACTTCATTCGGCATGAAATGTATTACTATAGAATGTCATAATTTTTATCTACTAGTCAAATGTTTATTAATGAAAAAAAGGTTATACTTAGTTAATATAAAACCTAAAAGTAAACTAATTTAAAATGAATCGAGAAAGTAAAAAATCTTTAATGGATGTCCTAAATCTTGAAAAGAGTATCCAAACCTTATAAGAAGTTTATCTTCTTCTTTTTTCTCTATTTCATATCTCCTGAAGATTGTAAGGGCATCATTTTCCTTGTAAACAATTATTACTATACTCTCTTTGATCATGTCCTCTTCTTCATTGCCTTCTTCTCGACGCCTTCTAAACTCAAAATTTTTAGAAATCATAACTGAATAAGATGCTCACCACAGTGGTTATCTAAAAATGCTCTCTCAACCAATAGAATATCTCTCGTACTATGTCAAAATGCTCACTGCTGAGATGGTCCAATCGAGATGCTCCACTTCTTTCCGAAAAAAGAAACGAGAAAAACGTTGATCGTCAGAGCGGAGGAAAATGAAAAGGCATTTTTGGAGAGAAGATGAAGAAATTTCAATCGAATTTTGGCCTTTTTTTCTTTGGTAAGCAATGGCGGCAAAAGCAATTTTTCATGTATTTAAAAAGACCGAAATTAATGATGATACAGAGCATACTACCGCCATCTGTGGAAAAGCAACAGCCATCACATCACACCATGAGGACGCCACGTGATTCAATTTGGTAAGGCGATGCACTTCACGTTTGATTTTCTACTATCACATCACACCATGAGGACGCCATGTGATTCAATTTGGTAAGGCGATGCACTTCACGTTTGATTGAAAAGCGACAGCCATCACATCACACCATGAGGACGCCATGTGATTTAATTTGGTAAGGCAATGCATTTCACGTTTGATTGAAAAGCAACAGCCATCACATCACACTATGAGGACGCCATGTGATTCAATTTGGTAAGGCGATGCACTTCACGTTTGATTGAAAAGCGACAGCCATCACATCACACCATGAGGACGCCATGTGATTCAATTTGGTAAGGCGACGTTTGATTTTCTACACCGCAAGTAGCTTGCTACTTGCGGTGTAGAAAGAATTACCCTACCTTCTAAACTTGAGCTTATTAACTTCGAACGTTAAGCTAAGCATTGGGCTTTTTAAATGACAATGGCAACAAGAGAGGGAAGGGATGACGTGACTATGGCAAGAGGAGTGGACGACGAGACGATGGCCCAAGAGGGAAGGGGTGATGCAACAATATTAAGAGATGGAATGGACAACGCAAAGAGAAGGTGTGGTGAGGCAAGACGACGATGAGATTAGGGATTTAAGTTAGAGAAGTAAATTTCGCAAAACCATAACAAAATTTAAGAGATATTAAGTCGGGCGCATGCTGGATCGATATAAATTCGAACTAGGCTTGTTCAAAAGATGGGCTAAAAATTACAGGCTGGTCTCAAATTCTGGTCCGATTTGATTCGCCCGGCTAAAAAATCAGGTCTAACCCATCCAAAACGCGCCGGGCTCAGATGAGCTGTCCAGTTTTTTGGGCACGTCTAATCATACCCGACCCTAGCCGGCTGGCCCCAGTCTGATGTGCTACAACCAACCCCTGCGAAAGTTTGGGAAACGCACGTCGGCTAAATCACGGCCATCCCCCCACTTCTGCAACCTTGGGTCCAATTTTCTAACAATTCAATCTAAGAGCACTCCACTTATTAAACCTAGCTCCACCAATCTTCTAAACTTATTAAACCTAGCTCCACCAAATGAACTTATCATCATGCAAAACAGTTCTACATAATTACGACTCTGGCTATCATCAAAGATAGCAGCATTATTTTTTAAGATAGAGAGAGAGAGAGAGAGAGAGAGAGAGAGTCCAATGAAATCATAGTTAGCAACATACCCAAATGCATCTACCATGCATAAAGTATCATCACTCTATCATGTGCTGTTTAAGTTAATGTGGAAAGCTGCTTTTCAAGACGTTTGGCCGAGCGGAGAGCTTCCAAAGCCTCTGCTTGCTTACCTGCCCGTTTCAAGTTAAGCGCTCGAAGCTTCTCCCCTTTGATCTGTTCTTCCAGATGAGCTTTCTCTGCTCGAGGGTTTCCATCCTTCTCAACTTTTGGCTTAGACTCTAATTTCCTGGAAGGTTGCACTCCAAAATCAGTATCTTGCCACCCTATTGATTTGAGGGCAGACATGAGGTGAGGATCAAGCAGATCCTCCACACCTGCATCATCCATTGCTTCCAGTTTGCCAGCATAAGTGCTGGTGCTTGAACGTTGTGAATCCGATTCTTCTAATTGGTTCTCCAATGCCTTGGCTAGTTCAAGTTCAGCCTCTGATTCCTCCATCTTTCCTTCTCGTCGCAGTTTCAAAGCATTACGCTTGTGAGAGAGGGACTCCTGCTGTATTTTTAAGCGATCACGGCCTGAGATAGGTTTCTTGGATTGGTTGGTTTTGCTTTCTTGCATGACGGAAGTAGTAGCGGGAACACTTGCACTACCCACATTGCTTTGTTGACCATCTTCCAGACTCTTTTCCAAAATTTTTGCTTGCCTCAGTTCTTCTCGGGCTTCTGCCAACTTCCCATCCCTCTTTAGGGCAAGAGCCCTTCTTTTCCGAGCTAGAATTTCATCCTTAAGATCAGCAGTCCCATGATCTAATCTTTCTTCAGGTGCTAATAAATTATTTGTGGCAGCAACATTTATGTCTTTCTTCTGAGCCATATGAAGAGTTGAGCCTCCCTGTGACAGCATTTCAGTTTCACCAACGGTCTCTTTGGCACTAATCTGAATTTGTGGCTGGACCGGAGCAATCGAAGGACAGGAACTATTGGCTTCTGGAGTTTCTTCCCATGCTGATCCTCCAGAAGCTGGCCGTGAAATCTTTTCCTCCTTGCCTGAGAGAAAATCAAGCAAGTGTGAAGGCCAGTCTATAGAACTTTCTGCAGCTGGTCTTCCAAATTTCTGCAGCTCATTAGACGATGTTTCAGGAACTTTCCCAGCAGATCCAGGTGGAAGAGGTTTTCTTGTTTCACTCATTTTTTTAAAGTCGACATCACATGCATCCTGTGTCCGGACCACCTCATCCTTTGGCATATTATTCCCAACAACAGACAATAACTCTGATCTCTTTTGTGTTTCCAGAGATCCAGGTACATGGGACTCCACCGGCATAGGCTTGGCATTATGCAAGTTTTCCATCTCTGCCAACTCATTTTCTAAGGCCTTTGCCTTCTCCAGCACTTCCTCGGCCTCCTCAGTTTTACCTTGGCGTCTCAAGGCCAAGGCTTTTCTTTTTAAAGCTAATAAGTCCCTCTGAATTTCAGCCTTGCTCCTCATTGCCTTTCGAGGTTTTACAGAAGGGACACTGTCATGGGAAGAGTCATCAATCATCTGTTCAGTGGGTTTATTTGTCATGCTAACAGATTCAACATCATCATCATTCCATCCCAAATTCTTCAAAACTGACAGCAATGCCGGATCATGCATGTCTTGTTCTGTTACCTCTGCATCCAACCCTTCCTCTCCAAGACCTAAGGTCACAGAAGCACCCTCATGTGTACGGGTTGATTCCAAAGTCTTCTTGCCCACTTTAGCTACAGGCCCTTTTGGAGCATTTTCCATCTCTTCCAATTGTTGCTCAAGTATTTTTCCTTTCTTCAGTTCTTCCTCTGCCTCGTTCAGGCACCCTCCCCTTCTTAAAGTGAGTGCCTTCTTCTTCAAAGCCAGTAGCTCTTTCTGAATTGCTAGTTTACTTTTTGGTGGAGATTTAACAAATGAGTTATTTATTTCTGTAATACTTTCCTCAACAGATGTCCCTGCCACAGATGGATCTCCAGAAACTTGAGCGGTTGAAGTCTCCTGCTTCAGTTCTGGTGTAAAGATTTCAGCATCGGACTGCATATTCTCCAGGTCCACCTCCAGTAGTTTAGCTTTCTTAAGCAGCTCCATTGCCTCGGCAGTGTTGCCTGCTCGTTTTTGGCTGAGGGCCTCTCTCTTCAGGGCAAGAACTTGGCTCTGCAATGCATCCCGGTCCACAGCAACAGACTGCATGACATGATTGGTTGCTTGATCATCCTCTTCACTCCAGCCGAATGATTTCAAGGCAGCAGCTAGCTCTGGGTCATTCACATCATCATCTGTCACTTCAAAATTCCCATCAATAGCAAGATCATCTATAACACCTGGAAAGTGGTTGAAGTTCCCGTCAGGGTCAGGTGCATGGTCCAGTAGTAAATCATCTTGTTTGTCATCATCCATACTGCGGATTAAAGCAGATAGCTCATCGTCAGAATCTTCATCCTCACCCAAGAGCTCCTGTTCTTCTAGTTGTTTTTCTAAAATTTTAGCCTTCTTCAGTTCTTCCTTTGCCTCAGCAAGCTTCCCTTCTCGCTTAAGCAAAAGAGCCTTTTTCTTGTGAGCAGTGATCTGAGACTTATCAATGCCACCAGTTTTCCTACCTTGAGAGGATTTTGGAGTGATTTCTCCCAGAAGATTTAACAGTTCACCCTCCAAACTCACCTTTGCGGACTTTTTATCTGCATCATGAAGATCAGCATCAGACCATCCCAGATCTCTAAGTTCAGCACCAAGGTCACCCTTCTCATTTTTACTCCTTTGTGATGGTAACTTTCTTTTACCACCCAACTCTTTCCTTTCATCTGTATTTTGGATGCCAGCTGCACTGCTCGAATTTGAAGCTTTTGAAGCCATTCTACGGCTCTTTCTTATTGCAATTTCTAAAGCCCCAGCCTGCCTCTCAAGTTCTTTACCATGCTTGAAGGCTTGAAGTGCTTCCTCAGACTTCCCCTGTGCTTTTAGGATCTTATACATTTTCTTCTCCTCAACAGCTTGCTGATGCAATTCTTCTGGACTACCGGACACAACATCAGTGTGGGCAGTATTGTGCATTTCAACAGATGTGCTCCTGATAACACCTAGTTCCCTAACTGGAGTAGCAGACTCATTCAAACTCGAACAGGAAGCGCTGCTCCCAAACTTCTGATGATCAGAAATTGCATCTGCATGTGATTCTTGTCCAGATGACAAATGCTGCTTCCCATCAGTTCCAAGAATCTGACCTAGAATTTCTTCCTCCTGCTTTAAGGCATGTTTCAGATTACCTGTCCAAAAAGCATATGAAGGAAAGGCAATTTTAGCCTACATTTGTCAGCAAGCTTCATATTTATCTATCAAATAATCAAGTAAACCACTCCAAGTCAGTAGCTATCTTAAGGGTGAAGCATTTATTGTCAGTATCAATAAACAGGAATTCTGTGTCTTTGTGCATGCCCGAAGGCAGATGCCCCCATCAAAATTCTAAAGTAAGAAGATCACCTCTTCTACTTAACTCATGACATATAACAGGAGCGCTGCATCAAAATGCTCACTACTTTATCAGAAGCAGTCATGTACATAAAAAAAATTAAAATGTCCGCCTACCATTCTTTCGAACTAAAGCAATTTTCCGAGAAAAGAAGTTCCGTCCCCTTTCACTTTACCTGTTTGATTGACAAATTATTCATGACTTCCGTAAACAGAACAAATTTCTGGAAGTTATTAATGGGAAAATTTTAAAAGTTCATGAATGATAAATATGATGTTATGTTCCTGCTAAACAAGATTTAATTGTACAAACAGGAAGGACTAGCCCTGCTGTCTAAGAAAATTTATGTTTCATGATGCCTAAAGATGAAGACAGAGCAATCAACTAGCAAAAGTAAAACAAAGTATTGACCTTTTGCAGCTCGACTTTTGTGTCCATATCTCAACTCAAAGCGTGCCGCCTCCTCTATTTTTTTGCAAGGATCACATATTCGAACTGGTGAGTCACCTTGTCCACGCAAAACCATTCTCTGCTGCGTGCAACTATTGCAGAACAAGCCTCCACATCTGCGACAATGATGCTATAACAAGAAAAGCAAACATCAGTATGGACAAAAGCTTTTTCTTCAGGAAATTCCAAATAGATAATATGGAAAAACACACGTAGATCACTGCAATAGATTTATAGGATTATTCTGATTGAGACACATTCAGACAACTTTTATATGAAGTAGAAAAAGGTTTTCCTTTTCCGAATAGCAACCAACACTACAGAGAGAAAAGAAAGACTAAAGGGCCATATCTCTTTTCTTCCCTCTAGTTTGAAATATATAGCATTCAACATCACTTTCTAAGCAGGAAGTACCATTCATTAGTCGACGTTCATCTTATTTTATTTTATGGAAGTGAATAAATTCGAAATCAAAAGCTACTGAAACCGATACTGCAATTTGAAAATTGTAATTTAGATGCATATGGCAGGCAGGAGTGAAGGGGGGCATAGGGGAGCATCCATTTACAAGATGTCAAGAGTCATGCAACAAATATAAGTATGTCCATACTAACATAATAAATTATGTACTAATATATAATTGGAAAGGTTCTGAGGCCAGTCTCAAAGCATGAAGCTGCGACTTGAAACCCACATGCCTTCCAATTTAAAAAGAAGAATAAAATACAATTTTCTTTTCTCCCTTCCGTGCACCCTGGGCCAACTACCTGTGAAAAAAGTAGTTCTTTAATTTCTTAATATCTTTCCATACAGTCTCTTCTTTGAGTTCTAAAATTCTACAAAAATTAAAGTTTTCATGCAGTCACCATCCAGGCCCCACCCAACAAAAAAAAACATAAAACATCCTCCGCCACCACCTCCTTCTTGTGTTTCCAGGGAAACCCCTGACCCTCCCTCTCCTCACGTGGGCCCCAGTAATTGAGGAAAAAAAACAAAAAGAAAATGATGCATGTGGATAACATGTGCACGACTCAAATAAGAGATTGAGGCCTCCCCCAAAAGCTTGGATTTGGGATGTTAAGGCAGCTCCTCAAGTGATTGCATTTTCATCAAAACTAATATGGACTCAACTTCCATGCTGAATACTGCTTCAGTGCCATGGTTTGGGGATTTCAGAATGTCACTGATGCAGAGCAGATTTAGAGGATTTTCAACATGTGCTCTATGAGTGCCTCCTTTCCAAGGCATACATGGACTCTGTTCAAACAGCAGTTTCATCATAACACTTGGGCAGATATCTGATCTTCCATTATAACAACTCCATGCTTGAGCGCTGTTGGTGCAGAAATCCGTCGCCGCCGGAGGTCGCCGGAGTCGAGGCCGCTGGGCGCCGCCGGGGACCTGCAAAACGAAGTCCCGTCCGGAACCGGTGGGGTGGTGGCTCCGGCAGGACCCTCCGACGGTCAAGTTAGTTTCCGACCAACAGTAATGGAGTGCTCGGAATGAGTTCCGGAGCTTAGAGGTGAGGAGGAGAGCTTAGAGAGTCGAGAGTTCAGAGAGCTTAGCCTTAGTATGTCGGGAGGGGTCCTTTTATAGCGGAGCTTAGTTGATGGTGACGGCTGTGCCGTCTGGCAGAGAGTCGTCGAGCAGCATGGAGTTTCGTACGGAGAGGAAGGCGTCGTCTGGTAGATCGTGGGAGCCATACCGGCGAGTCGTGGGCCGCGTGGAGTCCGGTACGGAGAGGTAGGCGTCGTCCGGTAGATCGTGGGAGCCATACCGGCGAGCCGTGGGCCGCATGGAGTCCGGTACGGAGAGGGAGGCGTCGTCCGGTAGGTCGTGGGAGCCATACCGGCGAGCCGTGGGCCGCATGGAGTCCGGTACGGAGAGGAAGGCGTCGTCCGGTTTCGCTGCAGGCGACAGTTCGTCCAATGGAGTTCGGACTTGTAACAGAGTTCGGCCGAGGGGGAAGCTGGGGGAGCTCGTCTGGCTGAAGGGTCGGCCGTCTGAAGGAGTTCGGCCGTGGGAAGTCCGAAGGAGTTCGGCTGCATGGGCTCGCCTGGGGTCGGTCCGAAGGAGTTCGGCTGCATGGGCTCGCCTGGGGTCGGTCCGAAGGAGTTCGGCTGCATGGGCTCGCCTGGGGTCGGTCCGAAGGAGTTCGGCTGCATGGGCTCGCCTGGGGTCGGTCCGAAGGAGTTCGGCCTCTAGGCAGTTCGGCCCGGACCTTGGTGCAGGGGAGTTCGGCTGCATGGGCTCGCCTGGGGTCGGTCCGAAGGAGTTCGGCCGTGGGAAGTCCGAAGGAGTTCGGCTGCATGGGCTCGCCTGGGGTCGGTCCGAAGGAGTTCGGCTGCATGGGCTCGCCTGGGGTCGGTCCGAAGGAGTTCGGCCTCTAGGCAGTTCGGCCCGGACCTTGGTGCAAAGGAGTTCGGCCTCTAGGCAGTTCGGCCGAGACCTTGGTGCAGGGGAGTTCGGCCTCTAGGCAGTTCGGCCGTGTTAGAGGCTCGGCCTCGCGCCTGGCTCTGAAGCTCTTCAGCAGCTACTGGTTACATTGAGCTGAGCGTTGGGCCGGGCTTCGGCAGGAGCGGGATTTATCCCCAACAGTAGCCCCCCCACTCCCGAGTTCAAAAATTGAAGGAAGGGAGTACCAAAACAGGCGACTGCCGAAGTCTTCTTCCAGGCTCCGCATCTGAAGCTCGGGGAGGTCTCATCTCCAGCCAAGATTGACGCCGAAGTTGAGGCTGAGGCTTGGGGGAGACCTCATCTTCAGTCGATGTTTGGGATTGGAATGAAACTCGTTTCCGGCTAAAGTCGATGAAGCTGACGTTGAAGCCGAAGTAAGATTCGCCTCCTTCGGTCGAAGTCGGATTTGAGCTCCTCGGGGGCGACATTATCTTCGTCAGTTGAAGTCGACTCGAGGGAGACCTCCTATCTTGCAGCCGAGGTTGAAGTGCGCGCTCGGGGGAGATCTTATCTCCTACGGCCGAGCTTCTCTCGGGGGAGATCTTATCTCCTGCAGCCGAGGTGCGCGCTCGGGTTAGGACGAGGTTCTCCTCCCGTTCCTAACCGAGGTTGTTCACGGTCGCTCGGGAGAGATCTTATCTCTAGCCGAGGTTGGTGCTCGTGTTAGGACGAGGTTCTCCTCCTGTTCCTAACCGAGGTTGTTCCGGTCGCTCGGGAGAGATCTTATCTCTTGCGGCCGAGCTTCTCTCGGGGGAGATCTTATCTCCTGCGGCCGAGGTGCGCGCTCGGGGGAGATCTTATCTCCCACGGCCGAGCTTGTCGCTCGCGTTAGGACGAGGTTCTCCTCCTGTTCCTAACGCGGCGATTATTGACTGCTGCTCTTCTGTCATCGCACAGTTTTCGCATCCAGAAATAATATTAGCGGAGGGGAGAATTTTACCGAAGGGAAGTCGTGGACAGCGCGCTCTCGTTTGAGGGGTCGACGGGGTGTTGTTCCTCGAAGCTCCCTCGAGCAGCAAGTCCCGTCCAGACGACCTCCTCTATCTCCTGCCGGCCTTCATAATTTGGACCATGCTTCTCTTGACTTTGTCGTTGGGGATGACAATCACCGATGTAGCTAGCTCCTAGCTCCTCCCCGGGGTGGCGTTGACGACGCCGCGGGATGGCCAACCTTCTTGTCTTTTCCAGTTACGGCAGTGCCTATGGCCGATCTTCTCCTTGATCGCACATATTTGGAGAGGCCGTAGTCCTTCAGGTCTTGGCGGTTGGCTCTTAACTTTGCCGAGAATTCGAGTTAGAGGAGCGGGTCGTAGTTGCGGAACCTTCCAGGAGGGGGGCTTCGTTCCGTCCTTGCCAGCGCCGAACTTTATCTTGGAGGTCGAGTTGAGGAGTTCGGCTTTCCGCCGAGCTCCATTTTACCTTGATGCCGAGCTTTGGGGTGAGCCCGGCTTTTCTCGTCCGAACTTCATTCCGCCTCCAGTGAACACTTTGTAGGCGGTTCCTTTGGGGGACATTCTGGAGCGTGAGTTCGGCCTTACTTGCGCCGAACTTCGTTCCACTTTCCCGCGGAAGCTTCCGCGGGAGGACTTCATACTTCTTTGTCGGAGCTTCCCAGCTGACGGGCTCATAGGTGGGTTCGGCCTTCCTCGCGCCGAACTTCATTCCGCTTCAGCGGGGGAACTTCTGCTCTCCGTTTCTCTCTTAGGGGCGATTGGGCTCCTCCCTAAGGCTGATTCCTCCGCATTTCTTCGGCAGCAAGTCCCGGGGTGGACGACCTCCTCATGCTGAACTCCTCAATTTGGTGCAAGCTATTGTTGCTGGGAGATGGCGAATCGCTGATGCGCCGAGATCTTTCCGGGGGCCATGTGAATGACGCCGTAAGGTGGCCGACCTTCTTGTTGTCTGGCTACGGCAGCGCCCTTAGCCGATCTTTTTCTGCTTCAGGCCGGTACCGGAGGAATTTACCCAGCCGACCCGTTCTGACGAGCTCCTCAATTTCGTCTCGGAGCTGGATGCATCCCTCCGTATCGTGGCCGTGGTCGTGATGGTAGAGGCAGTACTTATTTCGATCGCGCTTGTTTGGGGGAGATCGTAATCCTTCCGGTCTTGGCAGCTGGTGTTTTACTTCGGTGAGAATCTGGGTTCGAGGAGCGTTGAGGGGGGCATAGCGGCGGAACCTTCCAGGATGTGGACTCCTTCGCGCCTCCTTATCAGGGCGAGTTCGAGGAGTTCGGGCCCGCCTGCTTTCGTAGGGGGTCCGCGAGTGTAGCCGAGCTTCACCCAGCTCTTCCTCGTCCGCCAGCCGGTCCTTTCTGACGAGTTCCTCATCTTTCAATTTGAAGGCTTCTTCCGCGCGGGCATATCTCTCGGCTCGAGCCAGCAGGTCGGCGAAGTCCCTGGGATACCTTTTTTCCAGAGAGAACAGCAAGCTATTTTTCTGAAGGCCGCCCTTAAGTGCGGCCATCGCGACAGACTGGTCCAGGTCCCGGACTTCCAATGCCGCGGCGTTGAATCGAGTGACGTAAGTCCGGATGGATTCCCCTTGCTTCTGCTTGACGCTCATCAGGGAATCTGAACCTCGGCTCGGTCGTCGGCTGCTGATGAAGTGGGCCGCGAACCGACTGCTCATCTGGTCGAAAGAGAAGATCGTGTTGGGCTTCAACGCCGAGTACCAATTCCTCGCAGCTTCCTTTAAGGTAGACGGGAAGGCTCGGCACAGCACGGCATCTGAAGCGCCGTGAAGCAGCATCATGGCTCGGAAGGCCCCCAGGTGATCAACCGGATCAGAAGTTCCATCGTAGCTTTCCAGTTGAGGGAGCTCGAAGGTCGGTGGAACAGGCTCTTGCATGATTTTCTGCGAGAAAGGAGGGTCTGCGCAAACGTCATCACCACGCGAGGGGGGACGAAGTTCTTCAATTCGCCGGTTCATTTCCAAGAGCCTTTGGCCCAGCAGGTCCTCACGGTCTCTGATCTCCAAGGCTTTCTGGTGAGATGGGCGCGAGGCTTCACCCTTGGTCGATCCATGATCCGAACGAGGGCTCTCCCTCCTCCGCCTCTCCAATCCGGGTATCGGAGGTCGGGCTGCCCAGGCCGGTCGCTCTTGGACTGGATCGTCCGACTTCGGGGAGTCCCGCGCCGGTCGGGCTGGCACTGGGACTTGTTGGTGCAGCACCGCCTGCACCGCCTCCGTGAGGCCGCGAATGTGCTGGATGAGCTGGTTGAACTGCCCCGTATCCCCTGCGGCTATAGATGAGGGCCGAGTCACCGGGGCCGGAGCAGGGACAGACGGACTCGGAGGGGGTCGAGCCGCGGAAGCCGTCGAGCGCCGCGTCGAAGCCCTTCTGGGGGGCATTTCCTCTTTCCAGAGAAGGAATTCTGGAGAGGAAGAAGAAAGGTCCGGAGCAGGGGTGGAAAATCGTCGCCGAGCACTCCTTTAAGAACAAGGGAACCTCGAAGGTTCAGCCCTTTCGGTTCCCACAGACGGCGCCAATCTGTTGGTGCAGAAATCCGTCGCCGCCGGAGGTCGCCGGAGTCGAGGCCGCTGGGCGCCGCCGGGGACCTGCAAAACGAAGTCCCGTCCGGAACCGGTGGGGTGGTGGCTCCGGCAGGACCCTCCGACGGTCAAGTTAGTTTCCGACCAACAGTAATGGAGTGCTCGGAATGAGTTCCGGAGCTTAGAGATGAGGAGGAGAGCTTAGAGAGTCGAGAGTTCAGAGAGCTTAGCCTTAGTATGTCGGGAGGGGTCCTTTTATAGCGGAGCTTAGTTGATGGTGACGGCTGTGCCGTCTGGCAGAGAGTCGTCGAGCAGCATGGAGTTTCGTACGGAGAGGAAGGCGTCGTCTGGTAGATCGTGGGAGCCATACCGGCGAGTCGTGGGCCGCATGGAGTCCGGTACGGAGAGGTAGGCGTCGTCCGGTAGATCGTGGGAGCCATACCGGCGAGCCGTGGGCCGCATGGAGTCCGGTACGGAGAGGGAGGCGTCGTCCGGTAGGTCGTGGGAGCCATACCGGCGAGCCGTGGGCCGCATGGAGTCCGGTACGGAGAGGAAGGCGTCGTCCGGTTTCGCTGCAGGCGACAGTTCGTCCAATGGAGTTCGGACTTGTAACAGAGTTCGGCCGAGGGGAAGCTGGGGGAGCTCGTCTGGCTGAAGGGTCGGCCGTCTGAAGGAGTTCGGCCGTGGGAAGTCCGAAGGAGTTCGGCTGCATGGGCTCGCCTGGGGTCGGTCCGAAGGAGTTCGGCTGCATGGGCTCGCCTGGGGTCGGTCCGAAGGAGTTCGGCTGCATGGGCTCGCCTGGGGTCGGTCCGAAGGAGTTCGGCCTCTAGGCAGTTCGGCCCGGACCTTGGTGCAGGGGAGTTCGGCTGCATGGGCTCGCCTGGGGTCGGTCCGAAGGAGTTCGGCCGTGGGAAGTCCGAAGGAGTTCGGCTGCATGGGCTCGCCTGGGGTCGGTCCGAAGGAGTTCGGCTGCATGGGCTCGCCTGGGGTCGGTCCGAAGGAGTTCGGCCTCTAGGCAGTTCGGCCCGGACCTTGGTGCAAAGGAGTTCGGCCTCTAGGCAGTTCGGCCGAGACCTTGGTGCAGGGGAGTTCGGCCTCTAGGCAGTTCGGCCGTGTTAGGGGCTCGGCCTCGCGCCTGGCTCTGAAGCTCTTCAGCAGCTACTGGTTACATTGAGCTGAGCGTTGGGCCGGGCTTCGGCAGGAGCGGGATTTATCCCCAACAAGCGCAATGGGGTGAGACAAGTTGAAGGGCTCACCGGTCATAGCCTATACACTATGGAACTTATGGAAGTCAAGGAATGAAGAGATATTCCAAGGTGTTCAGACCTCAGCATGCCAAGTTCTCAGAATTGCTTTACATAAAGCTTCTTTAGCTCCTTAGAAAGGGCACTGCATTTCCTGGGGTGCCTCTTCCACTCAATTACCACCTCAACCTACTTTAGTGCATTAGATACCCCTCCACCAAGATTTCTCAAAATCAATTTTCATGGCTGTCGCAAAGGACCTGATACAGCTGTTGCTGAATTTGAGGTTCGAGATGAGTGAAGTCGGCTTTAGCAGCTGGTTGTCAAACTTTGGCTGGGTGACAGTCCCTATTGTAGCTGTTTGCTGCATCTCTAGGTATTCGTCATGTGATAACAATCTTACATGGTAGTAAATTACAGATAGAAGGAGATTCCAGCACAGTTTTTACATGGCTACAGGAGATCTAGAAGATGTCTATGATCCTTGTTTATTGCATCTCAAAGAGTCTCCGTGGCATCTTCAGGAGGTTTAGATTTCCCATATTTTTAGGGAAGGCAACCAGCCTGCCACTGGGTTGCTAATTTTGGGACTACATTTGATGAATTTTTGGTTTGGGATTCTAATCTCTCACCTGGTTTCATAGCTCCTGTCGTGTTTGACTCTCGGGGAGTTGGGTTGTATATAATGTAGCAGGGATTTTTGGCTGATTATTTATTACAAAAAAGAAGGAAAAAACAAAGGGGGTGGGTGCAGGGTTGTTATTATGTGCATTCAAAGACACTAGTATTGCAATGATATTATCAACTTTGGTATATAATTTCACAGGTCATATCGGATGATCTCTTAGGGAATGCTGCAAGGAAAGCACAGGTCCACACTTTTCAATCACTATCTATTAGTCTACCACAACCGTTGGGATATGATTTTTTTCTAAGTGAACTCCTGATAGGAAAGCTGCTTATAAATTTTATTCTGTTATATTTGTTTCTAGAATTCGTTTTAGTTAGTTATAATATGAACACAAAGAGAAAGCTCATAAAATGTTGGTCCTATTAAAACTAAAAAACCAACACAAGGCTGTATCAAGTTACCATCTGGTTAAATCAGTATTCACCTAAATAATGCACTCATGTTTCTTATATAACTGTCAAACAAGGCAAGGAATGAATGCTCAATTGCTCATTGTTCCTAAAGCAGGGAACTGTTAACAGACAGCCACGGAATGTTTGCTTATCTCTTTCCAAGATTTATCATAGACTAAGGGGACAAGCATCCATTAATTTGCATATACAGCTGGAAATCAAGAGTTCAGGGCAATATTGACAGAGATAGCTCAGAAAACCAACATGGAATCTTATATTCTGCTGTAAACACATTCTCAACACCAAACTATTTGTGGGTCAAACTATCACGATTGAGTGAATCAAAAGAATTGCTAGGAAGTACTGAAGGCGATGCATAAACCTGTTAACATCATTGAGATCAAAGCGAATCAGAAAGGTGTAGAGCTGTTTCAACCTATCAGCTGCAGACAACTTCATGTCTTTGTCTCTTAGAAAGTTAGAATCCAGTTAAGTGATCACCAAAATTAAAAGCCCCCCAAGGTTACTTGCTACCTTATCCAAGATACTTCTATTTTCTGAAAAGAGAACATATTACATGTGTGACATGAAGCAAACCAGGCACTAGGCAGCTGACTCTCCAGCTAGCAGGTGATAATCCATTTTGCTTTATTATATTGTCCATTACACTAATCATTGTGATTATAACCTGGGTATATCTACCTACAATAGCAACGGAAATCTTACATTTTGTTTTTTGTGTTCACCAACAAGGTTAACAAACTTTAATTATAAATAGAATGATCACCATCTGACCCAATTAATCAAGAAGTATTACAAGAGTACATAAAAGAATAAATAGAATCCCGAAGAAACAACTAATTTCTAAAATCCTCAATAACATCATCACCATGAGCATAAGCAATTAACAAGAACAAATTACAAGAATAATCACACATATGCAGTAGACAAAACTATGGCATTGTAAAATATTAGGTTTCTTCCTAATGAACTCTATTAACTAGAAAAAGCTTCATAAATAAAACAAATCAAAACAATACAAATGAAGAAGTGAATGAGAACATGGGTATAAGATATATGTTATTAAGGATGCAGACCTTCCTATTGATAAATGTGAACTGAGAAGAACAACCCTGGCAATGGGATGCACCAACCACCCAACTTCCACCTCGCACTGATGGCTTGGCTGGCAAACCAATCTTTTCCAGCATCTTTCCACTTTATAAAGACCAAAAAGAAACCTGAGGTGAGGTTAAGAAAGAGAATGTTCAGACTCCTTAGCCAATTTTCTTTCTTCTCTCTCTCTTTCTTCCAGCTCTGGCTTTCAGATTGTCTAACAAAAGATATTATGATGCTGTTATGCAAATGGAAGCAAATTACAGTGGCCTACACCATTCTAAACAATCAAAATGTGCCATAATTAAAATTGTTGTTTGAAATGTTCACTTATAGAGTGAGGTGGATTTGACTAGATAATATTTAGACAGTCACCATTAAAATTTCCACCAAAACCAAAGCAAATCTATCTTTTGAACATAGCTTCAATGAACTTCAAAGTAGTTCTGGCCTCCCAAGTGAGGTGGTCAAGTTGGCTAAGATGATTAGGTGGGCTGTATAAGTGGTCGGTAGCCAGATCAAATAGCATTTATGCAGTGTTAACGATAAAAAATTTAAAGAGTCTGCTCTCAAGCCCTCCCCCATCTAACACCCATTCAACCAAATTCAAATCATAATAAATAAAACTAGCCCTCACTTAAACAATCTCAACCACCATTAGAATTAACACCACGTTATTAGGTCTAGTGATATTAGGCATGCCATATGTTTCTCAAAGGAATTTCATGTTCACCATAAGACCCATATGGTCGTACCATTCATAGACTTTGAAGGACATCCTCACAAATCTGAATGATCAATGATCTCTATTGATTTGTATTCCCACTCCTCTTGACTTCATAAACGCTTACTGTTTGACCAACCTATATCTTCACCATAGCCTCTCCTTGCTATAAAGAGTATTGATTTCCTTTACTTTTATGGATCAAACCTCAAATTTTTACTAGAAGAAAATTATGCTTCCTCAAGTAAAAGAAGAAATCCAAAGTAAACATGATAATCTCCAAAGTGAAAGAAGAAGATTTAAACAAGAAAGAAAATAACCAAAACTACATTGTGCTATAGGCAGCACTGTACAATTTGACAATGAATTAGACGCCATTTTCAAAAATCACTATGCATGAATTTGTGCTGTTAATGATATTCTCTTATTAAGTTCAACTTAATATTGCTTAGTTATCGGGATAATACGCAAATATCATAAAATCTGCTAAAGACATTAATTATTCTTCATCAACTAATATGATGACCAATATTTTAATCTTTCATCAGTCATCAATCAACGAGCCTTTTTTAAAGCTACAACTCAACCTCGAGTGCATCAATCATAAGCACAAAAATGATGCACCAAAGAGATCAAAGCTGAAAATAAATTTTCTCAATTCATCTCTGATTTCCATTGATACTCTAATACATGCACACTCTTCCTCTAGTATTTGAACTTAATATCTACTATTTAATCATGTTAGAGCATTTTTAAAAAAAAATGTTTCCAACTTTGAACAATCATTACAGATGGCTTGAAGTATCACTAGTTGACATTAAACATCTCATCTTTTCATGACAGAAGGGAGCGATGGTACTGAAAAAGTTGATTATCTAAATTTAAGTGTCTCCTTATCCATGAAGAACTTGATTATAAGGTCTTCAAATGATACATGAAGAATGGCTAATGATAACTACAACCAAGTCGTGAATCTTCAACACTGTTGTGTAAAGTTAACTAATAATTTTAAGAAATATATAAAGTTGGATGGTACATGGTTACCTTCGTCCATAAAAATGATGCACTTTTACTTAAGTGGAGAAAAATGATAAATCTTTTCATCATGCTGCATGAACTGTTTGACTTCTCTTAACAATGTAAGGGTGACTATAATTGTGTTAGGACGCTTAATCCAACACCCAAGGTTGGATTGCACACTACTTCAATTCCATGCCTGCCCGGTTGTCATTAACTTTATCATCTAGAAAGCACAGCCTTGGCTTGTAATAATTCATAACCAAAAGCTTTCTTCCAACCAAGATTCGCACTTATAACCTCCATTCATCATCTCCGCACTCATGTAGCCCCGGCACTAGTTTGTTACGCCAAAAAAAAAACAAAAAGGAAAAAAAAGGAGAGAAAAGAACAGAAGATAAAAAACAAGATGTGAGAAAGGGCTTCACGAATATTTTACCTGCACACTAAAGATTGGTAATATCTTAGATACGAGATATTTTAGATATTTTCTTTCCCTCGGAAGAATCGCAAATAACTCCTTTACCAATAGCATAGTAATATTAATTTGGAGAACGAGGAAAGGGAAAGGATGAAGGGATAAAAACTAGCCAGTTCTGAGAGACATTCAAATAATCAGATATTGCAAAAATTGAGAATTACACGCATAAAACCCAAGATCTGGGCAACTGATATCCTAAAATTCGGATTGGATCGCTAATATTTTAAAGATTCAGACAGTGATGCAATCAAGAGAAGGATTGAAACAAAATAACCGATACTAAAACAAAAGAAGATAAATTTTATCGGTGATCCGGTTATTACCTCAAGAGAGAAAAAAACGAGATTTGATAGAAGGGACAAGCGCTCGTCCTCCAGGAAGGAAAGGCGAAGGAAGGAAGAAGACCGGGCGTATTTATTGCGGCAAATATCGGCAGTACGGCTTTCATTTCCATCCACGCCCTTACCCGCACTCGGTGAACCGGCCGGGTTTTGTGATTCGCCGGCCGGATCCGGGTCATTAAACTAATCGGATTCGACTCGGCGTCCTAGAACCGTTGACAGGAGAAGAGGAGGGACCGACCTGTAATTGATATCGGATGACGGGTCAAACTAGTCAACCCATTCAGATCCGACCGCGAAAGCAACATCTTTTGTGTGCGCAAATGTGGTATAAAAACGGTTCGTTGGACCAAACTCAAAACTATTTTGGACGATTTAATTTGATTTAAAAGGAGAATTTTTTGAAAATGATTAACTAATCCAACCGGACCGCTATTTAGTAGTTTAGTTTAATTTTAAAAATTTTAAAATTAAACTAAATCATCAAACTATAAATTATTTTAAATTTTTTAATAATTTAAATATTATTTAAAAAATTTTAATCCTAACCACTAATTAATAGCAAGTTCTAAGGACCTCTATTTCTTTTTTTCTCTCTATCTCTCTTCATTCTTCTCTTTTTTCTTTGTTGCATCTTCTTTGATTTTGATTGTTTGACTGATATCTTATATTTAAATTTGGAATCTGATATGGATGTTGCATGGATGTTTAGATTATTTAACTAATATTTTATATTTAAATTTAAAATTTTAAGTAGATGTCTTATATTTAAGATTTATTTAGTTCATTAAAAGTATTGATGGTTTTATTTTATACTTTTTTATTAATTTAAGAAAATTTTATTTTAAATTTATTTATTATATTTTTGATCAGAAAGAAAAAAAATAATATGTAAAATGATTTGATTCGATTTGATTTCACTAAAATGGTTTGATTTGGTTTAAAAAATTTTCAAACCATTTTAAGATGATTTGATTTGATTTGACTTTCAAACCGAACCAAACTGTACCATGCTCATCTCTAAAATATAGTGTTTGATGTTTCACTTGGGTAGTCAGATACATTAAAAGGTGCAAGCATCAATGAAGAAAAGAAAAAGGTACTAAACAAGTTGCGCTACAAGCATTTGCATCTAAAATCTATTCATAGCAGCTAGCATAAAATCAACCCATTTATCACTGGTACTACCCAAAATATGGGAGTTTCATCCTATACTAGCTAAATGTTTCAACTTCCTGCAAAACATTTTCCAGTTAGGGGTGTAAAAAATTTTATTTAAACCATCCAAACTGTTCAATCCGATCCAAATCGAATCAAATATGGTGGTTTGATGGTTTAACTAGTATAATTCGATTGAGTAAAATAGAAAAATCAAAATTTTAATTTGATTATCAATTTACTGATTTACGTGACCTACTGAAATTAAATCGAACTGATAAATCAAAATTAAAATGATGTATATTAATAATATACAGTTGCCATCATTTAAGGATGATATTTATCTATTTTATTTTTTTTTGTTAGTACTTAGTAATATATTTTCGGATATGGAGGTACTATTCTCAAAGTATATTCTTTTCATGGTTCAGTCACTTTTATATTTTAATAGTTTTAATGATTAAGTTGCCATAGATATTCTAAAATTATTTTAGGAATAATAGATTTAAGTTAGCTAATCCATATAAATTATAAAATATGAAATATTGATTTAGTCCTATTTCAATCCAAGTTGGGGCAAATTTGATGTGCTTATGGATAAAAACGAAACCGACCAACCCGCTTAAACCAAAAAACTATTCAAACCATTCAAATACTTGAAAAAGCTATATGAACAAACCGAACCGAAGAAACTGATTATATTGAATCAAATATTTGATTTTAGAAATCTCATAAACTGAAATATCAATTTGGTTTGAAAAAATTACTTAAAATTGAACTATTTTCAACCCTACTTTTAGTTTAGTGAACCAATAGACCCCTACATGATGACCAAATGATTTCACCCCTGGCAAAAATTTAACATGGTGGGTTACTAGTTTTTATTATGAAATACCAAAGCCATTCTATGGGCTTCTCCCTTCGAAGAGATTCCAAGAAGAGGAGCAAGAGCTTGGCAGTGTGAGAAGAAAAAGGGACGTGAAATACCGGAAAGGGAAAGGGGAAGATAAGACAAGGCTAAGAGAGAAAGGGAGAAGGAAAGAGGGGCAAGTACCTAGCACAATAGCTGATAGAAGCTGGTTGGTCCATGGGGCTAGAAGCTCGCCATTGGCGATCGTTGGTCGACAGTTGGGGGGTCGGAGCACAAAGGTCAACGATCGGAGGATGGAGAGAGGGGAACTAGTTAGGGCATGGAGACTCACCAACCAACACGAGGATAGGTGTTGGATTTATTTTTTAGTCAATTACCAATACCGATAGTCCAAACTCGAATCCGGGCAGGGGATAGCGGGGATCCAACCCACTTTCTACACCATCATCATTTAGCATTTAGCAAAAACTCGTATGATAAACGTTCAGGTATAATTATATTTAAAAGTAAAATATGCATAAAATTTGATCATAAGTTAATATATGTATAGTGAAAGTTCAAATATCTATATTTAGATAAAATTTAGCATAATTTTCAAGTTCAATTAATAAACACTCAGCATTTATATTTGCATGTAAACTATGGAGAAAATCAATAGAAATATAATTTATTTATATTGCAATATGAAATATTATATGTCACATAAACATTCTAAAAATGGCCAAACATTTTTATCCAAAAAAGTTTAAGGCATAATTCAAATATGATAAAAGATGTTGTGGGGATTATCCCACCTCAGCTAAATATCCTCATGACCCAGGAGTTCTTAAATTGATAAAAAAAAAAAAAATCTAAGGCTTGACTGTTAAGCTCATCACAAAACTGACGTCATGGGGGTTGAGCTCATCATAAAATCGAGCTCACTAGAAGACCCAACCTAACACTATAATAAAATTTCTTATTAGGAGTATTTATAAGTGCTGCTAGAACTATGAGAAAATGCCACAAATATCTTTACCGGCATTTTTGTGGCATTTTGCTAGGTGACGTCTTAAGATAGTGTCGGTAATTAATTGCTGGCAGTTTTAGAAATTGCCGATAAAAATTTAGCTTTTTGGGGCATTAAAAAGTGCTCTTAAAGATTCAATTCTAACATTTTTTTTGATTTTTTACAGCACTTATATATGCCGATAATAAACTATAGATGGCATATTAAAATATGCCGGTAGATATTCATATATTTATGGCATTTATATATGCCATTAAATATATATTTCATTAGATATTACCAATACTTTTATTTGTCGATAATAAGCTGGCTTTTGTACAAAATGCCACTATTTAACTTAAATTATAATGGTTACTTTTTACTTTTTTTGATATTATACAAATGCCATAAATTTATTATCTAGCGGCACTTTCATAAATGCTTCCAAAAATTAGGTGACATGTTCTCATGCTCAATTCTTGTAATAGTTATTATAATCATATAATATAAATAATAGATTTTGACTATATCTGAAAAAAAATGTTATAATAGCATATATATTTACCATATCATGATGATGCTAGAAATATTATTCTATAATCAAAATGCATCATTGAAATTAATATATTCCAATATTTATTTGCATTAAGACATCCAAACCATTGAAGAACAAACTAATAAAACATAGAATTCAAATCAAACAGTCATGTCTCATATCATATTCCCACAATCAAGTTTAAAGTTTATTTTTGTAGTTTGAACTAATAAAAGAGAAGTCAAAATACAAGTTCAAAGTACAAAAAGAAAAAAAAATGATTATCAACATTATCCCCCTTCATTGATCCCATCAAAGCTCTATTTACGAACAACCTGCCAAACATAAGAGAGATAATGATAAGTTAGATTGTAGTTCCAATTTGATTATTATAAAAGAATTAAAATATAAAAATAGTAAATATATAAGTTAAAGGCCAAGCAACTCTTAAACCAGCTGCATCTCCAATAGTTCTGTAACGGCCATATTCTCTTATCAAAGGTTCATCACATTCTATTAGAATTAGAATTAGGAGTTTCCAAAATTGTAGTGCCAGTGCTATCCCACCTACAACTTTAATAGGACTCTTACTTAATAGAATCCCTTCTGCAACATGAGGATTAGGTCTTCTGTTGGGACTTAGTAAGTAAACCTCACATCCATCCTACAATTTGAAATCTTTTTGTTGATATGTTAAAGCCATAAGGGATACGACACTTTCAAAGATTAGAGAAAAACTGATACTTGAGGGATTATTTTATTTCTCTCATTGCATAGCCCATTTCTCTGCTTCTTTGGCTGTTCCTGCAAGTTTTTATATATTGTAACATTTAATTTTAATTAAAAATTAGAAACAAAGTAGAAATATGTTATACAATAATTAATTATTTATTTTAATATGTGAAACTAAATTCTAAAAAACTGTTTATCTAATGGAGTGGAGGCAAGTGATTGCAAGATGAGGACTGTGTCTGTGTCTGTTGTTCAAGTGACTCTTCATGAGGACTAGCAGCATTGCCAAACTAACATGAACCATAAATTTTAATAGAAAAATGAGACTTTAAAAATCTAAAAGTAATATAATAGAACTAGGAAAGTAATTACTGGTGTTGGATTATTTTATTCACATTCTTCTCTCCGATCAGGTGTATGCTTCTCTTGATTCCTCTTCTCCATGACTTTAGCCTCGTTGTCAGCTAGTAATAAGAAAATGCAAAGACTCATTTTTTTCTCGAGTCAGTAAGTTCCTTTTCAATCTCTAAAGCTTTCCTTTTGCAATCCAGTCGATTACATGGTTCACTCTCTCAAAGATCTCTAGGGGTGGGACCAAGTCCTAATGTACGGACATATCCATTTTTTTCTTCTCCTAAGACTTAAAATATCATCCAATTTTTTTGGGCTTTCATTAGTTGCTCTAGTTGTTCCTGAATAAGAGAAACATATTGACATGTAATTAGTCATTTAAAAAATCTATTTTATTATTTATATATTAAATAACATAATGAATAAAAATTGTAACTTACAATAACATTTTCCGAAAATATATTCATCAAAGATCCATCTTTGTATTCGTGTGTCATAATAAAACCTTCAGCCCTTATTGGTTCCCTACCATGCTCCTTTTTCTATCATATATATATATATGTATGTATGTATATATGTATGTATGTATGTATATATGTATGTATGTACGTATGTACGTACGTACGTGTGTGTGTGTGTGTGCGTGTGCGCGTATGTATGTATGTATGTATATATACATATACATACATACATACATACATACATATATATATATATATATATATATATATATATATATATATATATATATATATGTATGTATGTATGTATGTATGTATGTATGTATGTATGTATGTATGTATATATGTATAAATATATATGACTGGTGGGAAGATCCTCTCCAAATGACAAAGGATAAGAGCAATTTTTGCTTCTAAATAATCAAACTCACTTGGTCGAACAACTTTAAAACATAGGTCCCTAAAGTATAGGCTTAACTCAATTAAGGTAGAGCTTACACTTTTTGGCAAGGATCTTCTTATTATCAAGGGAAGAAGTTGCTGCATGAGAATATGACTGTCATGGCTCTTCAGTCCTATAATCTTACACTTCTTTAGGCGTATGCATCGTGAAATATTTGCAGCATAATCATTTGGAACCTTGACATGCTTTAGTACCTTGCATAAAATAGATTTTTCCTTTGGAGATAATGAATAGCATGTATGGGGTAATAGTATTTTAGTGGGACCATGAGGTTGTGGATGAAGTGATTTTCTAATTTCCATCAACTCTAGATCAAGACGTGCTTTCAAATTGTCCTTCATTTTGCCTTCAACATTCAACAATGTCCAAAGAATATTATCACAAATAATTTTTTCAATATCAAGATTGTGGCATAGTAATAGTTTATGCCAATATGGTAATTAGAAGAATATACTTTTTTTCTCTAATTATATTCTATAATCATATTTGTCCCTCGCTTTCTTTTTTTTTTTACCATAGTCACCATTATGCTTCCCGAATATAACATTTATATCTTGTAATTGATTAAGTATATTTACTCCTGACAATAGGGTAGGTGCATTTCTTTCTTCACAAGTGCCATCAAAACATTCAGCCATCATTCTAAAAATATGATCATGTGACAAAAATGGATGATGGCCCATATAACAATATTTCCTACCATGCTTCAAATAAAATGAACAAGTGTTACTATTGCAAGTAGGGCAAGCAAGACGACCTTTAGTACTCCATCCAGATAAATTTGCATATCCAATAAAGTCACTAATTGTCCATAATAAGACTGCATGCATTCTAAATGTCTATTTTCTAAAGACATCATAAGTATCAATTTCATATTCCCAAAGTTCTTTTAGTTCCTCTATTAGAGGTTATAGGTACACATCTATATTATTTCTAGCAGCAGCAGATAGGCCATCAATAAGCAATGAAAGCATAAAGTAAGATTGCTTCATATACTAAGGAGGAAGATTATATAGTATCAAAATAACAGGCCATGTGCTATGAGCAATACTCATCGTGCGGAATGGATTGAAGCCATCACTTGCTAACCCAAGCCTGACATTACGTGACTCTACAGAGAATGATGGATGCAAATAATCAAAAGTCTTCCAAGTTGGAGAGTCAGTAGGATATCTCATAATCCCATCATTTGTATGTCCATCCTTATGCCATGTCATAAAATTAGTTGTTTTAGCTGACATATATAGTCTCTGAAGCCTAGGTTTCAATGGAAAATGACGTAAAATCTTTGTAGGAGTTTTTCATTCACTTTTTTTGAAAGTTTTCATATTATCCTTTGAATTCTTTTCATCTTCTTTCCATCTAGAGGCACCTGATATGGCATATGAAGATGCTTCTGCATACTCCTTCCAATACAATATGTAGTCATTAGGGCAAGCATCAATTTTGCGATAACTGAGTCCTAGATCATCGATTATCTTTCTAGTCCCGTAAAAAGATTTTGGCAATATTTCATCTTTTGGTAGTGTCTCTTTCAATAACTCCAATAACATAGTAAATGATTTGTTACTCCATCCACCATAACACTTTATTTGGAATAATCGAAGAATAAATGACAACTTACTAAACTTACAACCTGGGTATAATTCTTCCTCAGCATCCTTTATCAATTTGTAATATTTTGCTGCATCTACATTCAACCCCTTTGTGTTCCTGTGCTTCACCAATATTTTCTTGTGGGTTAAACATCCCAAAAGCATCACGTAGCACTTCGTGCATGTCATCATGAGAATCCTGTGTGTATGGCTCATGTTGAGTCGATGTGTTGTCTTCACCATGATGGATCCATTGGATATAGTTCTTATCAAATCCATCACATAGTAGATGTTCAAACACCACATTTCATTTCTTCCAATATAAGTTATTGCATTTCTTGCATGGGCATAGGATCAGCTCTCCATCAGCTACCCCATCAAATGCAAAATCTAGGAAACGAACAACTGCTTCCAATAAGGCTTGCTTAATCTATATATTAAAATAAAAAGGAGAAAAATATCAAATATCTGAAAATGGGCAATATATTCTATGATATCAGCATTTTGGCTAAGATACCTTGATTGATTAATCCAACTCTTATCCATCAATGAGTTTCCCAATATCTCCAAGAAGTTAGCTTGATACAATGGCACTATATCCAAATAAGACCCTATGATAAGAACGAACTCAAACAAGCAAATTAGGTTGGCTGTTACAAGTGAAATAGGTCATTGTCATCCTCAATAAAATCTAAAAAATAAAATATATTTAATTGGTTTGCCTTTATCTTCCTTTATTTAATTGGTGATTTATGATAATTCTTTGGATGCATATTTTTTTATTTTAGTTGTGCGAGAAAATATTTTTGTTGAAGGAACATGCGATATTTATTTTGGACATTAATGCATGGAGCATGATTTAGAGAAAAATCGTAGTTAGAGATGAATGGGAGAGTTTAGGACACCTAGACTATAATGTATAGTGGATGAAAACTTTTATACGTTAGAATATTATAATATGTTTAAAAAATATCAATATTTTTTTTACTTTTGTGAGTAAAAATATTTTTTTTAGAGGAATCACGGTTGGAGAAGAATGGAAGAGTTTTAGGATGCTTGGACTCTAATAACTTTTATATAATTTGGATATTATCATGCAGTTAAGATATATCAATCACATAATTTTAGAAAAAATAGCTAATATTGTAATCTATGGGAATTTCTTAGGTACATGATTTTTAAATTTGGATGTATATAGGAGTTCAATTTTTTAAATCATTTGGCATGTTTTTCCTCTCAGACATACATGTAATATTTTTTTTAAAGAGTCATGGTTGGAAAAGTATAGAGAGAGTTTTGGAGTATCTGAACTCTTTGATCCATGATAGATGAGAAATACCATCATATGGTTAGAAATATCAATCATAAAATTGTTACAAAAATTGGCTAATATAATAATTGACCTATATAAGTATAAAATGGTACGTGATTGTGAGCAAGATTAAATTATGAAAATTTAAAATTATATAATTAAGATTTTTATTAATTTTGATCTTAAATCACATCAACCAAATATAAAATATTTAAAGTCTCATAATGAAATCATACTAATTATATCACATTTATTGGCATTTTACATAAATGCCTTAATTGGTATATGAAATTATTATCTAAATGCCAGCATTTTATGCTTTATGCCATAAAAGATCAATAAAATACTAGCATTTATAACAAAATACCTTTTATTTTATAACACTTTTTAACAATTAGAAGCACTTAAGCCTAAATGCCATTAAAAAGAAATTTTTAACTATATATAATAACAAATGCCACTATGATTATGCCACTAATAAAAAATTTTGTTGTAGTATAATCATAAGGCCAAACTCATCAGAAGGCCGACCTCATCAAAAGATTAAGATCATCAAAAGGCCGACCTTATCAGAAAAGATCATCAGAAGGCCGACTTCATCAGAAGAGGTCACCAAAAGGCTGAGGTCATTAAAAGATCAACCTCATCAGAAGAGGTCATTAGAAAGCCGACCTCATCAGAAGAGGTCATTAAAAGAATGAGATGATCAGAAAGCCAAGCTCATCAGAAAATCGATCTCATCAAAAGAGGTCATCAAAAGAACGAGATGATCAGAAAGTCGAGCTCATCAGAAGAGGTCATTAGAAAACCAAGCTCATCAGAAGATCGAGCTCATCAGTAGACCGACCTCATTAAAAAAGGTTATCAGAAAGCCGACCTCATCAGAAGAGTTTATCAGAAGGCTGGCCTCATCAAAAGATCGAGATGATCAGGAAGCTTAGCTCATCAAAAGGTCGAGCTTATTAGAAGGCCGACCTCATCAAAAAGCTAAGCTCATCAGAAAGTCGAGTTCATCAGAAGGCGACCTCATCAGAAGAGATCATCAGAAAATTGAGCTCATCAAAAGATCGAGCTCATCAACAGACCAACCTCATCAGAAAAGATCATCAGAAGACCGACCTCATTAGAAGAGGTCATCAAAAGATTAAGGTGATCATAAAGCTGAGCTTATTAGAAAGTCGAGCTGATTAAAAGGCCGACCTCATCAGAAGAGATCATCAGAAAGTCAAGCTCATCAAAAAGCTAAGCTCATCAGAAGATCGAGCTCATTAGCAGACCAACCTCAGCAAAAGAGATTATCAGAAGGCCGACCTCATAAGAAGACTGAGATCATCAAAAGACCGATCTTATCGGAAGATGTCATCAAAAGGTTGATCTCATCAGAAGAGATCATTAGAAGATCAACCTCATTAGAAGGCCAGTCTCATCAAAAGATCGATCTCATCAAAAGAGGTCATCAGAAGGCCAACCTCATCAGAAGGCTGATTTAATCAGAGAAGATCATCAGGAGGCTAGTCTCATCAAAAAATCGATCTTATCGAAAGAGGTCATCAGAAGGTTGATTTCATCAGAAGAGGTCATTAGAAGGTCGATCTCATCAAAAAACATCATCAGAAATCCAATCTCGTCAGAGGAGGTCATCAAAGGCCGACTTCTTTGAAAGAAGTCATCAAAAAGCCAATCTCATCAGAAAATCAATCTCATCAGGAGGCCAACCTCTTCAGAAAGTTGACCTCATCGAAAAAGATCGTCAAAAGACCAATCTCATCAGAAGAGATCATTAGAAGATCGATCTCATCGAAAGAGATCATCAAAAGATTGATTTCATTAGAAGATGTCATTATAAAGTCGACCTCAACTTATGGTCGAGCTTATCATAAAACTAACCTCACGAAGGTTGAGCTCATCATTTTGCCGACCTCAATAAGAGATTGAGTCCATTAAAAAGCTGACCTCATAAAGGTTGAGCTCATCATTTTGCCAATCTCAATCAGAGGTTGAGCTTATCATAAAGCCGACCTTACGAAAGTTGAGCTCGTCATAATGTTGACTTTAATGGAGGTCGAGCTCATCATAAAGTCGATCTCAATAAAGGTCAAGCTCATCATAATGCCGATCTCAATAAAGATCAAGCTCATCATAAAGCCGACCTCACAAAGGTTGAGCTCATCATTTTGCCAACCTCAACTAGAAGTTGAGCTCATTAAAAAGCTGACCTCACGAAGGTTAAGCTCATCATTTTGCCGACCTCAATCAGAGATTGAGCTCATCATAAAGCCGACCTTATAGAGATTGAGCTCATCATTTTGTCGACCTCAATAAGAGGTTGAACTTATTAAAAAGCCAACCTCATAGAGATTGAGCTCATCATTTTGTCCATCTCAATCAGAGATTGAGCTCATCATAAAGCCAACCTCACGAAGGTTGAGCTCATCATATTGCCGACCTTAACTAGAGATTGAACTTATTATAAAGCCGACCTTACTGAGGTTGAGCTTATCATAATGTCGAGCTCAACCAGAGGTTGAGCTCATCATAAAGTCGACCTCACAGAGATTGAGCTTATCATATTACCGACTTCCAACAGAGATTAAGCTTATCATAAAGTCTGTCTCATGGAGATTGAGCTCATTATAATGCCGACCTCAACGGAGGTCAAGCTCATCATAAAGCCGACCTCAATGAAGGTTGAGCTCATCATAATGCCGACCTCAATAGAAGTTAAGCTTATCATAATGCTGACCTTAATGAAGATTGAGCTTATCATAAAGCCGACCTCAACTGGAGGTCGAACTCATCATAAAGCTGACTTCAATTGGAGGTCGAGCTCATCATAATGCCAATCTCAATGGAGGTTGAACTCATTATAAAGTCGACCTCAACTCGAGATTGAGCTTATCATAAAGCCGACCTGCTAACGTGGTATACAATTCAACATCAGGAAGAATCCAAAATTCTCCAACCTGAATACAACTGTCATCTAGCTAGGCTATAGCTATCTTTCAGCTATTCTACAGCTGGACTCTAATTAGATTAATGGCTAATAGCTGATATCCAGTTGACCATTCTGTTAAAACTAATTAACAGCCTAATAAATTTTTCTTAAGACCTAAGAAAATCCTTCTATAAATAGAGAGAAAGGGTACCCTTTCAAAAGATAAGCTCAAGCACAAGATTTATAAAATGGACATTCTATTGAAATCACTTGATTTTTCTATTGAAGGAAGATCGAACTACTCTCTACTCAAACCCTCTCTTTCTGCCTTTTAGAGCTTCCATTTTCACTATCTATTCACAAGACCTCAGCTAACTTAAGCATCCAAAAATTTTAAATCAGAGGATATCCTATCGATTCTTGAAACTTTTCTTGCAGGTTGATCCGTGATCCACATCGATCCAACTCCAATTCAACTCTCCAGCGCGAGTTCCTCTCAACGATTTGAAGCCTTGCTATAATAAAAGGATTGATATTTTACATAAGAAGAAAAAAATATTATCTTCTAACAAGATCTTTTTGAAAAGACTATAGTTAATAAATTTCCACAAATCAACAATAGCAAAATTTGTTGACCCTGGACTAACGACCAAACCTTATTTATTGAATTAAAACTCTAGTTTGGATCCATTACTACGAGATTCTTGGATAAGTATAGTAATACTCTTAAAAAAGAAAAGCATTACTAACCATGCTTAACCCATTTCTACTTCTCTCTCCTAATTTTGCTCTCATGAGCCACTTAGCACCTCCTCCCAACTTCATCTTTGCTGGCCTCTTTATAATGTCATCTCCTTTGCCCATTTTTTATATTCTTTTACTCCACTAGCAATCTCTTCTTTGCTTTCTTTTCCTACAATTCCATCTTTCTATTTCTTTTCTTTTCTCACCAAAAGCACCATCATAGACTATTTATTCTTGTTTACTCCTTTCCACCAAAGGAAAACTATAAAATGGAATCTCTCTCTCTCTCTCTCTCTCTCTCATACTCGTATTAATTTGAAATCATGCATATCCAACATGCCTTTCTTTTCTTTTCTCACCAAAAGCACCATCATAGACTATTTATTCTTGTTTACTCCTTTCCACCTGTTGGTGCAGAAATCCGTCGCCGCCGGAGGTCGCCGCAATCGAAGCCGCTGGGCGTCGCCGGGGACCTGCAAAACGAAGTCCCGCCCGGAACCGGTGGGGTGGTGGCTCCGGCAGGACCCTCCGACGGTCAAGTTAGTTTCCGACCAACAGTAATGGAGTGCCCGGAATGAGTTCCGGAGCTTAGAGATGTGGGGGAGAGCTTAGAGAGTCGAGAGTTCAGAGAGCTTAGAGAGTCGAGAGTTCAGAGAGCTTAGCCTTAGTGTGTCGGGAGGATCCTTTATATAGTGGAGCTTGATGGTGACAACTGCAGCCGCGTGCTGGCGGGCCGCTCGAGGTTCGGCGGAGTCAGTCTCACTGGCGCCGCATACGGCGGATGGAGGGTGGCAGCCATCGCCGCCTGACAGCGGGTCGCTATCGCCCGCGGCGGACTGACTGATGGTGCGGCGGACTGACTGATGGTGATGGTTGCAGAGCTCGCCGAATGAAGGGATGAAGGTCCTCGTCGTGTGCCTGTTTCGGAGGAGTTCGGGCTCCTGAAGAGGAAGATAGGAGGGAGTTCGGCTCCCATAGGTGTCTGGCGAGAGGTATGCAGCTAAGGCCCGTCCGCAGACGAGTTCGGCTGCTGAGAAGCCGCGGCCCGGCCGTCTGGGGTTCGGCCGGCCGTTGGACTTAGGCTGAGGCTTGGACACTTGAGAGTTCGGTGGGAGCTCGGTCGGCCGAAGTTTGATGAGGGCGACCGCTGAGGAGTTCGGCCCAGTGACGACTGCTGAGGAGTTCGGGCTCGTAGGTGACGACTGCTGAGGAGTTCGGGCTCCTGAGTGACGACTGCTGAGGAGTTCGGGCTCCTGAGCGACGACCGCTTGGGGATTCCACTAAAGCCCGTCCGCTGAGGAGTTCGGCCGCTGAGAGGACTTCATTGAAGCTCGGTCGCTTGGAGTCGGTCCGAAGGAGTTCGGCCGCTGAGAGGACTTCATTGAAGCTCGGTCGCTTGGAGTCGGTCCGAAGGAGTTCGGCCGCTGAGAGGACTTCATTGAAGCTCGGTCGCTTGGAGTCGGTCCGAAGGAGTTCGGCCGCGGATCCGAAGGAGTTCTCGCCAGTTCGGCCAGGGCTCGCTGATTCGGCCTCTAGGCAGTTCGGCCGTGTTAAGGGTTCGGCCTGGCGCCTGGCGCTGAAGCTCTTCAGCGGCTACTGGTTACATTGGGCTGAGCGTTGGGCCGGGCTTCGGCAGGAGCGGGATTTATCCCCAACAGTAGCCCCCCCACTCCCGAGTTCAAAAATTGAGGGAAGGGAGTACCAAAACAGGCGACTGCCGAAGTCTTCTTCCAGGCCCCGCATTTGTTGCAGCTGGAGCTCGGGGGAGACCTCATCTCCATTCGATGTTCGGAGGTGAAATGGAACTCATTTTCAGCTAAAGTCGATGAAGCCGTCGTTGAGGCCGGAGTCAATGTCGCCCCCCGTGGTCAGGGTCGGAGTTGACATTGCCTTCATCAACCGAAGTCGATTCGGGGGAGACCTCCTCTTTTGCAATCAAGGTTATGATCGCTTGGGGGAGACTTCGCCTCCCGCTGACGCTGCTACCGAAGTTGAAGCCGAGGTCTGAAGGAGACCTCGTCTCCTGCAGTGAAGCTTACCGTAGACTCTGGGGCTCGGCCTTGGACCTTGCTCGCGTCAGGACGAGGTTCTCCTCTTGTTCCCGACGGGCTGTGGGGGCACACGGGGACCGTCGTCCTCGTCTCTCCCCCCATCCCGTCCTTGGTGGACGGGGCCTTTGACTTTGCTCACGCTAGGACGAGGTTCTCCTCCTGTTCCTAGCCGGCTGTGGGGGCACATGAGGACCGTCGTCCTCGTCTCTCCCCCCATCCCGTCCTTGGTGGACGGGGCCTTTGACTTTGCTCGCGCTAGGACGAGGTTCTCCTCCTGTTCCTAGCCGGCTGTGGGGGCACATGAGGACCGTCGTCCTCGCTTCTCCCCCCATCCCGTCCTTGGTGGACGGGGCCTTTGACTTTGCTCGCGCTAGGACGAGGTTCTCCTCCTGTTCCTAGCCGGCTGTGGGGGCACATGAGGACCGTCGTCCTCGCTTCTCCCCCCATCCCGTCCTTTGTGGACGGGGCCTTTGACTTTGCTCACGCTAGGACGAGGTTCTCCTCCTGTTCCTAGCCGGCTGTGGGGGCACATGAGGACCGTCGTCCTCGCTTCTCCCCCCATCCCGTCCTTTGTGCGAACGGGGCCTTTGACTTTGCTCGCGCTAGGACGAGGTTCTCCTCCTGTTCCTAGCCGGCTGTGGGGGCATTTCCGCTCGCTTTTTTCCCAGTGACCCTGAAATGATAGTGTCGTGCAACAAGGTTTTATTGAGGGAAACTACTGGTAGTACATTCTCAGGTTTTCTGAGTTCCAAGGTCGGGGAAGCGCTAGTCCTCCGAGCTCCTTTAGGCGATAGGTACCAGGTCGGATGACCTCTACCACTACGTACGGACCTTCCCAATTTGGGACGAGCTTCCCTTGATTCTGGGGCTGGGAGACGGCTGCTCGTCGGAGCACTAAGTCCCCAACTCTGAACGCCCTGCTTTTGACTCTGGAATTGTAATACCGAGCCACCTTCCGCTGGTAGGCGGCCATTCGGATGCGGGCTGCCTCCCTCCTTTCTTCCAGCAGGTCGAGGTTGGTTCTGAGGTCCTGGGAGTTGAGTTGCTCGTTGAAGCCCACGATTCGAGCAGACGGGAGTTTGAGCTCGATCGGAATGACCGCCTCGGTGCCGAAGGCCAAGGCGAAGGGTGTCTCGCCGGTCGGTACCCTCTGCGTTGTTCGGTATGCCCAGAGAACGTGGTAGAGTTCGTCTACCCAGGCCCCTTTCGCCCTGTCGAGCCTCGTCTTGAGGCCTTGCAGCAGGGTCCGATTGGTCACTTCGGCTTCCCCATTGGCTTGCGGATGAGCCACCGACGTGAAGTGGTGGGAGACGTTTAGCCCTTCGCAGAACTCGGCAAACCGGGCTCCAGCGAACTGTCGCCCATTATCGGTTATGAGAGCTCGGGGCAGACCGAACCGGCAGATCAGCGTCTTCCAGACGAAGTCCTGCACCTTGGCCTCAGTGATCTTCGCTAGTGGTTCCGCCTCGACCCACTTGGTAAAGTAGTCGATCGCGATCAGGAGGAACTTCCGTTGTCCGGACGCTGTTGGGAAGGGGCCGAGGATGTCCATCCCCCACTGCGCGAAGGGCCAGGGTGCAGTGAGCGGAGTGAGTTCGGACGCCGGCTGCCTTTGCACGCTGGCGTTCTTCTGGCAGCGGTCACACCTCCTCACGTATTCCGTGGAATCGCGAAGTAGGGTCGGCCAGTAGTACCCTTGCCGAAGCAGTCTTTGCGATAGGGATCTGGCTCCCGCGTGACTTCCGCAGAGTCCTTCGTGGACATCCTGTAGCGCGATGCAGGCCTCAGAGGGTCGGAGGCACCTCAGCAACGGGAGGGAGTACGATCTCTTATATAACCTGCCCTCGTACAAGACGTAGCGGGAGGCTTGACTCCTGAGCTTCCGAGCTTCTCTCCGGTCGTGGGGGAGGACCCCTTCTTCGAGGTAGGCGATCAGCGGATCGATCCAGCTGGGCTCGAAGTCCGTCCGCAGGACGGCCTGAGGTTCCTCGGTGGTCGGGCACTTCAGAGTTTCCAGAAACACCTCTTTTGGTAGTTCGGCCGGGGCAGAGGTGGCCAACTTGGAGAGGAGGTCGGCCCTTGTATTCCCGGTCCTCGGGATGTGCCGAATGTCGAAGCTGTCGAAGGCTGGTATTAAGTTCTTCACCTTCCCGAGGTACACCACCATGCTTTCCTCCCGCGCCTCGTAGCTGCCGCCGACCTGACCGACCACCAACTGGGAATCGCTATAGACTTGAAGCCGACCCACCTTCAATTCCCTGGCTATCTGCAGCCCGGCTATCAGCGCTTCATACTCGGCCCCATTGTTGGTTGTGGGAAATTCGAAGCGCAACGCGTACTCGGTGACGATCCCCTCGGGGCTAACCAGGACCAGCCCTGCGCCGGCCCCGCTAGAGTTGGATGAGCCATCCACATGCAGAACCCAGGCGCCTTCAAGAAGGTCGGCCCTTTCTTCAGGGAAGCTCGTCCGCCACAGCTCGGCTTCGTCGGGGCCTGGTCTCCCGCTAATGATAGTCTCGCTTGATTCAAGCTCGGCTTCGACTGGTGCGGTGCATTCCAGCACGAAGTCCGCCAGTATCTGAGCCTTGATCGATGGCCTGGGTCGGTAATTGATGTCGAACTCCGTGAGCTCGATCGCCCACTTGGCGATCCTTCCTGAAGCGTCCGCGCGGTGGAGGACGGCTCTTAATGGTTGGTCCGTGAGGACCGTGATGGTATGCTCCTGAAAGTAAGGTCGGAGCTTCCTGGCTGCGATCAGAAGACAGTAAATTAGTTTTTCTAACTTGGAATACCTGGTTTCCGCGTCCCTCAAGGCTCGGCTCACGTAGTAGACTGGTTGTTGCGCCTTCGCATCTTCCCTGACCAGGACAGCCGCCAGGGCCATTGGAGAGACAGCTAGGTATAGGAGCAGCCCTTCTCCAGGTTCGGGCTTTGCCAGCAATGGAGGCGCGCCGAGGTAGTTTTTAAGCTCTTTGAATGCCTGTTTGCACTCCGCCGTCCAGCAAAAATCTTTCGGTCGCCTGAGGACTTGGAAGAAAGGCAGGCACCGCTCGGCCGACCTTGAGACAAAGCGGTTCAAGGACGCCACCTTCCCAGCCAGGCGCTGAACTTCCTTAATTGTTTTCGGGGCAGTCATCTCCTGGATGGCTCGGATTTTCTCGGGATTTGCCTCGATTCCGCGTCTCGACACCATGAATCCTAAAAATTTTCCGGAGGTCACGCCGAAGGCGCATTTGGTCGGGTTCAACTTCATCTTGTGCCTCCTAAGCGCACCGAAAGTTTCTTCAAGGTCGGCGAGGTGGTCTGTCGAGGCTCGGCTTTTGACCAGCATGTCGTCCACGTACACCTCCATGTTGCGGCCGATCTGCCCCTTGAAGACCTTGTTGACCAAGCGCTGGTAGGTGGCTCCTGCATTCTTGAGTCCGAAAGGCATGACCCTGTAACAATAGAGACCTCGGTCAGTAATAAAGGTGGTCTTCTCTTCATCCTCGGGCGCCATGCGTATCTGGTTATAACCAGAAAATGCGTCCATAAAAGTGAGGAGCTCGTGGCCCGAGGTTGCGTCCACCAGCTGATCGATCCTCGGCAGGGGGTAGCTGTCCTTTGGGCAGGCTTTGTTCAGCTTCTTGAAGTCGACGCACATCCTCCATTTGTTGTTTGCTTTTTTGACGAGGACCACGTTCGAGACCCAGGTCGGATAGTTGACCTCCCGGATGAGTCCAGCTTCAAGGAGCTTATCCACTTCTTCGGCTACCGCCTTCTGTCTTTCTGGAGCTTGGCGGCGTAATTTTTCTCTGACGGGTCGGTGCCTTGGGTCGATGGCCAGCCGATGTTCTATGACATCGGCGTCGATCCCTGGTACATCCGCTGGGGCCCAGGCGAAAACGTCTGCATTCCTTCTGAGGAAAGCGACGAGCTGTCCCTTGACCTCGGCCGCTAGGTTGGAGCCGATCCGCACCTCATGCCCCGGGTCTCCATCGCGTAAGGACACAGGGACGAGGTCTTCCGCAGGTTCGCCCCGTTCTTCAGTGAGGTCGTCGCGGACGTCCAGTCCGTCAACAAGGCAAGGGTCGGGCCGGTCTCCCTCGCGCAGGGCGATTGAGTAGCAGTACTTTGCCAGGGCTTGGTCTCCTCTGACTTCGCCGACTCCATGGCTCGTCGGGAATTTCATCTTTAAGTAGTAGGTTGACACTACCGCCCGCAGCGCGTTAAGACCTGGTCGCCCAAGGATTGCATTATAGGCGGACGAGGTCCTCACGACAAAAAAGTCAATCCGCGTCTTGGCCAATTTTGGGGATTGGCCCGCCGTCACCGCCAAAGTCACCATGCCTTCGACCGGAACGGCGTGTCCGGCAAATCCCACCAGGGGGGAACTTACACAGGTCCTAAGCGGATGTCAGGTAGGGACATTTTCAAGAAGGCATCGTAAAACAATATGTCCGCCGAACTCCCATTATCCACCAAAACGCGGCGTACATCATAATCAGCGACGTTTAAAGAGATTACAACCGCGTCGTTATGCGGAAATCTGGTCCCCTGGGCGTCTGCTTCGGTGAAGGTCACGGGCTCCGAGGTCCTCTGTCTCTTTGCCGATCCCTCGGATTCGTCGGTCTTTCTCTGCTGCGGTCCCCCCGAGATGGTGTTAATGACGCCAAGAGACGGCCGGTCCTCCTGCCGATCTTCCCCAATCGGCGGCAACATTCTCGGCCGATCTTCCTGCTCTTTAGATCGTCTTCGCAGGAATCGGCCAAGCCTGCCCCGCCGGACCAGCTCCTCGATTTCGTCCTGGAGCTGGATGCACTCTTCGGTATCGTGACCGTGGTCACGGTGGTAAAGGCAGAATTTGTTGGGGTTGCGTCTTTCTGGGATGGGAACGCATCCTCTCCGGCTCCGGAAGTCGTTCCCTTGATCTCCAGCAGCACTTGAGCCTTCGGGGCGTTGAGGGGGGCGTAGCTGTGAAAACGCCGTCGGAGGGGAGAACCTCGGCGCGGGGACGGGCCTCGTCGTGGGGATGAACCTCGGCGCCGGGGGGAACTTCGGCGTCGGGTGGGACTTCGGTGCCGAGGAGAACTTCGGCGCGCCCTTCCGTCCGTGGCTTCCCGCCCCCGAGCCTGAGGTGGAGTCCGGGCACGCCCGCGACCGGGGGGAGTTCGGGAATGCGGCCAGGCTTCGGTGCGCTTTCTTTCCTCGGCAGGCCTTCCCGCTCTGCCTACTCGTCGCTTGTCGCGAGCTTCACCATCCTTGGCCTTCGAAAGCCTCTTCTGCCCGGGCATAGCTTTCGGCCCGAGCTAGCATGTCAGCGAAGTCCCTGGGATATTTCTTCTTCCAGGGAAAACAGCAGGTCGTTCTTCTGAAGGCCGCCCTTGAGGGCGGCCATAGGCAACTGATTGGTCCAGGTTCCGGACTTCCAGCGCGGCAGCGTTTGAACCGGGTGACGTAAGCCCGGATGGGTTCCCCCTCTTTTTGCCTGATGGCCAACAAGGAATCCGAGCCTCTGCGCGGCCGTTTGCTGCTGACGAAGTGGGCCGCGAATTGTTGACTCATTTGGTCAAACGATAGGATGGTGCCCGGCTTAAGCGCCGAGTACCAATTCCTGGCCGCTCCCTTTAAGGGTAGAAGGGGAAAGGCCCGACACAAAATGGCATCTGGCGCGCCATGGAGCAACATCGTCGTCCTGAAAGGCCTTCCAAATGGTCGACCGGGTCAGGTGGTCCCATCGTAGCTTTCAAACTGCGGGAGCTTTGAAGTTCGGCGGTACCTGGCTCCTGCATAATTTTCTGTGAGAAAGGGAGGATCAGTGCAAATATCGTTACCGCGGGAGGAAGGAGCGTGACGAAGTTCTTCTATGCGCCGGCCCATCTTCCAAGAGCCTTTGATCCAGGAAATCTTCGCGATCCTTTGATCCCCAAGGTCTTTCTCGCAGGAAGGGGTGCGAAGCCTCTCCCTGGGTCGAGCCGCGATCCGAGCAGGGGCTCTTTGCCGGCTTGCCCTTCTCTCCCGAGGGACCGGAGGTCGGGTAGCCCACATCGGTCGCTCCCTGGACTGGATTCCCGGGCTCCGGGGAACCCCGCGCCGGTCGAGTGGGCGCTGGACCTCGCGCGAATGCGTGGCCTGCACTGCCTGCACCGCCTTCCGTAAGATCGCGGACCTGCTGGGCAAGCAGGTCGAACCGCTTCCGCATCTACCGCGAGCTACAGGAGCGGGCCCGCGTTGCCGGGGCCGGAGTGGGAGCGGACGGACCCGAACGGGATCGGGCCGCGGAGGCTGCCGACCTCCGGGTCGAGGTTCTTCTGGGAGGGCATTTTTCTTTTCAGAAAAGGAATACCTGAAGAGGAAGAGGAGAGAGATCCGGAGCAGGGGAGGGAAATCGTCGCCGAGCACTCCTTTAAGAACAAGGGAACCTCGAAGGTTCAATCCCTTGTTCCCACAGCGCCAATCTGTTGGTGCAGAAATCCGTCGCCGCCGGAGGTCGCCGCAATCGAGGCCGCTGAGGTCGCCGCCGGGGACCTGCAAAACGAAGTCCCGTCCGGAACCGGTGGGGTGGTGGCTCCGGCAGGACCCTCCGACGGTCAAGTTAGTTTCCGGCCAACAGTAATGGAGTGCTCGGAATGAGTTCCGGAGCTTAGAGATGTGGAGGAGAGCTTAGAGAGTCGAGAGTTCAGAGAGAGAGCTTAGCCTTAGTGTGTCGGGAGGGTCCTTTATATAGTGGAGCTTGATGGTGACAACTGCAGCCGCGTGCTGGCGGGCCGCTCGAGGTTCGGCGGAGTCAGTCTCACTGGTGCCGTGTGCGGCGGATTGAGGGTGACAGCCATCGCCGCCTGACAGTGGGTCGCTATCGCCCGCGGCGGACTGACTGATGGTGCGGCGGACTGACTGATGGTGATGGTTGCAGAGCTTGCCGAATGAAGGGATTGAAGGCCTTCGTCGTGTGCCCATTTCGGAGGAGTTCGGGCTCCTGAAGAGGAAGATAGGAGGGAGTTCGGCTCCCATAGGCGTCTGGCTGAGAGGTATGCAGCTAAGGCTCGTCCGCTGAAGAGTTCGGCTGCTGAGAATCCGAAGCTCGGCCGTCTTGGGGTTCGGCCGGCTGTTGGACTTCGGCTGAGGCTTGGACACTTGAGAGTTCGGTAGGAGCTCGGTCGGCCGAAGTTTGATGAGGGCGACCGCTGAGGAGTTCGGCCCAGTGACGACTGCTGAGGAGTTCGGGCTCGTAGTGACGACTGCTGAGGAGTTCGGGCTCCTGAGTGACGACTGCTGAGGAGTTCGGGCTCCTGAGGACGACCGCTTGGGGATTCCACTAAAGCCCGTCCGCTGAGGAGTTCGGCCGCTGAGAGGACTTCATTGAAGCTCGGTCGCTTGGAGTCGGTCCGAAGGAGTTCGGCCGCTGAGAGGACTTCATTGAAGCTCGGTCGCTTGGAGTCGGTCCGAAGGAGTTCGGCCGCTGAGAGGACTTCATTGAAGCTCGGTCGCTTGGAGTCGGTCCGAAGGAGTTCGGCCGCGGGATCCGAAGGAGTTCGGCCAGGGCTCGCTGATTCGGCCTCTAGGCAGTTCGGCCGTGTTAAAGGTTCGGCCTGGCGCCTGGCGCTGAAGCTCTTCAGCGGCTACTGGTTACATTGGGCTGAGCGTTGGGCCGGGCTTCGGCAGGAGCGGGATTTATCCCCAACACCACCAAAGGAAAACTATAAAATGGAATCTCTCTCTCTCTCTCTCTCTTACTCGTATTAATTTGAAACCATGCATATCCAACATGCCTTTTACTGACATTTATATGATTGTATGCAGATCTAAGGCAATAGCATAGTGAACCAAACAATATATAAGACCTATTATTAAGAAAAATGAATTACCATCCCTGTTAACAACATTCAACCAGTTAGATAACTATATAATTTAATCAACATTTGATTAGCCTCTTAAATCCATTGGCTTCACTCTTTCCTCTCCACCACATCTCCTGTTGTCTCTTGTAATTCACTTCATTTTACTATAGCTTTCAAGGGATTACTCAAAACCACATCCAATTCTAATTCAAGGGATTTTGTAAATTATATTTTTCATCTATAGATTCTTTTTATTTCATGTCTTTTACTTGCGAAAGAAAAATACTTTTTGCTAAATGACATTATGGAAATAGATGGATAGATATGGATTTTTGATTTTAACATCGAAAAATAATTAGTTTATTTTTGGTTGGGCTTCTAAATTTTTCATTCTTCTCTACTCAACCTATAAATGCTCTTATATATATAATCTATCTCTTATATGATAACATTGAAATTAAGAAATCTTTCTATAATCTTAACACAAGAGAATAGAGGAAAAATATCAAACAAATTAAATATATTAAACTTATATGCTCTTATATTTTGATTTATGGATTTTCTCATGTAGGACATTTGATATAGCAAGTGTGGGCTCGGTAACTCCTTATGCCTCTCTATTGATTTTGTTTTCTCTTTTATTTCTTTTTTCCCTATATGTCTTTTGTTTTTTTATTTGTTTGACGACATGAATGCTTAATTGATTGACAAGTTATCTTATACCAAATGGATCATATCTAGGATTTGGATTTGTTATTATTGACGTGCTAGCGAATTGGATCGTATTTAGATTAGGCTCATAGAGCATTTATGTTATATCCTTGATCTTACCCAAATATGGTTATCGAATGGGCTGAGTATGGTTTAGGCCAAGCTCAACCCCGTATATAACCAAAAATAGCTAGGCTCAAGTTCGATCCGACCCAAGTTTCTGGTTTGCTTTCTAGATTTGAGCTTAATAACTTCGAACGTCAAGCTAAGTCTTGGGCTTTTAAAATCATGATGGCGACAAGAGGGGGAAGGGATGACGTGACTATGGCGAGAGGAGTAGACGACACAGCAGTGGCTCGAGAGGGAGAGAATGATGCAACAGTGTTGATAGATGGAACAGATAATGCAAAGAGGAGGTGTGGTGAGGTAAGAAGATGATGAAATTAGGGATTTAAGTTAGAGATGTAAATTTGCAAAACTGAAATATAAGAGATATTAAGTCGAGCGATGTTAATTTGAATCAGGCTCGTTCAAAAGATAGGCTAAAAATGTCGGGCCGGGCTCAAATTTTGATCCGATTCGGTTCTCCGGGCTGAAAAATCAGGTCTAACGCGCTGGGCTCGGATGGGCCGTCCGGTTTTTTGGGCACGTCTAATCATACCCGACCCTGGCCGGCTGGCCTCTGTATTGCCTGCACCAGGTGCAATTTGCACAGCGTAAATCCCCGATGAATAACACGCCAAGCTACCCCTCGTATTTTATCAATTCCCGATTGCGCGCTATCCACCGTGCATTTACTCCGGGATTTGCCCTGGTTCACTTGCACCCGGTGCATGCAATAATTTCTCGGCCGGCCGGCCCCAGTCTGACGCGTTACAGCCAACCCCTGCGAAAGTTTAGGAACGCATGTCGGCTAAATCACGGCCATCCGCCCATCCCCCGGCTTGTGAAGCCGGTCGTCCCGACGCTTTCCGCATCTCCTCGTTCCGATCCCGCAGTCCCCTCAGCCTCTCGCGGTGAGAAGCCACCCTCTTCATCGGTGGCAATGTGGCGGTTAGGGTTAGGTTTTTTTTTTTCCTGATCCAGTTCTTCAACTCCACGATGCCCTCTTCTTCTCTTTCTTCGATCCAACCCAAACTAATCCGGCTTTGTTCTTCCCCTTGTTGTACTCTCAAACATCAGTTCGAATTGTGAACAAACGTTCAATTCACACTTTCAAATCAAGAGCTATGGATTGATCCCTTTGTTACTTTTGTTGACCTTTGTGATCTTAGGTGTTCGATCCCTTTAATTTCAGTTGATGGATCGCTAATCCTGCTACAATTTGGTTCTTTTAGTTGTATTCTGAAATATTTAGGGTTTTTATGCAAAGTTCTGATTCTTTATTTTAATTTAATTTAATTTTTTTTTTTTTGCAATTTAGATATTTTCTTCCCTTCTCTTTTGCTAGATGGATTGGCAAGGACAGAAGCACTCGGAAATTTTGATGCAGATTTTGCTCGTAGTGTTCGCGGTTGTTGCTTTCGTGGTCGGATATGCTATCGGGTCCTTCCAGATGATGATGCTTATCTACGCCTGTGGAGTTTTCGTGACTGCATTGATTACGGTGCCCAATTGGCCCTTCTTCAATCGTCACCCGCTGAAATGGTTGGACCCGAGCGAGGCTGATCGCCACCCGAAGCCACAGGTCACCACTGCGGCTTCAAAGAAGAAGGCATCCAAGCAAAAGTAGAAGTAGGCCTTGTTACAGCTTTCAGAGTTTTCTTAGGGCTTTTCATCGTTGCTGTCCTGTCGATGGGACGAACTTTAGTAGTGCTGGGCGTTTTCTATGGTGGATGCTTGATTCATTCCTGTCTTTGAAGTAGTTTAACACTGCATATATTATTTCCATAATTGTCGAGTGAAAGTTAAACTTTATGAAAAGGGGAACAATTTCTTCTAATCCTTTCTTATCTTTCTCCTTTCTCATATCACTGTTTTGAATGGTTTGAACTGTTAGAAAAATTATTGATTACGATATAATTATTGCACCTAGTTACACGGACAGCTGTGCTGTTCGAAATAAAAAAGGGACAAATTTGCTATTTCTCTAACCAACTGAAAAAGGGTTTGCTTGTTATGTAGCAAGGATTCCCTTGTTCTGGAAATCGACTTTTTATATAACGTAGAAACATAGTAATTGTTCCTCTTGCATGGTATATGAAATGATTAAATTTATATCTTTTAGTCCATCCGTAATGTATTAGTGCATTATTTTGGTACTATGCGTTCTGCATTGTTATTGGATGTTGAATTTCTTTTGGAAGTCGAGCAAGAGTTGGAATTATTATATGCATTAGCCTTTCTAGGGTTATGCATATATAACAAGTAAGATTATATATGTATGTATGTATGTATGTATGTATGTATGTTGGGGATATAAAAGCTTGTGAGTTTCATATCCTATCTAGATGATGAAGCCGAAGTATAAAGCTTGGGGACATGAAAGCTTGTGAGTTTCATATCCCATCCTGATGATGAAGCTGAAGTATATATTTTGCAAGAAGCACATTGTCCTTTATCCGATCATTAATGGAGAGAGGAGTTTTTATTAGCTTTTTGTGGTCCAAGAAGAAAGAACAATTTGAGCAAGATAATGCCTTTTGCAACTCTGTGATCAAAGAAATCGAAGCAGATAGGGCCCAGCGGTTCTTGTTTGTTTGAGCATTCACATGATCAATGAACATGCCATTGCATCTGCTATGGATCACTTGCTGTCCATTTCTAGCGAACTCAGGTACCATCATGTTACATCTTGTAGCTCTTGTTTGATGTTTTTCTGATTGTCCATTTGCAATACCATTATGATAACCAACAACCTGTGTTTTATATTATTCAAATTGCTTATCATCCAACAAAAAATATTAAACAGGATTCTATGTGAACATGCATGTTTGAGATATCGATAGCCTTTACAATAACATGTTGATACCTTTAATAGAAGATAGAATTTGCTATTTTGTTCTTTTTTTCTATAAATTTGTCTCTTTCCAACAAAATACATAGCATAAAATGTGAATGCATGTAGAAGTTATATGCTCATGTATAGGATCTTGAGATTTATCAATATGGTATTTAATGTCACTGTTCTGCAATTCTAGGATATTTCACTTCTTTGTGGAGACAGAAGTCAATAAGTATCATGTCGGTTCTATGCTTGTATTTTTAACTAGAATATTGTAGTGTCAGCATTTGCACTAATTGCTCTCTAGAAAAGATGCTGCATATTTTATTTAGCAACATGGCAGAGTAAAGTAAGCAAGACATTTACCATTTGAAAATTCCAAGTGCTGTTGTGTCATGTTTGAGATTCTTAGAGTATTGGCACAGTGTAATCTTAAAAGTTATTTTGTTTTTTCTAGGTCATAAAGATATGAACAAATATTGGAAGCTAAATTCCAGTCCCATTACTTTTCATTTATAAACCTTTCCCTAATAAGTGGTTATGGGTGTTGACAATTTGCTCAAAGTTTGAAGTAAGGTTAAACAAGGAACTTGGTCTGTGTAAGGACAACTTCAGGTTTCCTTTGTGTAGTTTAGGATGGTAATGAATAATCTCTGATTTGAGATCAATTTACTTACGGTTTGTGTACCTTCCCCTATATATGGCTACCAACTTGGTTTAGAGACTAAAGAATGTGGAATCTAATCAATTATCATGCTTTGACTCTCTCTCTCTCTCTCTCTCTCTCTCTCTCTCTCTCTCTCTCTCTCTCTCTCTCTCTCTTCTTGGTAGATTTTGATATATCCCTTGTTTTTCTTCTTCTCTCTCCATTGATCTTTTCCAAGTAGACTCATCTTTCTATCAGTTTGACCTCATAATCTCTTTTATTTTACTGTTAGCTATCCTGTTATCAGTGGCATAAATTTCGTAATGTAGCAAGAATCTGCCCCTAATGAACACTCCCTGCTGGAGCGACGACAGATTCTGGCAAGAGAAAAAACTTCAACAGGACCATGTGTCATAGAAAAAGCTTCAAGGGGACCGTGTATTGAAATGAATCAAAAGGTCGATTGCTATTATGTGCATAGATTGTTTATGTGCTTCAATGACTGGGTATTTAGTTTTGAGCCACCTCCTTCACTTTCTCATTCAGTCATGACTCAGTTGTTTCCGTTCTTGTAAAGGAAGCACTAAGCTTTTTTGTAATCACTTTGCCCAACCTTTTTCCCTAGGAGCAATATATAGAATATATATCCATTAGTGGTAACTATACCAAGATAGATCTATACCATGTGGAGACTGTATCCAATAATTTTGAGGTTGTTAATATGTATGGTAAATACTAATTCTTTAGTCTATTAAAGATTATTTGGGTTTAGGTCTCTCCAATCTTTAAAGGTGCATTATCTCAGTTTGGGCATGAATGATGATGAAGTCAAGAGGGGGTTTTACATTCTAAATGATTGCAGATTCCGCTGTTACTTCCCAAGCCAGCTTGACCCATGACAATATCCAAAAGTATCTAGGATTATTGCAATGTATCTTTGCTACTGAAACTTTCCATTTGCTGTAGAAGTTTTCAAACTAGCTTTCTCTTGAGGGCAGCCCAGGTGGCAGATTATTTCTTATAAGAGAAAAGTTGAGATCAGATGGTGATATAAGAGGATAGGGCATGGTTTGGCTTTATGACAAAGATCTCCATTTAATGTCTATCCTATTTGTCCTGGCAGAGATCAGAAGTGGTATTGCTTGTTGTGAAGTGGTTGGAGGAGAAATTTCATCACAATTTTTTTCTTTAAGAAATGTTTGCATTACAATGGGAGTTTGACTGTGGAAATAGAGAAATTTAGTAGAATCACTATGATAGAGGCAAATATATTTTGTTCAAGAAATTGTGAATGTAAACATATTAGTCATCGTGCAAGTAGTGGATGTGCCAAAAAAATATGTCAATATGTCAAAAATGTTCATCTAGTTTAACTAGTCATGGAGAACTGTGAATTTGATCCAAAGACATGGACGTCCATTCATCCAAGTTTCTTTCATGATCATGGTTGAAATCATTAAAAATTTATCAAAACCTTAATCTGGTATAATTATGTCTTCCAATACCATAAATATGTTGCAAAGCTATGTGCATCCACCTGCTCAAGGCCCCTAATTGTTTGGGATGCTTACAGGGAAAGGTCGGTTGATGTTTCTGATAAATGCTACTCTTATCAGACTCGTGCTTTGCTGGAAGATCCCAAAGTAAATGCATCCGATGTCATGGTCTTATAAATATCATGAGGTTAATGTTATTTTGCTTGTTGGTTGTAATTGCTTTTGTGCCTTTGGAAGCATTTTCTGGCTTCTAAAGCTATGTGAGCATAACCATAATCACCAATAAAGTCATACGCCATCTACTTTGATTTTGCCTACTCGGTACTGCCTTGACAGTGGTTCCTACACAAGGAGAATTCTGCTGTACTGGGAAGTTTGTTTAAATGACTTGGATCCAACTTCTTTTAAAAAAATATATTTCTTTTTTTATATGTCTCGGCCCCCACTTTTGTTCCAGTTAGATTTCAATCATATATCACTGACAGTTTTGTTATTTTACGACAAGGTTCCTTATTCTTTTTTGTATAGGCATGTGCAGCTTCAGCTTCATTTTCTTTGATGATAGTTGTTGGTGCAGAAATCCGTCGCCGCCGGAGGTCGCCGCAATCGAAGCCGCTGGGCGTCGCCGGGGACCTGCAAAACGAAGTCCCGCCCGGAACCGGTGGGGTGGTGGCTCCGGCAGGACCCTCCGACGGTCAAGTTAGTTTCCGACCAACAGTAATGGAGTGCCCGGAATGAGTTCCGGAGCTTAGAGATGTGGGGGAGAGCTTAGAGAGTCGAGAGTTCAGAGAGCTTAGCCTTAGTGTGTCGGGAGGATCCTTTATATAGTGGAGCTTGATGGTGACAACTGCAGCCGCGTGCTGGCGGGCCGCTCGAGGTTCGGCGGAGTCAGTCTCACTGGCGCCGCATACGGCGGATGGAGGGTGGCAGCCATCGCCGCCTGACAGCGGGTCGCTATCGCCCGCGGCGGACTGACTGATGGTGCGGCGGACGGACTGACTGATGGTGATGGTTGCAGAGCTCGCCGAATGAAGGGATGAAGGTCCTCGTCGTGTGCCTGTTTCGGAGGAGTTCGGGCTCCTGAAGAGGAAGATAGGAGGGAGTTCGGCTCCCATAGGTGTCTGGCGAGAGGTATGCAGCTAAGGCCCGTCCGCAGACGAGTTCGGCTGCTGAGAAGCCGCGGCCCGGCCGTCTGGGGTTCGGCCGGCCGTTGGACTTAGGCTGAGGCTTGGACACTTGAGAGTTCGGTGGGAGCTCGGTCGGCCGAAGTTTGATGAGGGCGACCGCTGAGGAGTTCGGCCCAGTGACGACTGCTGAGGAGTTCGGGCTCGTAGGTGACGACTGCTGAGGAGTTCGGGCTCCTGAGTGACGACTGCTGAGGAGTTCGGGCTCCTGAGCGACGACCGCTTGGGGATTCCACTAAAGCCCGTCCGCTGAGGAGTTCGGCCGCTGAGAGGACTTCATTGAAGCTCGGTCGCTTGGAGTCGGTCCGAAGGAGTTCGGCCGCTGAGAGGACTTCATTGAAGCTCGGTCGCTTGGAGTCGGTCCGAAGGAGTTCGGCCGCTGAGAGGACTTCATTGAAGCTCGGTCGCTTGGAGTCGGTCCGAAGGAGTTCGGCCGCTGAGAGGACTTCATTGAAGCTCGGTCGCTTGGAGTCGGTCCGAAGGAGTTCGGCCGCTGAGAGGACTTCATTGAAGCTCGGTCGCTTGGAGTCGGTCCGAAGGAGTTCGGCCGCTGAGAGGACTTCATTGAAGCTCGGTCGCTTGGAGTCGGTCCGAAGGAGTTCGGCCGCTGAGAGGACTTCCGAAGCTCGAGTTGGAGTCGGTCCGAAGGAGTTCGGCCGCGGAAGGAGTTCGGCCAGGGCTCGCTGATTCGGCCTCTAGGCAGTTCGGCCGTGTTAAGGGTTCGGCCTGGCGCCTGGCGCTGAAGCTCTTCAGCGGCTACTGGTTACATTGGGCTGAGCGTTGGGCCGGGCTTCGGCAGGAGCGGGATTTATCCCCAACAGTAGCCCCCCCACTCCCGAGTTCAAAAATTGAGGGAAGGGAGTACCAAAACAGGCGACTGCCGAAGTCTTCTTCCAGGCCCCGCATTTGTTGCAGCTGGAGCTCGGGGGAGACCTCATCTCCATTCGATGTTCGGAGGTGAAATGGAACTCATTTTCAGCTAAAGTCGATGAAGCCGTCGTTGAGGCCGGAGTCAGTGTCGCCCCCCGTGGTCAGGGTCGGAGTTGACATTGCCTTCATCAACCGAAGTCGATTCGGGGGAGACCTCCTCTTTTGCAATCAAGGTTATGATCGCTTGGGGGAGACTTCGCCTCCCGCTGACGCTGCTACCGAAGTTGAAGCCGAGGTCTGAAGGAGACCTCGTCTCCTGCAGTGAAGCTTACCGTAGACTCTGGGGCTCGGCCTTGGACCTTGCTCGCGTCAGGACGAGGTTCTCCTCTTGTTCCCGACGGGCTGTGGGGGCACACGGGGACCGTCGTCCTCGTCTCTCCCCCCATCCCGTCCTTGGTGGACGGGGCCTTTGACTTTGCTCACGCTAGGACGAGGTTCTCCTCCTGTTCCTAGCCGGCTGTGGGGGCACATGAGGACCGTCGTCCTCGTCTCTCCCCCCATCCCGTCCTTGGTGGACGGGGCCTTTGACTTTGCTCGCGCTAGGACGAGGTTCTCCTCCTGTTCCTAGCCGGCTGTGGGGGCACATGAGGACCGTCGTCCTCGCTTCTCCCCCCATCCCGTCCTTTGTGGACGGGGCCTTTGACTTTGCTCACGCTAGGACGAGGTTCTCCTCCTGTTCCTAGCCGGCTGTGGGGGCACATGAGGACCGTCGTCCTCGCTTCTCCCCCCATCCCGTCCTTTGTGGACGGGGCCTTTGACTTTGCTCACGCTAGGACGAGGTTCTCCTCCTGTTCCTAGCCGGCTGTGGGGGCACATGAGGACCGTCGTCCTCGCTTCTCCCCCCATCCCGTCCTTTGCGAACGGGGCCTTTGACTTTGCTCGCGCTAGGACGAGGTTCTCCTCCTGTTCCTAGCCGGCTGTGGGGGCATTTCCGCTCGCTTTTTTCCCAGTGACCCTGAAATGATAGTGTCGTGCAACAAGGTTTTATTGAGGGAAACTACTGGTAGTACATTCTCAGGTTTTCTGAGTTCCAAGGTCGGGGAAGCGCTAGTCCTCCGAGCTCCTTTAGGCGATAGGTACCAGGTCGGATGACCTCTACCACTACGTACGGACCTTCCCAATTTGGGACGAGCTTCCCTTGATTCTGGGGCTGGGAGACGGCTGCTCGTCGGAGCACTAAGTCCCCAACTCTGAACGCCCTGCTTTTGACTCTGGAATTGTAATACCGAGCCACCTTCCGCTGGTAGGCGGCCATTCGGATGCGGGCTGCCTCCCTCCTTTCTTCCAGCAGGTCGAGGTTGGTTCTGAGGTCCTGGGAGTTGAGTTGCTCGTTGAAGCCCACGATTCGAGCAGACGGGAGTTTGAGCTCGATCGGAATGACCGCCTCGGTGCCGAAGGCCAAGGCGAAGGGTGTCTCGCCGGTCGGTACCCTCTGCGTTGTTCGGTATGCCCAGAGAACGTGGTAGAGTTCGTCTACCCAGGCCCCTTTCGCCCTGTCGAGCCTCGTCTTGAGGCCTTGCAGCAGGGTCCGATTGGTCACTTCGGCTTCCCCATTGGCTTGCGGATGAGCCACCGACGTGAAGTGGTGGGAGACGTTTAGCCCTTCGCAGAACTCGGCAAACCGGGCTCCAGCGAACTGTCGCCCATTATCGGTTATGAGAGCTCGGGGCAGACCGAACCGGCAGATCAGCGTCTTCCAGACGAAGTCCTGCACCTTGGCCTCAGTGATCTTCGCTAGTGGTTCCGCCTCGACCCACTTGGTAAAGTAGTCGATCGCGATCAGGAGGAACTTCCGTTGTCCGGACGCTGTTGGGAAGGGGCCGAGGATGTCCATCCCCCACTGCGCGAAGGGCCAGGGTGCAGTGAGCGGAGTGAGTTCGGACGCCGGCTGCCTTTGCACGCTGGCGTTCTTCTGGCAGCGGTCACACCTCCTCACGTATTCCGTGGAATCGCGAAGTAGGGTCGGCCAGTAGTACCCTTGCCGAAGCAGTCTTTGCGATAGGGATCTGGCTCCCGCGTGACTTCCGCAGAGTCCTTCGTGGACATCCTGTAGCGCGATGCAGGCCTCAGAGGGTCGGAGGCACCTCAGCAACGGGAGGGAGTACGATCTCTTATATAACCTGCCCTCGTACAAGACGTAGCGGGAGGCTTGACTCCTGAGCTTCCGAGCTTCTCTTCCGGTCGTGGGGGAGGACCCCTTCTTCGAGGTAGGCGATCAGCGGATCGATCCAGCTGGGCTCGAAGTCCGTCCGCAGGACGGCCTGAGGTTCCTCGGTGGTCGGGCACTTCAGAGTTTCCAGAAACACCTCTTTTGGTAGTTCGGCCGGGGCAGAGGTGGCCAACTTGGAGAGGAGGTCGGCCCTTGTATTCCCGGTCCTCGGGATGTGCCGAATGTCGAAGCTGTCGAAGGCTGGTATTAAGTTCTTCACCTTCCCGAGGTACACCACCATGCTTTCCTCCCGCGCCTCGTAGCTGCCGCCGACCTGACCGACCACCAACTGGGAATCGCTATAGACTTGAAGCCGACCCACCTTCAATTCCCTGGCTATCTGCAGCCCGGCTATCAGCGCTTCATACTCGGCCCCATTGTTGGTTGTGGGAAATTCGAAGCGCAACGCGTACTCGGTGACGATCCCCTCGGGGCTAACCAGGACCAGCCCTGCGCCGGCCCCGCTAGAGTTGGATGAGCCATCCACATGCAGAACCCAGGCGCCTTCAAGAAGGTCGGCCCTTTCTTCAGGGAAGCTCGTCCGCCACAGCTCGGCTTCGTCGGGGCCTGGTCTCCCGCTAATGATAGTCTCGCTTGATTCAAGCTCGGCTTCGACTGGTGCGGTGCATTCCAGCACGAAGTCCGCCAGTATCTGAGCCTTGATCGATGGCCTGGGTCGGTAATTGATGTCGAACTCCGTGAGCTCGATCGCCCACTTGGCGATCCTTCCTGAAGCGTCCGCGCGGTGGAGGACGGCTCTTAATGGTTGGTCCGTGAGGACCGTGATGGTATGCTCCTGAAAGTAAGGTCGGAGCTTCCTGGCTGCGATCAGAAGACAGTAAATTAGTTTTTCTAACTTGGAATACCTGGTTTCCGCGTCCCTCAAGGCTCGGCTCACGTAGTAGACTGGTTGTTGCGCCTTCGCATCTTCCCTGACCAGGACAGCCGCCAGGGCCATTGGAGAGACAGCTAGGTATAGGAGCAGCCCTTCTCCAGGTTCGGGCTTTGCCAGCAATGGAGGCGCGCCGAGGTAGTTTTTAAGCTCTTTGAATGCCTGTTTGCACTCCGCCGTCCAGCAAAAATCTTTCGGTCGCCTGAGGACTTGGAAGAAAGGCAGGCACCGCTCGGCCGACCTTGAGACAAAGCGGTTCAAGGACGCCACCTTCCCAGCCAGGCGCTGAACTTCCTTAATTGTTTTCGGGGCAGTCATCTCCTGGATGGCTCGGATTTTCTCGGGATTTGCCTCGATTCCGCGTCTCGACACCATGAATCCTAAAAATTTTCCGGAGGTCACGCCGAAGGCGCATTTGGTCGGGTTCAACTTCATCTTGTGCCTCCTAAGCGCACCGAAAGTTTCTTCAAGGTCGGCGAGGTGGTCTGTCGAGGCTCGGCTTTTGACCAGCATGTCGTCCACGTACACCTCCATGTTGCGGCCGATCTGCCCCTTGAAGACCTTGTTGACCAAGCGCTGGTAGGTGGCTCCTGCATTCTTGAGTCCGAAAGGCATGACCCTGTAACAATAGAGACCTCGGTCAGTAATAAAGGTGGTCTTCTCTTCATCCTCGGGCGCCATGCGTATCTGGTTATAACCAGAAAATGCGTCCATAAAAGTGAGGAGCTCGTGGCCCGAGGTTGCGTCCACCAGCTGATCGATCCTCGGCAGGGGGTAGCTGTCCTTTGGGCAGGCTTTGTTCAGCTTCTTGAAGTCGACGCACATCCTCCATTTGTTGTTTGCTTTTTTGACGAGGACCACGTTCGAGACCCAGGTCGGATAGTTGACCTCCCGGATGAGTCCAGCTTCAAGGAGCTTATCCACTTCTTCGGCTACCGCCTTCTGTCTTTCTGGAGCTTGGCGGCGTAATTTTTCTCTGACGGGTCGGTGCCTTGGGTCGATGGCCAGCCGATGTTCTATGACATCGGCGTCGATCCCTGGTACATCCGCTGGGGCCCAGGCGAAAACGTCTGCATTCCTTCTGAGGAAAGCGACGAGCTGTCCCTTGACCTCGGCCGCTAGGTTGGAGCCGATCCGCACCTCATGCCCCGGGTCTCCATCGCGTAAGGACACAGGGACGAGGTCTTCCGCAGGTTCGCCCCGTTCTTCAGTGAGGTCGTCGCGGACGTCCAGTCCGTCAACAAGGCAAGGGTCGGGCCGGTCTCCCTCGCGTAGGGCGATTGAGTAGCAGTACTTTGCCAGGGCTTGGTCTCCTCTGACTTCGCCGACTCCATGGCTCGTCGGGAATTTCATCTTTAAGTAGTAGGTTGACACTACCGCCCGCAGCGCGTTAAGACCTGGTCGCCCAAGGATTGCATTATAGGCGGACGAGGTCCTCACGACAAAAAAGTCAATCCGCGTCTTGGCCAATTTTGGGGATTGGCCCGCCGTCACCGCCAAAGTCACCATGCCTTCGACCGGAACGGCGTGTCCGGCAAATCCCACCAGGGGGGAACTTACAGGTCCTAAGCGGATGTCAGGTAGGGACATTTTCAAGAAGGCATCGTAAAACAATATGTCCGCCGAACTCCCATTATCCACCAAAACGCGGCGTACATCATAATCAGCGATGTTTAAAGAGATTACAACCGCGTCGTTATGCGGAAATCTGGTCCCCTGGGCGTCTGCTTCGGTGAAGGTCACGGGCTCCGAGGTCCTCTGTCTCTTTGCCGATCCCTCGGATTCGTCGGTCTTTCTCTGCTGCGGTCCCCCCGAGATGGTGTTAATGACGCCAAGAGACGGCCGGTCCTCCTGCCGATCTTCCCCAATCGGCGGCAACATTCTCGGCCGATCTTCCTGCTCTTTAGATCGTCTTCGCAGGAATCGGCCAAGCCTGCCCCGCCGGACCAGCTCCTCGATTTCGTCCTGGAGCTGGATGCACTCTTCGGTATCGTGACCGTGGTCACGGTGGTAAAGGCAGAATTTGTTGGGGTTGCGTCTTCTGGGATGGGAACGCATCCTCTCCGGCTCCGGAAGTCGTCCCTTGATCTCCAGCAGTACTTGAGCCTTCGGGGCGTTGAGGGGGGCGTAGCTGTGAAAACGCCGTCGGAGGGGAGAACCTCGGCGCGGGGAGGGCCTCGTCGTGGGGATGAACCTCGGCGCCGGGGGGAACTTCGGCGTCGGGTGGGACTTCGGTGCCGAGGAGAACTTCGGCGCGCCCTTCCGTCCGTGGCTTCCCGCCCCCGACTGTGTGATCGGGCGCCCTGCGACCCGGGGGGGAGTTTGGCGATATCGCGCAGAGCTTTTCGCTTTCCTTTCTGCGCAGACGACATCCTTCCGCGCTCTTGCACTACCTCGTCCGCTTGTCGCGAGCTTTCACCATCCTTAGCTCGAAAGCCCTTACTGCCCGCAATAAGCTTCCGCCCGGCTAGCATGTCAGCGAAGTCCTCTGGGATATTCTTCTCCAGGGAAAACAGCATCTTCTTCTGAAGCCGCCCTTGAGGGCGGCCAAGCAACTGATGGTCCAGGTTCCGGACTTCCAGCGCGGCATGTGTGAACCGGTGACGTAAGCCCGGTGGTTCCCCCCTTTTTGCCTGAGGACAAGGAATCCGAGCTCTCCGCCGTTTGCTCTACGAATGGGCCGCGAATTGGACTCATTTGGTCAATACGACATGTTGCCCGGCTTAAGCGCCGAGTACCAATCCTACCGCTCCCTTGAGTAGAAAGGAAAGCCCGACACAAAATGCATCGGGCGCGCCATGGAGTAACATCTCGTCCTGAAGGCCTCCAAATGTTCGACCGGGTCATGGTTCCCATCTGAGCTTTCGAAATGCTGGGGCTTGAAGTTCGTCGGTACCTGTCCTGCATAATTTTCTCGTAGAAGAGGATCAGTGCAAATATCGTTACCTCGCGGAGGAAGGACATGACGAAGTTCTTCTATGCGCCGCTCCATCTCCATGAGCCTTCGGTCCAGGAAAATCTTCGCGTGATCCTTAATCCCCAAGGTCTTCTCGGCGAAAGGGTGCAAAGCTTCTCCTGGGTATGCCGCGTCCGATGCAGGGGCTCTTTGCGTCTGCCCCTCTCTCCCCCGAGGGGCCGAGGTTGGGTAGCCCACATCGGTCGCTCCTAGGACTATCCCGGCTCCGGAACCCCCGCCGGTCGAGGGCGCTGGACCTCGCGAATTGCGTGGCTTGCACTGCCTCACCGCCTCCGTAAGATCGCGACCTGCTGGGCAAGCAGGCGAACCCGCCGCATCTACCAGTCGTACGAGCGGGCCCAGCGTCGCCGGGGCCGAGTGGAGCGGACGCCCGAACGGGATCGGGCCGCAGGCCTGGCGACTCCTGGTCCCCGAGGTCTTTCTGGGAGGCATTTTTCTTTTCAGAAAAGGAATACTGAAGAGGGAGGAGAAGAGAATCCGGAGCAGGGAGGCGAAATCGTGCCGCAGCACTCCTTAAAAACAAGGGAACCCGAAGGTTCAATCCCTAGTTCCCACAGACGCGCCAATCTGCAATCTGTTGGTGCAGAAATCCGTCGCCGCGCTGAGGTCGCCGCATCGAAGCGCCTGGGCACTCGCCGGGACCTGCAAAACCGAAGTCCCCGCCCGCACCCGGTGTGGTAGCTCCGGCAGGACCCTCCGACGTCAAGTTAGTTTCCGCACCAACAGTAATGAGTGCCCGAATGAGTTGCCCGAGCTTAGAGATGGGAGAGCTTAGCAGAGTCGAAGTCAGAGAGCTTAGCCTTAGTGCGCTTGTAGGATCGCTTATATATAGTGACTTGATGGTGACAACTGCACCCGCGATGCTGGCGGCCGCTCGAGTTCGCGCAGTCATCATCACTGCGCCGCGCATACGCGGATGGAGTGGCAGCCATCGCCGCACTCTGACAGCGTCGCTATCGCCCCCGCGCGGACTGACTGAATGCGATGCCGCGAACGACCTGATTTAGAAGTGGTTCAGAGCTCGACGCAATAACGGATAAGCGTCTACTCGTCGGGCCTGTTTCGAGAGTAATCGGCTCCTGAAGAGGAAGATAGAGGGAGTTCGGCTCCCAGGTGTCCTGCGAAGGTAGCAGCTAAAGGACCTCTCGCAAGCACGATCGCTGCTCTACATTGAAGAAAATCCAGCGCCGGCCGTCCGGTCGCCGGTCTCGTGACTATTTAGACTGAGCTTGACACATTGAAGAGTTCGTGGACTCGTCGCCCGAAGTATAAAGAGGGCGACCGCTGAGGAGAGTTCAGGCAGCATGACAGACTCTAGGAGCTTCGGGCTCGGGTAAGCCGTGACACGCTTAGGCTCGAGGGCTCCGCAGTGACACTGCTTAGGCAGAATTCGACTCCCTTGACAGACCAGCCATTGAGGATATCCACTAAACCACGACCCTTAGGATTCGGCCTGAGAAGACTTTCATTGCAAAGCTCAGTGCTTGATCTGGTCCGAAGCGAGGTTACGGCCGCGAGGGACTTCATCTGAACTCTACTCCGCTCGCTTGGATCGTCCGAAAGGTCGCCCTGAGGAAGGACACTTCATAATGAAAGCTTCGTCGCTTGATCGGTCCTAAGGGGTCGGCCGCTGAGAGGTACTTTCCATTGAAGCCGTCGCTTGGGAAGTCGGTCCGAAGGGTTCGGCCGCTGAAGACTTCCTTGAATCTTCGTGCTTGGATCGGTCCGAAGGGGTTCGCCGCTGAGAGGACTTCATTTAACTCCGCTCCCTTGAGTACGTCTTCATGAAAAAAAAGGCCCCTTCGCCCGTCCCCCCCCCCCCCCCGGCTTGGAGTCGGTCCGAAGGAGTGCGGATCCCGCTAGACTTCAGTTGGAACCGGTCGCTTGGAGTCCGCTCCGAAGGAGTTCGGCCAGCTGAAGGACTTATTTGAGCATCCCGATCGCTTGAGTCGCGAAGGGGTCGGCCGCTGAGCAGGACTTCATTGAAGCATCGATCGCTGGGTCGTCCAAGGAGTTTCGCCTGGGATCCGAAGCCTCAGTTCGCCATTGCTCGCTGATTCGGCCTCTAGGCATTCGGACCGTGTTAAAGGTTCGGCCTGGCGCCTGACGCGCTGAAGCTCATCACTTCTCACTGGTACAATTGGCCTGACGTGGGACCGGGCTTCGGCAGGAGCGGGATTTATCCCCAACAATAGTATTACGGAATAAAACAACCTTAAATAAGTACCTTCACTGAGTAATATTCTTTAGTTGCGACACCACTGTTCTGATCTTGTGGTTAGACGCTAATGGTCAACGTGCAAGAGGAAAAATGTCTCTGATCTTATAAATTGCAGTGGGTGGTAATCCTGCAACGTGGAAAGCTTTTAGCTTGAGGTGTAGTATCTTTAGTGGTACTGCTTTCACCATTTTATTGCTCATCTTGTTAGCGTTACACGTGTGTAAAGCACTCACTGCATTTTTTTTATTCTCTTTAATAAAGGCTGGGTGGCACTTCTCGACGCCTCCCTTATAATAAAGAAACTATTTTATTGTCTATCGCTTGAATTTAATTAGTCGTTAACTTATTCTATCAAAACAACTGACTCCAAATGTCTTAGAAGAGTGGCTTCCATTATTTTTTTTTTGCCATCAAGTGTATGGGCAGCTTAATTTTCTTCGATGTTTAAAAGCTAGCTACAGTGACTTTAATTCTTCAATTCTCTGAAACTGTATATAAACAAATATTGGAGTAACACTGATCGGTAATCGAATCGACTGCTTCGTATTAAGAGGTTTGGAAGCTCATGGAGTCAGATTGCGAGATCGAAAGTGTCTTAAATAATGGTTGGTGTTATTCTTATCAAATTGCTTTTTACTTATTCATCTTGTTGAGTTGAATACTTGCGAATGCTAAGAAGCAAGTAGTAATGGAAGATTCTCTTGGACGATAACAATAACAATCATCAAGATTTTGGGAAAGTATGGGCCCTCAATGGGTTCGCCATCTATAATGATTATTCTTTGAGAGCATTCTGGCTTACGGTTCCGTTGTTACGAGACCTCTCTCTCTCTCTCTCTCTCTCTCTCTCTCTCTCTCTTAACAGGAAACAGTGGCCTTGACTATCCAGTTGGCCGTGGGTACTTCTTTGGGATTTATAGCAGGAAACGCCCTGACGTCTTGTTTTCAATTGTGTTTGATTAGATGCTATCATTTTTAAAGGAAGGATAGGTTTATGTTGTATCGCCGGACAGATCTGTAAGCCAAGATCAGCATACCGTGCCTTTGTAATCTCTTTGAGAACCGTCTTCGCACGACATATATGGCATTAGTCGGTGGTAGCACTTAATTGTATTACCGCCTTCGATGATATGATCGCAACTAGAATTGATGACCCTCGATGGCCATGAGCTTATCAAATAGAATACCAGAGTTCACAGTTTACCAGCACTTCTATAGTGGCGGATCATTTCATAAAAATGCTGGTAATTATGCGATAGGATCTCATTGTCCCGTACCTGCCAAATTCTCGATCCACCTAAAACATGTCCATTCATGAAAGCAAAAAGGTTGTCCCACGAGTTCAATAGTTTTATTCGAGTCCGATTCCGGGGTCCGGACGGGCAACCTATATGTCTTTGGAAGGCCTATTGATTGGATGATCTAGATTCATTTGAGAGCCTCGTGGACCCTCGTGTCTTCCTTGATCCATTCAAACGTGCCCTCCACGATCCCACAAATCCAGGAAGCTAAGAGGTGGTGGTTGTTACCAATTGCATCCGGTTTGCTTTTCAAATAAACAAAATGGAGAAGTGGAGGGAGATGGTTAGGCCAACGGTTGGTTCCCTGATACCCTTGGAACGGAAGCAAATCGTTAGATTTTTGGTCACCATCTCGACCCAAACTCCCTACCTTCCTTTCCCTTCAATCCCACCTTACTGGTTTTCAACTTGAAAAAGACTCACATGCGCGTAGCTTGCTTATATTTCATCTTGCCGTAGAAGAATTTGTCGGTTCCATTACTCTTCATCTCTTACCCCAAGGAAGGACCATTCTACCCGTCCCAATTCAAAATTTCAAGCTTTCCAAACAAAGCAGCAAACTCTTATTGATCAGGAGAGATGGGAACTTTTGAGAGATTCCTAGCCAACCTTGTGTAGGAACTAGGAAGCACCGTTATTATGTGGATGAATACCCGTTGCTACTTCCCACCCACATATACACCATCCCTCAGCAGAGAAGGCCGGATGCCGATCCTCGAGGGCCACCAGAATGCAGCCCGATCTCTGCCTCTTGCATTCCTGATGAGGATGGTTATGAGGATTTCTAGAGCCAGATGGTTCGGCTTCCTGAGAAGAGTCTTTCGGTATCAGAATGGGTCGAGGTCCGATCTAGTCTCGAACCCATTCAATTCCAACCCATGGTTGGCCCTTGAGTTCCTAGTTCTGGTATTCCAAATCGTCGTCATCACGGTTACGATGGCCATATCTCAGCAGGAGAATCCAGTCTGGCCTCTCAGAATCTGGCTGGCTGGGTACAACCTTGGGAATCTCCTCAGCTTTCCCCTTTTATATTGGCGTTACCGCCACTCTAACAGCAGCCATGTCTCTGATTTAGAACAGCAAATGAACGCCGAGGAATCGAGGTAATTTCTTTTTCCATCCGCAAATGAAGGAAAATTCTTATTTAGTTCAGCCGATCCAACTTTGTACCGACAAAATCTACCATTATGTGCACCCAGAAGTTCTCATTTGATGAACAAGTCCAGGACGGTCCTCGAGCTATTCTTTGCGATGTGGTTCGTGATGGGCAATGTATGGACCTTCGACTCCCGGAATGGGTCCTTCGACAGAGCACCAAAGCTGCATGTCCTTTGCCTGATACTACTTGCTTGGAATGCTATTGTCTACTCCTTCCCTTTCCTGCTGTTCGTGCTGCTCTGCTGCTGCGTCCCGTTTATAAGCAACACGTTAGGATATAACATGAACTTGGCTTCTGCTGACCGAGGAGCCTTTGATGATCAGATATCGAGGCTACCCCATTGGCAATTCAAAAAAGTTGAGCCTACGAGTGAGACTGCAAGCGAGAACACGGTAAGTCAGATGACTGCAAACATTCTTTGGATCATCGAATCAAATAGGAATAAATTATGCTAGCAATCCACATCCAGGTCTGTATGGCTGTTTGATGTTGTTTGATTTTGTTGTGTGGGCAGGAGTGTTGCATATGTCTAGCCAAGTATAGAGACAGAGAGGAGGTGAGGCAACTGCCGTGCTCGCATCTTTTCCATCTAAGATGTGTTGATCAATGGCTGAGAATCATATCTTCTTGTCCTCTGTGCAAGCAAGAGCTAGAGAAATGACGCAGAAAAGGACCTTTTTGTTTGTTGAACCATATATGTTTATAAGGTTTTTTTTTTTTTTTTTTTCTTTGTTTGTAAATAAAATCTTTAAAAAAAAAAAAAAAAAAAAATCTTAATTGAGATAGTAGGTCCACACCAAGCCAAGTTATTGTTTTATTTAGACATGAATGAGAGTATTACTTATACAACCTAGTTTTCATGCGCCATGCTGACTCACAAGAATTAGTGCATGCATAACATCATGGGTCAAAAAAAAATTGTGAAGTATTCATGACATAATATCTCTCAGATGCATTTATTTGAAAGTGATTGATTAATTGTTTTTCATTTCATTAATTATTTCTCCTGCATAAGTCCTAGTATTGCAAGGAAAGCTGGCCATCTATGGCTGTACGGCTTTTGAAAGAAGCAAGCGTTGCAATAGGGGTACTGAGGTCTTCCTCCCAATTCTAGAGCTGCAGCATTGCTACCAAAGGTTGAGCTCTTGCTGCTAAACAGATTTTAAGATCAGATCAGGAATATCTTGCGTTGTGCTCGTATTGACAATAGAAAGATGTAAAAAATAATGGAGCTGTTTAAAGCCTTGTAGTTGAAGTTGGACTGGTAACTTAAGTGGCACTACAACTACTCATATTTGGAAGAGAGTTTGAAGGAAAAAAGGGACAATAATGAATCTTGGAAGAATCGTATGCTGGAACAATTATTTTGTAGTGAATTGATGCAGCAGGTGAAAGCCATCTCATTGCCGAAATATTTCTGCAAGAATACATTAGTTTGAGCGCCAATAGGTTCTCATTCCATTAAAACTAGTGATGTATATGCTGTCATAAGAAGGCAAGAAATATCTACTACAAGGACTTTTAATTAGATATGGAAGATGTCTGTAGCACCAAGGATTAATATGTTCCTATGAAAATTAAGTTTGGGTAAACTATCATGTAAATAGGTGCTGTACTCTAAGAGAATGCTCCACCATACAGATTTGAATTGTGATGGTTGTCAAGCAGCAATAGAGGACATACGACATTGTCTAATATCTTGTGTCATAGCCTTTCAAACTTGGAACGACGCAAGGAAAACAAATGCTAATATTCCTATCTTCAACTTTCTACAACTTATGCTTGATATACTCTCAGATCATCTAATGGATTCATATAATAAAATTGTTATCTGTTACATTGCTTAGACCATTTGGACTACTCGAAATGAAAGATTATTCCAGGGGGAACAATCTAGTCCGATGCATGTTTCTCAACTGGCTTAGTATCATGCAACTAAATTTTACGGCACCGCTTCGAATTTCACTGCATCAACATACTTACAGCACCAGGCAGCTCGGTGAGCTCATCACCACTTCAATCAAGGTTTGTTTCTTGGGTACCCCCACCCCGTGGTATGGTAAAGGTTAATTTCAATACACCATGAGGCAAGCACAGATTTTATCATATGAGATGAAACAAATCTTGTATTGTATGCTGGGTCGAGAAAGTTTCAAACTACTTCGGTACCATAAGTTGAACTTCGAGCAGCATGGAAAGGTTTTCTATTGACTGTCCAACATCTAAAACTCAAAGATTTGCCTTGAAGATGATTCACTCACAGTAGTATAATGGATTGAAAAGCATTTGGACATGCCCTTTAGTCTATCCTTTTCACTTCATCCTCTACTCTCTGACATTTTGTATGGTGCGGCTAGTTGAATTCATTTTCTATTTTTCATGTGCTAAGAGAGGGCAACCAACCAGCAGATCGTCTTGCTAGCTTGCATGCTAATTTGGACTTCAATTCTTTAGCTCAGTTACCCTAACATATCATGTTTCTTGTTCTAGCAAATGTTAATTGTACTCAATTTATTAAATGCTAGTCTATGTATTTTCTTTCTTCCATGAAGTCATATGACCTTCCATTGTATCAAAAAGAAAAAAAAACATAGAGAGAGAGAGAGGAAAATAGGGACATCTCTTTTAGGTACCTTATGTTAGATATGTGTGCCCTAGAAGCCAGAATTAGCTGACACTTGTAATACACTTCTAAGGACAAAATTATAATTTTGACTATAAATAATAAAATAGATTATTTTCTATCATATATGTGTATTTAGTGTCTGTGATACATTCCTTGAGTTAATGGTAATGATAATTCTTATTTTCAAGAGTTGAAAATTTAAGACAAGAATTTTCATTATTAACTCATAAAATGCTCCTGACCGTAGGATCATAATGAGGATGATGATTGATCCGAAAGGTTAGTGTACAATCGTTTCTTTGTAGTAGATGAGTCTTGAGTCTACGGTGTAGAGACACCGGAACGAAAGTACAGGTACTCGTTAGAGAACGAGGGCACTGAGCGTGACCACCTCGAGTAGTCATTAAGGAAGTCTACCTTTCTCGTCAATGACTGACTCGATGCTGCAGTAGTGTGTCTGGTTCTTTGACCTGTGAGGTGCATCGACAGTTCACCTTGAGGGTGTTATAGTTTGACTACACCATTACTCGGTCTCCTAGCCATATGGAACCTTGAGGTGTATGTTGGCTATAGCATGTTCATTGTAGGAACTGGATTGCATCAAGATGGAATCTATCTACCTCGGTGGATGAGGAGCAGCCCTATGATGATCATGAGAATCAAGTCCAGAAGCCATGGCCATGGCAGAGTATGAAATAATAGAAAGAGTTTCTATTTAGATTTTCACATTGGACTTGAATCGAATGATTAAATCATATGACAGAAATTAGGGTTTGACGAGTTCACCTTAACCCTAATCTGATCGGGGCTCAAGATAGAAGAACTTAATCACACAAGGTAGCTGCACCAAGAGGTTCGTTTTCAGCATTTTGATGGGTTGCCACCATATACTGCTAGGTGTCACTGATGGATTTTGGGAGCAATTAGAATGATTTGGATGATCGATCATTCTAGTTGTCTGAATCAGAAAAGTTCTGATCCATCGAAAGGAGTTTCGATGATGTCGATGATAGAGATCATGACATATCCCATTACCATACAGAACTGAACCTAACTGGATCACACAAACATGGGTTTGGATCTGGATATCATCAATTGGACTAATCCAGTTCAGTTGATTTGAATAAGATTCAATTAGGTTCAAGAAAATCATGCTAGCACACGATTGAGCCTAACTTCTTCTTTTTTTATCATTAAAAATTATCTCGACTGAGCCAAATGAGTTTGTGCTCACTCAGGTACCTTTACCTGATTTAACTGAAGCTTGTCCAAGTCAGAAAAGGATTATCTTAATTTATGAGATAAATTTGAGACAACACCTGCCATTTTTCATCACCTGTTAATTCTTGTACTTTGACTTGGTCAAACATTGACCTTTGACCCTTGGACATCTGTCCATGTGTCATGCACCTATTGAAGAGCAGATAGGGACTTATCCCCTCTCTAAAAATTGAAAAGAAAGGGGGCGCATACCTAGGATGGCGTGCACCCATGGATAGGGATGCTGGAGTCCCATACGGATGGGACTCCAGGTTGCTTGTTGGATTCAAACTAGGTGACCCTCACCTATAGACTTTGACCAGTCTTAGGCGCCACCTTAGGATGAATCCGTGGGTCTCTCATCCCATCAATCAGATTTAGATCTGATTAAACGAAGCAACGTGATTGGCCGGGGTGATGCAGCACTACATGGCGCAGCAGAGTCTATAAATAGACCCTATCTGCGCCCACTTTTAAGGACTCTTCCTCTTTGCCACACCCCAAGGCTGCCCCTCTTTCTTCTCCAACCCACCATCTGATCCTCTCTCTCCTCTCCACGCCCAAGAAAGTTGGGTTCTTCAGATTAGTGCGAGTCAGGTAAGAAAAGACTGACGAAAAAGAAAGAAGACAGCACCGCTGCAGAGACGACGGATGATCTTCAGAAGGTGTTTTGAAGATCCTCCAAATCAGATCTAGATCTGATTTTTGAAAAAAAGAAAGAGAAGAAGAAGATCTCCAGATTCAATCCAAGTGAATATCGGTAGAGGCCAGGCGCTTGCATGGCTAGATCCAGAACCTCAGAGCTTCCGTAGGATCATCAACGGATAATCAGATTACCCAGGATCAAGGTAAAATTAATTTAGTTTAATTTAATTTATTTTTTTATTTATCAAATGCTAATATTAGATCTGAAAAGTGTCAGATCTGATCTAGATCTGAGAGAAAAAATTTTGAAATATGTCTCTCGATCCAATCAGATCTGAACGAATCTGATCCAAAAAATCAGGATTTTTCTTCAACTGGTATCAGAGCCAAGTTCTTATTAAATTTATTTAGATCTGATTTAATCTGATTAATTAATAATTTTAGATATCATATGAGATGTGATTAGATCTAAAATTAAAAAATAAAAAATTAAAATTAATTAATCTAGATCTAATATGTATGAGATACATAATTAGGCTAGGAATATAATTATTCTATGTATAGTCTAGTATAATCATATTTTTTATTTGATTAAATATAATTTTTAGATCTATTTATTTTTAATTTTTTGATATTATAAATATTATAATCAGATTTAAAAATAAAAAATAAAATAAAATTAATTTGTTCATATGAGATATGATAGTTGCATGTTTAGACTAGTTGTAAAATAGTTCTGCAAATATATCTAGATTAAATTTTATTTGATAAGATCAAATTTAAATTTAATTTTTTAGATGATTATGAGATAATTTAGATATGAAAAACATGCATGCATGATATATGTGATATATACAAAACATGTTTTAATTAGATCTTTTATATAAAATATATGCTTAGATCTAATTTATTTTTGTAGATTAGTTGTATTTCTAATTAAGTCGTTTCCCTTGGCCGTCCGGTCATAAGAACAAAGTAGGGCTTAAAGACCCTCTCCTCTCATTCGATGGGATGTTCTTATGATGTGTAGGGGTGCTGCGCGTTCGTCCTTAATCAGAAATTGAAAAACTTACTTTCTGCAAAACCCTAGATCCTAAAATCCTAGGATCTTATTTACATATTTTGTTTAAGAACCTTGACTTAATTAAGAATTAAGTTTATGAAATATCAATTAGGTCTAAAATTGAGAATTTCAGATCTAAGACATATTCATAAATACTGGGTTTGGGCTTGGGTAGCTCAATTAGGTCTAAGCGGTTGATCAAACCGAATCAAGAGTTGGTTAGATGGGATCAACAATGCTTAAATTGACCAGCCTAATAGGATTAAGTCTGGGTCAAGATCAAATCACATGAGTGATCGATCAAGCTAAGACCTAATTAGGCTCAGTGGTTAGAGTCTGGATTGTAGGCTAACCCAATTGGTTCTGTCTCAACAATTTGGTGTCTAAGGTAAGTTTGGCAGATACGACCAACTGATTTTTAATTGAGAGCTACTCGACTCGAATGCGTTCTTGTCGAGTTAATGGCATATCCCTTCCACCGATCTCACTTACCTGGCCATATTTGTTGACTCAGTTCTAATCTGAGGTGGTCAATAATCCGAGCTAACCCATGCCACTAGGTTAGTCATAATGGTTATGACTATGTCAAGTCTAGTTTAATGAGACCTAAATCAAATCTCCCTAAGAAAAGATTAAGTCTAAGGTCTTCCACCATTGTAGATGTGCGGGCCCTTCCGAGGTTGATTGTTCTCGACTGGTTACAGTGGCTCAGTTGCACCGAAAAGATGCAACCATATCTATTAGGCATTGGATGCTATGGGCTGGAGGATGATTGGGCTCAATATTTCGGATACGGTGAGAGACCAATTAGGAATTCCAGTCTATGCAAATGGTGGGTCTGACTTAACTAAGGAGTGGATCAATATTTCGGATACGGTGAGATTCATGAATTAGAGACCAAGTTTGGGTGCACCATGATTAGAGAATCATTGAACAAGAGTTGTTCACTCATTGGCTAACCCATCACCAATAACTGTTAGGTGAGGTGATGAGTCAGTTGGTGAGACCGCACCACCCACTAGAAATCATAATCGTGGAGATTTTCGCATCTCTACAGAGGAAGTGTAGGGATCCGAGAAAATAGTGGGAATTAATTTATTTTAAAAATAAAATCTCTAAATAAATTGGTTAAGTCTTAATTACAATATCTAACTAGAAAAATCTTTGACTCTCTACAGAAAAATGTCTGCATCCAACCCACTAGGCACGTATCCTTGGACACACATAGACTGATCAGGATCCAAATTATAAGGATTGGCTCAGAACTACAAAATTATTTTGGGTTTTGAGAAGTTAACTCATATGTATTGGATCCAGGACCCTCCCACCTTACCAGCCCGTCCATCTACTGAACAGAGAGCGTCTCTGGATAAATGGACTTGACGAAGATAATAAGGCCAGATACTACATGTTGGGCTCGATGTCTGATGAGCTTCAGCGCCAACATGAAGATATCAGGGACTGCTCGCCAAATGTTGGCTCACCTACAGAAGATGTTTGGTGAACAGAGTCGTGCAGCCAAGTATCAAGTCACTAAATGACTGTTCAAGGCTAAGATGCGCGATGGACAGTCAGTCCAAGATCATTATCTGATGATGATCAAGAACTTGGAAGAGCTTGAGAAGCTCGGAGTGAGGTTGGACTTGGATCTGCAGAATGATATAATTCTGCAATCCTTGACTGATGCATATGGACAGTTCATCATGAACTACCATATGCATAAACTTCAAAATTCCTTGGCCAAACTTATGAACATGCTGGTTACCGCTAAGCTTTCCATGAAAGGTTCTAAAGGCTCAGTGCTTGCTATGGAACGGACTTCTTCTAAGAGAAAGTCTTTTGGAAAGAAGTCTGCGAAAAAGCAAAAGATGGAAGGAGGAAAGAAGAAAAAGACAGAGCTAAAAAAGAAAGCCGCTGACAAAGAAAAGTATTTTATTGCAATAATGACGGCCACTAGAAGTGGAACTGCCCTACATACTTGGCCACCCTAAAGAAGAAGGAGGCAGGTCCTTCTAGAGATATGCTCGTTATTGAGTCTAACCTTACGGTTTCTTCTGCATCCAGTTGGGTGCTTGACTCTGGTTCTAGTGCTCACTTGTGCACTTCTATGTAGAATCTTGAGGATAGTAGGAGGCTGAGGGATGGTGAGATAATCCTGCACGTTGAAAATGGAGCAAGAGTTGCTGCTGTGGTCATGGAAACATACCTTCTTCGACTACCATCTGATTTAGATTTAGTATTAAAAGATTGTTATTATGTACTTGCAGTAGGCAGGAATGTGATTTCTATTTCTTGTCTTGCAGTAGAAGGCTATGTAGTTAGTTTTCTTAAGGACCATTATAACATTCTTTATGAAAGAAATAAAATTGCAAGTGGTTTTCTTATTAACGATCTTTATCAGTTATATGTTGATGTATCTATTTTTAATTTTAAGCAAAATGTGAATGACATAAAATCAAAACATCCTAAGGATAGTCCTAATGATAGATATCTATGGTACCTAAGATTAGGTCATATAGCAGAAGACAGGGTTAACAAATTAGAAAAAATCAGACTATTGAATCCATTGACTTCTGAGTCATATCCAATTTGTGAATCCTATTTTCATGGCAAAATAACTAAACTTTCTTTTGTAGGACATGGAGAAAGGGCCATAAATCTTCTTGCCCTAGTACATACAGATGTGTGCGGTCCATTTGATATGTAGACTAGAGGCAACTTTGTCTACTTCATAATCTTTATCGATAATTCATCTAGATATAGGTATGTGTATCTTATGAGACACAAGTCTGAAGCTTTTGAAAAGTTCAACGAATTCAGACATGAAGTAGAAAAGCACATTGAAAAATCCATTAAGGTTCTTCGATCAGATCGAGGAGATGAATATCTTAGTCGAAAATTTCTGAACTATCTTAAAAAAAATGACATAGTCTCTCAATGAACTCCACCAGGAACACCTCAACTCAATGAGATTTTAGAATGGAGGAATCGGATCCTATTAGATAAGGTTCGATTCATGATGAGCTTCACAGACTTCCCTGATTTTCTTTGAGGATACTGTTTGTTAACTCCAATATACTTACTGAATAGGGTTCCTTCTAAAACCGTTCCTATCACACCGTATGAGATATGACATGGTAAGAAACCAAGTCTGAGTCATCTCAGAATTTAGGGATTGTCCGACTCATGTCAAAAGACAACAAGCAGACAAGTTAGACTTTAGATCTTTCAGAGCTCGATTCATAGGATATTCTAAAGGGTCATTAGGATATTATTTCTATATTCCAGAAGATCATAATGTGATTGTGAGTCGACATGTCATCTTTCTTAAAAAATAGTTTATTCAAGATAGCGGCATTGAAAAGCAGATCAAGCTCGATGAGAAAGTCTCACAAGAGCAACAAGCTAAGGACCAAATGGAACCAAATTAGGTTAAGCCAATCCATACACTACCTCCTCCACCTCGTAGATCGAAAATAATTTTTTGTCCCCCTGAGAGGTACTTAGGTACTATTTCAGAGAATGTTAAGAAAATATTCCTCGTAGGTAATGGGGTTCATGGTGATGATCCCAAAAAATATAACGAGACGATATTAGATATCGACTCCAAAAAATGGTTAGAAGCAATGAAGTCAGAAATTGACTTAATGCACTCAAACCAAGTCTGGACCTTGGTAGATCCACCAGAAGGTATAGTACCTATTGGATGTAAATGGATCTACAAGAGAAAGATTGGTGCAGATGGAAATGTGGAGATATTCAAGGCTAGATTAGTGACAAAAGATTATAGTCAACGCGAAGGCATCGACTATCAGGATACTTTTTCATCAGTAGCTATGCTAAAATCCATCCGCATACTGCTTGCTGTTACAGCCTATTTCGATTATGAAATATGGCAAATGGACGTGAAAACGGTATTCTTAAATGGATATCTTGAGGAAGATATCTATATGGAACAGCCCTTAGGTTTCACATCCAGTGATGATGATCACAAAGTATGCAAGCTGCAAAGGTCCATATATGGACTTAAGCAAGCATCTCGGAGCTGGAATACTCATTTTAATGATGTGATCAAAATGTTTGATTTCATCAAAAATGAGGAGAAACCATGTATCTTCAAAAAGATCAGTGGGAGAGCTATTGTCTTCCTCGTATTGTACGTGGATGACATCCTCCTTATTGAGAATGATATTTTCATGTTGACCATAGTCAAAATGTGGTTATCTAAAAATTCTCCATGAAAGACCTAGGAGAAGCATCCTTTATTCTGAAAATTAAGGTCTATAGAGATAGACCGAATAGGATGCTAGGACTTTCACAGAAAATGTACATAGAGAAAGTACTAAAGAGGTTTAGTATGGAAAACTCTTAGAGGGGTTTAGTACCCTTCAGGCATGGCATTCATCTTTCCAAGAAGATGTGCCCCAGCACACCTGAGAAAATAGAATGCATGAGCAAGATCTTTATGCTTCTGCAATAGGGAGCCACATGTATGCCATGTTATGTACATGATCTGATATAGCCCATGCTGTGAGTGTCACAAGCAGATATCAGTCAAATTCAGGTGAAGAACACTGAACTTCTATGAAATATATCCTTAAGTACTTGAGAAGAACTAAGGATATGTTACTGATCTTTGGTAATGGAGAACTCCAAGTCCAGGGATATACAGACTCGGATGTTATGTCCGATATAGATGATCGAAAGTCAACATCTGAAAATCTATTTTTATGCAATGGTGGAGCTGTCAGTTGAAAAAGTTCCAAGCAGACAGTGATAGCAGATTCCACCATGAAAGTAGAATACATTGCTGCATCAAAAGCTGCAAAGAAGGCATTCTGGCATAAGAAATTTATCGCAGAGATCGGAGTAATACCACCAGATCCCATTTCTCTATACTGCAACAACAATGACGCCATAGCCCTTGCTAAGGAGCTAAGATCTCACAAAAAATCCAAACACATTGAGCGGCGATATCACCTTATCTACGATAACCTCAAAAAGGGATACGTCGAGGTCAAGAGAGTCGACTCCGCAGACAATGTGGCGGACCTGCTTACAAAATCATTGGGCCAGCAGAAGATCAAAGTCCATCTTGAGAAGATGGGACTTAGATTTGTAGCCAATTGGCTTTAGGTCAAGTGAAAGTTTGTTAGATATGTGTGCCCTAAAAGTCAGAATTAGCTGACACTTGTAATACACTTCTAAGGGCAAAATTATTATTTTGACTATAAATAATAAAATAGATTATTTTCTATCACATATATGTATTTAGTGTCTGTGATACATCCCTTGAGTTAATGGTAATGATAATTCTTATTTTCAAGAGTTGAAAATTTAAGATAAGAATTTTCATTATTAACTCATAAAATGCTCATGACCGTAGGATCATCATGAGGATGATGATTGATCCGGAAGGTTAGTGTACAATCGCTTCTTTGTAGTAAATGAGTCTTGAGTCAACAGTGTAGAAATACCGGAGCGAAAGTACAGGTACTCGTTAGAGAATCAGGGCACTGAGCGTGACCACCTCGAGTAGTCATAAGAAAGTCTATCTTCTCGTCGATGACTGACTCGATGCTACAGTGGTGTGTCTGATTCTTTGATCTAAGGTGCATCGGCAGTTCACCTTGAGGGTGTTATAGTTTGACTACACCATGACTCGATCTCCTAGCCATTCAAAATTCTGAGATGTATGTTGGCTATAGCATGTTCATTGTAGGAATTGGATTGCACCAAGATGGAATCTATTTATCTCGATGGATGAGGAGCGGCCCTATGATAATCATGAGAATCAAGTCCATAAGCCTATGGCCATGGCAGAATATGAAATAATAGAAAGAGTTTCTATTAAGGTTTTCATATTGGACTTGAATCGAATGATTAAATCATATGATAAGAATTAGGGTTTAACGAGTTCACCTTAACCCTAATCTGATTGGAGCTCAAGATAGAAGAACTTAATCACACAAGTAACTGCACCAAGAGGTTCATTTTCAATTTTGATGGATTGTCACCATATGCTGCTAGGTGTCATTGATAGATTTTAGAAGCAACTATAATGATTTTGATGATCGATCATTCTAGTTGTCTGAATCAAAAAAGTTCTGATCAATCGAAAGAAGTTTCGATGATATTGATGATGGAGATCATAACATATCCTATTATCATACAGAATTGAACCTAATTGGATCATACAAACATGGGTTTGGATCTGGATATCATCAATTGGACTAATCCAGTTTAGTTGATTTGAATAAGATTCAATTAGATTCAAGAAAATCGTGCTAGTACACAATTGAGCCTAACATTCTTCTTTTTTTATCATTAAAAGTTGTCTCGACTGAGCCAAATGAGTTTGTGCTCACTCAGATACCTTAACCTGGTCTGACTGGAGCTTGTCCAAGTAAGAAAAGGATTGTCTTAATTTATGAGATAAATTTGAGACAACACCTGCCATTTTTCATCATCTGCTAATTCTTGTACTTTGACTTGGTCAAATGTTGACCTTTGATCCTTGAACATCTGCCCATGTGTCATGCACCTATTGGAGAGCAGGTAGGGACTTGTCCCCTCTTTGAAAATTGAAAAGAAAGGAGGCGCATGCCTAGGATGGCATGCGCCCATGGATAGGGATGCTGGAGTCCCATACAGATGGGACTTCAGGTTGCTTGTTGGATTCAAACTAGGTGACCCTCACCTATAGACTTTGACCAATCTTAGGCGCCATCTTAGGATGAATCTGCGGGTCTCTCATCCCACCAATCAGATTTAGATCTGATTAAATGAAGCAACGTGATTGGCCGGGGTGATGCAGCACTATATGGCACAGCAGAGTCTATAAATAGACCATGTCTGTGCCCACTTTTAAGGACTCTTCCTCTTTGCCACGCCCTAAGGCTACCCTTCTTCCTTCTCCACGCAACCATCTAGCCCTCTCTCTCCTCTCCATGCCCAAGAAAGTTGGGTTCTTCAGATTAGTGCAAGTCGGGCAAGAAAAGGCTGACGAAAAAGGAAGAAGGCAGCACTGCTGCAGAGACGATGGGTGATCTTCAAAAGATATTTTGAAGATCCTCCAAATCAGATCCAGATCTGATTTTTGAAGAAAAGAAAGAGAAGGAGAAGATCTCCAGATCCAGTCCGAGTGGATACTGGTAGAGGCCAGGCGCTTGCATGGCTAGATCCAGAACCTCAGAGCTTCCGCAAGATCATCAATGGATAATCAGATTACCCAAAATCAAGGTAAAATTAATTTAGTTTAATTTAATTTAATTTTTTTATTTATCAGATACTAATATCAGATCTGAAAAGTGTCAGATCTAATCTGAATCTGATAGAAGAATTTTTGAAATATACCTTTCGATCCAATTAGATCCGAACGAATCTGATCCAAAAAATCAAAATTTTTCTTCACCTTATAAGTACAATATAAGGTCAGCTCCAAGTACATGGATATGAAGGTGTTGTAAACAAGGTCAATAGAAGAGATGTGAAACAAAGCAAAAGTTTGGTATGAGACGAGGTTGAGGTGGGGCAATGGAGAGGAGGGAGACGGTGACATGGAGCGAGCTACCAAGGATTTATTAGGGATGGAACAAAGAGATTTTTAAAATAAAATAAAATATATATTCAAACAGCAACAACTCATCCCATAATTATTTTGACTATAAATCAACCTATCATAGGATAGTCCTGAATTGTAACCCAACATGCAACTCGACTATAATTTAAGTTGCAGGCATCCAAATAAATAGACTAACCATGCAACTTAAGTTACATACACCACTAACATAGGACTCCAAACAACCCCTATATACAATGACATTCTAGCAAAATTAACAATTTAAATCTAATTTATTTAATAAATGAGTCAAAAACTTGAAATCAAACACAACCAACTTGTTAGACATAACCTAATATATTTAGGTGGCGTTTGGGGACCCAAATGAAATCACCATGATGATTTAAGATCATCGGTGATCTGAATCCTAAGATGATCTGATTCCTAATGACCAAATATCGCTTTTGATAGATCATGGTCCAGTAATTAAAGATCTCTAACTATTAATGAGTAATTTATTTAGTATTTTTTGAGAATCCAAAATCAATGACTATATAATACAAAAACTATCCCTCATATATTCCATAAAAATATATTTAACAATAATATAAAATATATTATAATAGAATATTAATATATTTATCACTATATAAACTAATAATATATTCTATAAAAATATTTTTATTAGTCCTTAAATAATTAATCCTATAAAAAGATATTAATTGTTATTATAGAATTAATATTTTATTTATACTTGTAATATATTATTTATTAATACAAATATTTATTTTCATTAAAAAAATAAGATAAATAGAAATAATATATTAGATAATTTTATTACATAAATATAAAGTACAATAAAATATTTTTACTCTAATTTAAAATTATCGTTGAATCATAATATGATAATAAGATGATTAATAATATATTATAATATAATATATATTATAAATATAATATGATATTAGATATATAATATTGATATACTAATTTTTCTACTATATAATATTGATATACTAATTTTTCTACTAGATTGAGGGATATTTTTATCCTCAAATCTTGGTCCAAGATCACTGACCAAGAGTGATTTAGGATTCTCGACCTCAAGATGGATATTCCATCACTAAATTGGATGATAATTTAAGTAGAGATGACTTATGATCACTATCACATAGAATCACTATGATATAATTAAATTATGACGATTTCGTCATCCATCACTCTTAATCTTGTATCGCAATTAGAATCAAAATTAAGATGGATTCGATTGGACTTTTTATTAGTTCTTAATTTGACTCTTGCATTGTTGATCCCGAGGCGCAATGCTGCTCAAAGTCTGCAACAGTGCTCACTATCAATCTACAGGGGGTTCGCAATATGCAAGAAAACAAATTTCATGTTATAATCAAGGCCATATTCACCAAATCTTCATGAAGCCAACAAATTCCATGAAAATGAAAGGAAGAAAGTGAGGTAAAAAGAGAATCATGCATCCACCACCAAATATGTGATGCTATATTTGCAACGCATGAACGATAGAAAAAGAATTTTATTGCACACACAAGGTAGAAAGACCTTGCAAACTCAAAGACGGAGGTTGCAGCATGAAATACCATGTCACGCAATTCACAAGGTCTAAAATGGTAGGTTATAAGCCAAAAAAAAAAAAAAAAATCATAGATTTGAAAATCTCTTGCTTAATTAAATGCACTGCAGTGTCTTTATTTTCATATATTCAACAACCAGGGATTAGATGTCTTATTAAAATATTTCTTTTTCTTCAGGTCCATTTCACAGTTTGTTACCCTCTTTCTTTGTCAATAGACATTGGGCTTGGGATGCTTAAGATTCAATTAGGCTTCAATTTTTCGAAAAGCAAAACTCCAATAATCAAATGGGCTGTGATTTAGATTTAAGCCAACCACATCCCCATTCGCAAAGACCCGAAATAGTGTGGTGCACAGAGGCCTAAAGGGATCACCGATCGACACAAGTTGCCACTACAACACCCCCGTAATTTAACATCAGAGAAAAGGAGCAATGACAAGAGAATCAAAGCACTTCAACTTCTACTTCTACATTATATGCACGAGTTTATTTTCCATTTTCCGTTCTCCTTTTTTTCAGGAGAGGCGCGGGCGTTTTGGGGTGGGGTGGGGGTGGGGGTTGTTGGTGCTTGCAAAATGCAATAGCACAACAATTTCTCCAGACACGTACCTCAACCGCAAAAAGAATTGACAGCCTCCTATGGTTGAACATCAGTGTCCTGTCTTTCATATTTCAGAGCAGATAGGTACACAATTGTAACGATTATCTCATAGATGAAGGTCCACTAAGGCAAAAGAATAACTTTGTCCATATTCTTTCTTGATGTAGATCCTCGACAGAGGGTAATTGGCTTGCTCAGCTGCTTCAAACTTTTAGAGCCGGTCCTGCAATATGAACAAAGTTTTTACCTCTGAAACTAAAGCTGAAGTTTTTATTTCAAGTAGACAACCAGATCTTACAGTTGTTAACAATTGCTGGCTCATTTAGCCGATGACAAGATAAGAGTTTTTTTTTTAAAAAAAAATGATGATGATACAGTACTCAAATTTACAAACAGTACAATATTTTGCAAGGGTACCAAGTGGCCACAAACATGATATAAGTTCCTTGTGTGCTAAACAAGAATTTTCTGTAAGGTGCCATTGCTTTCTAGTACGGTAAGGTTAAATTGTAAATTTTGGTAGATTACAGCCACTTTATTCTGAAATCAAATGCATCAATCGAACAACCAAGCAGTCTGATGACTTCAACAAATAGAACTTTTTCACATTTCCTCGGAAAGTCCACCACTACATCGTTGAGACAACATTGCCCTTTGGGGGCCAGAAAGAGGCCTTCTACATAGGCCATCTCTTGAGGATCATGCTAGTCTATGAGCATCAGATAATTCAGATGCTTGAGGCTGTTGTCTTAGACAAGCCTCAAGCATCAGACCCAACCCACTGACCTAGTTGCCTCTAGGAGAAAGAAAAAGGTATTTCAAGCTTGCATAACAAAAAGAACTTTAATAGGAAGCTCGAGTCATGAGTTTAAAGCCATTCTAACCCCTATAACTTATTGAAACATGGATTTAAAACTGCCAAAATGGGACGGTATCACTCCAATGCAAAACTGGCATCAGTACGGATGCTGTGGCACTGAAACAGTCTGTACTAATATGTACTGGCTGTACCTGTCTGCACCAGTGCATACCAGTGATATTGTATTGACCATACTGATTGGTATTAATGGTTTTTTTTATTCTTTTAGATGTCTTCAGTTTAAAATATGTACCACTGAAACTGGTGCCATACCGATACCATACCATCCGATGAAAAAATGGCATAGGGTTCGGCACCAATACTTAAAACCTTGGATTAAAACAAGCAAGAAGATGAACTAGAACATTGAAAAAGTTGTCTTAAACTATGTTACCATTTTTTCTTGAGGTAGAAAACCGAAAAAACAGTTTCATTCAACTAAATCTCCTATGTACAATTTGATTGTTTCTCCTTCATCTCAATAATGGACAAGAAGAAAGGAGGAGAGGCAAAAGACCAAGTTAAATCATGAATTGACAGAATGCCTAGCTAATAGATTCGTGGAATCATTTGAGATACCGGAGAATAAGTTGGATATGAGTCATTACAAGGTTTCTACAATTGGCTAGCAAAATTTAGGCACCAATATCTGAAGTAATAAAGAAAAAATTTCCAGATTATTAATTATCATCAATCAACTGCAGCACTATGTTCTACAATTCTGGATTTAGTTCTTTCTTCCCTTGACTCTGCAGTTGATGAAAATCCCAGTTCTTGGTGACCTGGTAAGCATTCTAATATGGCAAAACACATACAAAACATAACATGATTTTCTAGAAAGCTACAGTTAATCCTTTACAAACATGGTAAAATATCAATGAAATAACAAAGTTGGTATTCTACAAGTTAATAATCATTTGAAGCTTCCCTCATGATTTTTACGTATTCTAGAACATCATGTCCCATTTCTACCTTGGATAAACTACATGCCATTAAGTCCTGCTTCTAGTTAAAAAATTTTCATGTCTTTCCTTCACCAATTTGAAGTAAATAACAGAATACACCACAAAGTAATTTGGTGGGCATTCAAGAAGAAACATGCAGGCGGATGTTTCCTTGAAATTTCAAGCACATGCATGGTGGTGTGTGATGTAACCATCACAAGACAAGAAACTCCGATCATGGTGATGGTTGGGCCAAACCTTAATCATATTCATAATAATGTAGGCCTAAACCAAGAGTAACAATTAAGCACAATGTACTAGATAACTTACTATTCTTATTTGGAAGTTGACAGCATAGTATATACTGAATATTATTTGCAGATAGCAAAGCATCAAATGATGAGATAAGGATAATGTTGAATGCAAAAATGAAACCATGGAAGAATAAATTTGGGATAAGGGCCTAGCACCAATAGAAAACATACAGAGCTATTGGGAAAGAACAGAAATGAAAATGAGGTGATCAAACACCATAGGCATGAAATGGAAACAGTTTCAGTATCTCAAACTATCATACTGAAAGAATGGAGCGATAGATGTTAGAATCTCTAATAGAATTAGAATTGGTAAACTTCAGACTGTATAACTTTTAAGGAGTTAAGTGACTGATGCAAATAAGGCACAAAATGTTGTGTGACTTTGTGCTGGATAATAAAGAGGGTCCCAACATGCTAGATATGTGGTAAAAAGGAGCATGTAGAAGTAGACATGCCAAAAATATAGAAGGGAGAGACAATGAAGTTGAATTAATTAAGGAAGCAATAGAGGTGGTATCAGCAAATGCAATAAAAACCTGAAGAGGAAATAATAACATAATGGATAGCACACTTCTTATAGGACTGATTAATGTTCATATTGCTCATTTTTAATAAGGTAAAAGTATGAGGAAGCAAGTGCAAGAGCAGAAGCAAGACACAAAAAAGGGACATGGTGCCACAGTTAAAAGATTCTAATTACTAAAGGTGAGTCACCAATACTGAGGCATTCATAATACAGGTAGGTAAGATATGCTCTTCCCACAAGATCCCTATCAGCAGGGAAGAAACTCCAGATGGTTAAAGCTACTTTGACAGCTCAACACGGCACAACAGAATTCATGGTAGTTGCTTATAAGGTTCCCATTGCCTTGATGATATCTTTGCTGTTATAGCAAAGAAGACAACAATTCATATTATGATGGCATATTATTGTGTCATGGTCTATGGTCATCTCTTCTTAAAAATGGACGTGTAGAATGTCTTTCCTCATAATTGTTTCCATGAGATCAACAAGCAATCATTATCAAAACTTCTATGTCCTCCTGAGTCCTGACAATGAATGGTGCCTCTAATATAACATCAAACAGCTTTTATTCCTGCATCAGGCATCTGGGACATTCTTAATCCATCATGCATTACACGTATTTTACGACCAACCTCTTGGTTTATACATCCACCATAAGTTAGAAGATGTTCAAGAGGCTGATGCATGTTGGTGCATATCACTTGTGTTTACCATTCTCACGTTGCATAACAGTACTGGCGCAAAAGAAATGGTCCTTCACTTGCAGATTGTTCACGAGCCGAACTCATTTCCATAATTCTTTTAGTTTCCTTGATAGGTGCAATTACTATGGCTCATCAATAACAAATACTTAGAATTGACTCTCACTGTTGGAAGATTATTGAAGACGACCTAGCCAGGGCAGTTCACAATTTCTTTTTTGAAGGCACTGCCAAGCCCTATTTATTGAATTCAAATTTCATTGATTGCCCTTATTGCGAAAGTCGAAAGTCCTTCACATTTTCACCAATTCCGACCTACCTTTATTTATGAGACATTTGAAGGAGAGCTTTGTCACTATTTCTATAAAATTCTCTCTAGCTCCAAGAATGAGTTGCCCTCTTGGCAACATAAGCCATCAGTATCACAGGTTGTTTGTCATTATCGTGGATACAATTGCATGTTGGCTTCTTGACATAGAACACCATTGTTAACAAAAACATGAAAAAGAACACATTCTAAAAGTTCCATTGATGAATTTGCTTAGGGGAGAGAAAAAAACATCATATCAGATCTGTTCAAATTAAAGTTGAATAAGTAGTTGCAGTTACCACATTATCAGAGTGCACTGCAGATATATCACTAATGCTAGAATGTCCATGTTGAGGCTTTTGGCCCTCTTCTGGTTCAGAATCATAACATTCACCACTCCATAGTTGACATTGTGGCCTGCGATCCATATCCTCCTCTTCCTGCATTAAAGAAAGTTCTTTGAGTCATATAAAATCATTTAAAAATGTAAAGGTAAAAGGATGCAAGTAAATTTGGTTGCAGCAGAAGGGGCTACCTCCTCAGGGGTTTCTGCATCTGGAGGTCTGGCCTGAAACTGTGGACTCGGAACATGTTGTATCTTCGAAAGATGCTCCAATAAAACATTCCTAGTATGTCATAAACCAATCAATGCAGAAAGAGCATGATATCAAATTACAAATATTTGTTTCCTATAAAGCAAAATACAAGGAAAAAAGAATGGATAAAAAAATCAGGCATGGAATGGCCAGTATGCATGGCTACTCCGAGTAACTGAATTTCAGCAAGTTAACTCATGGTGAAAAGTAAACAAATCATTCAGATATAAACAAGAAATCTCACTGATGCTCAAGTAAAACACTGGTTTCCATAATACAAAGTGGGAATGGAACTTCAACATGTTGAACAACATCTTTCCATTAGCAAACTTCTCATGCAGTTATAACTTATTGATCAAGAAAGTATTTATTGCCAACTTTTTTGCTACAAAAATGTAGTACACAATAGCATCACATGGACCAATTTGATAACCTATTGCAATGTTACACTGCATATCATTTGACATACTGTCAACAACATTCAAGAAGGATCATATCCTCTCAGAAACCATATACATATCGAAACTAGTAAAGAAAAGAATTCAGTTATTAAATATCATAAATATACATTTTCCATAACAATATCAAGTGATGTTTATAACAATATCAAGAAATATAAATGAAATAATCAGATGAACCTATGGTTAACAATTACCTCATTCTCTCGAGATCTTGTGGAGAGTTCTGATTCTCTAAGTTTTTAGGTTCAATATGAAGATTATAGTCAGGACCAAAGTACTCATAATATTCATTGTACGGCAACTTATTATCAGGTTCCACCCCAACTGCAACAGCTGTCTGCAACATAGTAACATATAACATTTTATAACCATCTCAAATTACAGCGATGTTTAATGATTGCAAAGATGCAACAGACCTCATAGCACCAGCAGCGAGCAACATTCCGAATAGTATAACCTCCACCTCCCAAAACCATCAGAGGTACATTAAAAGATCTGAGATATCGTAGACAATCTGCATGCCCCTTCACTGACAAGTTGAAGCAACCTAGCCTATCTCCAGCCAAGGAATCCGCACCACACTGGAGAACCACTGCATCAGGCTGATAAACCTCCATTACTTTTTGAATGATTGGCCTAAATAGTCCACGGAAGCTATCATCATCCATGCCATCATTCAAAGGAACATTCAAAGCATAGTACTTTCCTTTCCCAAAACCATTGTCCTTGATATGCCCCGTCCCAGGAAAAAAGTCCCCATATTTGTGGAATGAGACAGTCATAACTCTATCTGTTGTGAAAAAAGCCTCTTCAACACCATCTCCATGATGGACATCAATGTCTACATAGAGCACACGCTGCCCAACATTTGAATCAGCTAAAAAGCAAGAAGCAATGCTACAAAAATAAAATGCCATCATAAAATGACAAATTGATGCAGTTTATATGGACAAATATAAATGCTTTTCACTTTAAATGCATCACCAATCTGTGATCAGCCATACCGCTTTAAATGCAATTCCGTTTCCTGATTGCAGTACCAAACTCTTCTAGGGCCATTTTGCAAAAGCCAGAACGGGGTCAGACTAACTAGAATGAGATGCAGAAAAGAATCGAACACTGGAAGAGGGGTTTGCACAAAATTTAGAATCTTTTTTTCGTTAATTCTAACAAGCAAGAATTGGGTTTTTCGCGAAGTACCGCCAAGAAAATATGATGAACTATAGTAGATCCACGGATTCTTAAATAAGTCCATCAATCTACATATATACTTAAACGATGATTGAAGGGATTAGATAAACACTTGAAAAAATCCCAGTGCCATATTTTGAAAAAACCCTACTTAAACGATGATTGAAGGGATTGGATGAACCCTAGAAAAAAAAAACCCTAGTGCCATATGTTCTTTAAGTTAGATCAGCTCGCTGCAATTATTTCATAAAAACCCTCGAAAAACAAAAACAGATACAGATCGTCCAGGGCAAGAAGAACCCGCAGTATGGATTCGAAAGAAGAAAACGACGAAGAACAAGAATATATCGACGGCGGGGGAGGGGAGCAGGGTTCAAGAATAACGAGAAGACTATAGTTAAAAAGAAGGGAAAAAAACCAAGAAGTCAGCAGCGAAAGAGACAGAGCAACTCACCCTGTGGAACTTGAGGAGCTCGAGGATGCCGAGGACGATGTCATTGACGTAGCAGAAGCCGGAGGCCTCGCACTTCTTGGCGTGATGAAGGCCGCCGGCCCAGTTGATGGCGATGTCGGCGTCGCCGCGGTTGATCTTGACGGCGGCGCCGATGGAACCGCCGGCGGAGGCCTGGCAGAACTGGAAGAGGCCATCGAAGACGGGGCAGTCCTCGCCAACGTTGAAGCGCTTGAGGAGGCGAGGGTCGGCGGGGGCGGGGTTGGGGGCGGGGCAGGCAAGGGCGGAGAGGAAGTCGACGTAGTCATCGGAGTGGAAGCGGCGGATGTCGTCGGCGGAGGCGGGGAAGGGGCGGCAGACCTCCATGAGGCGGTGGAGGGAGTAGTGGACGACCAGGTTGTGGGCCATCCGGATGCGGTGGGGCTTCATCGGGTGCCCCTGGCCGTAGTAGTAGTCCCCGATGCTCGGCTCGTAGAAGTAGGTCACCCGCCGCTTCTTCGCGTCCGCACCCGACGTCGCCGGCAGCGACGCCCCCTCCCCCTCCCCCTCCCCCTCCCCAAACGGCCCGCCGGATCCGGACATGGACGTGGCCATCGGCATGGGCATGGACTTCTCTCACGAGTTCTTTCTCCCTTTCTCTCTCTCTCAGCGTCAGCGGAAAGAAAGAAGACCTGGCAGGGCTGCTGGCTCGCTCGGACACGCACCGGAGAGAGAGAGAAAGAGAGGGAGCGACAGGGTTTCCAACAGCCTCTTTGGGTATTTACCGTCCAATTAAGCACCTGGATTATTTTGGGTGTGCTGTTGGGGTTTATGTTACCGTCCAATAGTAAGAGCTACGCGTAGGATGAAATATCTCACGGCACGTGGGGCTCATTGAGCCATCCTAGCGACCAGTAAACCCGAGCAAGTTCTAGACTCAGGTAGTTAAGCCCTTTCTCTTTTTCTTTTTTCTTTTTTCTTTATTCTACTATTCCAACTATCTCTATTTCTGCCTCATCTTGCAAGAGCGTATCATCAATGTACATGATCGGTGCAACTAAGAGTCTTATAGAATTTATGCAGAACGATGCAAAGCTTAAGAAACAAAAAGTATAAATTGTTGCTCCTAAATCTTCTATCTTGAGGTCGGTCGATGAGGATGAAAGAGCTCAGCCATCAAGAAATATGAGATCGATGATGAACTTTGCTGGAGCTTTGCCCATTCACCTACAATAAAATTTCTATCGGAGTATTCTCCGATAAAGATCTTTCGACGCTCAAGTTAAAAGATCGAAGAACAATGGAAAGAGAAAACATCGAATTGAATGACATACCTAAAGAATTTCGGAGCCCCTTTATTTATAGAAAAGGAATTGGAGTCACATCCATTTCGAACTCTAACGGCTTTTCGAATTTGTCATCCTGGATTGATTCGAAATATTTCTTTCCTTCTTGGGAGATGGGATTGCGAAAGATTCTTCCTTTATTTAAGTTTTTCGATTCAGAGAGGATGTAATTTCAACAAGAATGATTGTAGGTCGGTCATTGACGATAGGTCATCTTGTTCATGTAGCTCGGCGACCAATCTGAACCCGACGAGGACGAGGTATAAAGGCCTACATCATTTTGCTAGGAAGCGATCTTCCATAGGTCGACCGAAATTGTAGGTCGGCTTAGGCCGACCTATAGCTAACCGTGGGTGAAGTATGACATCATTTCGTCCAGACGATCCATAGGGGTAGGTCGACGGCCAACCTTAAACAGGCTGAGGCCGCATCAGCCCCATTCCACAATAGTTTGCCCCCCACTTACGAGGTCGATCTACCTCTGAGCAGCCAATATAAGTACCCTATCGAAATCGAGGCCGATCTTCAAATCATGTCCGTATTGCAGCATTGAAGATCGGTAGCATGATAAGATTGGGAGAAGTCTAATGGCCACGAAATCCAACCATCCGTTGCTTTGATCTGAGTCTACCCATCCTGGCCAATTGGTATCTGACACCTGGTGAAGATCCAAAAGGGTAGATAAAATAGGAGTAGATCGGAGCTGTCCATGCTTATTATAAATAGGGTCAGCGTTACTCTTTTTGACTGCTACTATTGCTTAAAGGGTGAACTCTGGTACTTCGTGCGAGGAATAGCACAGACTCAGTCGAGCTACCGTCGACCCCATCTTAACTCCCCTCGTTGCTCGGCCTCCTCACCCCTTAGATCAGTCTCCTCCATACTCATGAGTCAATCTAGTTTGTCCCAATCTTCTTGGGGCTCGGATAGCCCTTCTGGTGAGGATCGTGGTTCTGGGGTAATGGGTTCTCCGAGAAAATCTGAAGAACGTGAGATTTCGGATTATGGTCCTTTTAGAATAAATTTTATCCTCTCCTCGAAGGACCTAGAAGTCATCAGGATGAAATACAATGTCCCTGAGGATTTTAAGCTAGAGGTCGCCGGTCTCGGAGAGCGTATAGCTCTTCCTCAACCTGGACGGGTTGGTGTTTACGAGGAATCGCTAAAGGCTGGCCTTAGGTTGCCTTTTCATTTTTTAATCGTCGAGCTTCTGAACCTATATAGAATTAGCTTTAATTGTTTAGCGCCAAACTCCTGGCGACCGATTCTAGGCTTCTTTACCCACTGCCTCCTCCTCGGGGTCGAGCCTACCTCCCATCTTTTTCAAGCTTGCTTCACTTTAAAGGAGCATCCGACGAAGGTTGAGTGGTGGTACGCCTCTCCTCGAAGAGGATGCTGCCTTTTTCGAGGTGCTCCTTTCTCAGTGCATAACTGGAAGGAGCGCTTCTTTTTTGTTTCGGCCGAGCAACCATGGGGTTTCAGCACATCATGGGGGTGACCTCATAAGTCAGCCGTCAGACCTCCAACGCTGTCCGACGCTGAGGAGGAGGCCTTGAGTCAGATCTTTAGTCTCGCTCCTCTCCCGCTGTCCAGATTTCTTACTGAGGAGAACTTATTTAAGGTTGGACTGATTTCAACTGATCTGAGGAGTAAGTATTCTTATGCGATTTTGTTTAGATCGTCTTTTCTTTTCTCATCATTATCATTGATTGAGTCTTATGTTTTCTATCCAGCGATGAATCCGTTCGACCTTGAAACTCTTCGATGGATGGTGACGAAGAGAAAGACAAGCACGATCGTGGCCCCCAAATGCGCTCGAACCGAGGCTGTCCTGACGCAGCCCACGATGGGAGGTTCTTCGAGAGCGGCAAACACCCTGAGGAAGGAGAAGTTGGCGCCAACAAAGGCTGCGACGTCGATTTGATCTGCTGCCCTAGCGGAGTCCGTCCCTCGACCTTCTACATCTTCTTCCAAAACAAGCTCGAGTGGGCCAAAAATCTCCATCCGAATGTCCGACCACGAACCCGATGTTCTATGGAGTGTTTCCCAGTGGAAGTTTCCTCGGATATCGAGGATAAAAGAAAAGGCGTCGATGACTACCGTGTCACCCATTCCTTGCTGAAGTCGATTATCTTACCGACCGACGTCCAAACCTTTCAGAAGGTCGGGGGTGCCTTTCGCATCTAGGACTCCTACGATTCTCTCCTTTGAATACATGTCGGCTTTTTTATCAACTTTCATTTTAGGTCTTCCATTCATTCCTCGGCTTAGCTTCTTTTTCTTTTTTCTTTACTCTTCTCTTTTTTTTTTAGCTCGTCCATCATGTGGACCATTTTACCGAAGTAATCAGATAGGTTCGGCGCCTCTCTAAGAAAGCTGAGGAGAAAGCCACCTAAGCCAACCGAAGGGCGGATGATGTTCAGTTATCTCGGTTGAAGGTCGAGGATGAGATCAGGTCCCTCAGAAAGAGGGTGAAGCAGCTGGAATCCGAGCTAGCTAAGGCTGAAGCTCGGATGCTAGGGGAGAGGGAGGCCGGGAAGGCATGGGCGGAGGCCGCCAGGGTAGAGGTGGTCGAGGCCTTCCACGTCTTGAAAGAATTTTGCAACATCAAGGCGGATTTTGCATCGCTCTCCTACCTACAAGGAGGTATAGACCTGAAAGAGAAGGTTCGGAGGATCTTTTCCGATCTGGACTTGGACCTCTTAGAGTCGGACAATGAGGAGGCCGAGAAAGTTGAGGGTCGAAAAATTCAAAGGGAAGATATTTTCAACCTCATGCGTGATGACCCGACCGCCGAGGATGTCGCGTCGGTACCACCCCCTACTATCATCATCCTATCAAACCAAGCAAAAGTCAACGAATCTAGAGCTTTAGATGAAGCTTAATGTACCATTTTGATCGGACATGTCCGATCTTTTTTTGGATCGACCTTTTTTGTTTGCCTCCAATTTTTATCGAGGTATCTTTGTATGAGCCAACCATCACTTGTAAATACTCAACTTTAATACAAAGTCTTCTTTTGCCAAGTTGTTGAATTCGTATATTCTTCATCAATTTTTTTTTTCGAGACGTAGATCAGCATAGATCTTAGACGGTGTGACTGAGAAGTTGTGATGAATGATTCATGCCAGCGTGCTACGATCTTTGGCCACAATCGAGGAGCGCATTTTGATGAATTTCGTGGGACATGCCCCAGTCCTCGACCATGGTCGAGGATCGAGCATTAGTGATTTATATTGAAGATGCGTACCGATCGAGGAGAGTGCATTGGCAAAATTTGATGGAGATGCGCTCCGCTCCTCGGCCATGGTCGAGGAGTGTGCATAGACGAGATCCACTGGAGACGTGTTCCACTTCTCGATCGTGGTCGAGGAGCACGCGTTGGCAAAATTTGATGGAGATGCATTTCATTTCTTGACCATGGTCGAAGAGCGCGCATTGGCAAAATCCAATACAGACACATTCTGCTCCTCAGCCATAGTCGAGGAGCGTACGTTGGCGAGATCCAATGAAGACGCATTCCATTCCTCGATCGTGATCGAGAAGCATACGTTGGCGAGATCCGATGGAGATGCATTTCGTTCCTCGATCATGATCGAGAAGCGCATGTTTGCGAGATCAAATGGAGACGCATTTCGTTCCTCGACCGTGGCCAAGGAGCGCGCATTAGTGAGATCCGATGGAGATGTATTTCGCTCCTCGACCATGGTCGAGGAGCGCGCGTTGGTGAGATTCGATGGAGATGCATTCCGCTCTTCGACCATGGTCGAGGAGCGCATGTTGGTGAGATCCGATGGAGATGCATTCCACTCCTCGACCGTGGCCGAGGAGCGCACGTTGGTGAAATTTGATGGAGACGCATTCCACTGGCTGAGGAGCGCACGTTGACGAAATCCGATGGAAACGTGTTTCGCTCCTCGGCCAACGTGCATTGGCAAAATTCGATGGAGATGCATTCCGCTCCTCGATCGTGGTCGAGGAGCGCGCGTTGATGAAATTCGATGGAGATATGCTCCATTTCTCGATCGTGGTCGAGGAGCGCACATTGAAAAAATTTGATGGAGACACGTTCCACTCCTCGACCATAGCCGAGGAGCGCGTGTTGGCAAGATCCGATGGAGATGTGCTCCGTTCCTTGACCGTGCCCGAGGAGCATGCGTTGGTGAAAATAAAACCTATGGAAAGTTACTATTCATTATCGAAGAAAAGTTCAAGATGAAAATTACATTTTAAGGATAATATCTTCGAAGATTATTGATGTTCCAGGTCCTTGGTATCGAAATTCCATCCAGTCGATAGAGACGGTAAGTTCCAGGCCGAACTACTTCAGCCATGCAATAAGGATCTTCCCAATTCGATGATAATTTTGGTCATTCGGATGGTCGAGAAATCTCAACTTGATGAAGAATTAATTATCCCGTCAGAAAAGATTTGCTCTTTACTCGAGAATTGTAGTATCGGATAACTTTTTGTTGATAGCCGGCCATTCGAACTCGAGCTCGTCTCGGATTTCTTCCAGAAGATCCAGATTCGCTCTTATTCCGAAGAAATTGCTATCTTCATCGAACTCTTCCACTCGGAGCATAAGTAACCCAATTTCTAGGGGTATCACAGCTTTCATACCGAAGGCTAATATGAAAGGTGTCTCTCTAGTTGGGACACGTTGCGTCGTGCGATATGCCGAAAGGACATTATACAACTCTTCGACCCACGATCCTTTTGCCTGACTTATGCGAGCTTTCAACCTCTGCAATAATGTCTTGTTTGTTACCTCGACCTCACCATTAGTCTGTGGATGATCTACTAACATCAATCTATGAGAAATCTCATAGTCGTTACAGAATTCTGTAAATCTTGGGTTATTGAATTATCGTCCATTATCAGTTATGATGGTGTGGGGTAAACTATATCGATATATGATAGACTTTCAGACAAAATTTTGAACTTTGGCTTCGATAATCATGGCTACTGCTTCTACTTCCATCTATTTAGTAAAATAGTAAATTGCGACAATCAGAAACTTCTTCTATGCCACAACAATGGAAAATGGTTCGAGGATATCCATTCTCCATTTAGTAAAGGGTCAAGAGGTCATGATCGGGGCCAATGAGATCGATGATCGGTGCTGAATATTTGAGGTCCTTTGGCATTGGTCACACTTGCTCACTAGATCGACCTCATCTCTTTGCATGATTGGCCAAAAATATCCCTATTGTAATATTTTATGGGATAGAGTCTTGCCCCCCAAGTGATTACCATAAATTTTTTTATGAACTTTTCGCAGGGCATAGTTGGCTTTCGAAGAATGGAGGCATCTGAGTAGAGGTAGGGTGAAAGACCTCTTATACAATTTTTTCTCATGGATGATGTATTGTGGAGTGAGGTGTCTCAACCTTTTTGCCTCATCTCGATCTGCAGGCAAAATTTTATCTTGCAAGTAATGGAGGATAGGATCTATCCAGCTCAATTCTGGATCAGCTTGCATTATCGGAGCCTCCTCAATATTCGACTTCTCTAGGATTTTTATATATGAGCTTCTTTTTAGGTCAGCCGCCCCATGGGTTGCTAGCTTAGAAAGAAGATCAGCTCACACATTTTTCGCTCTTAGTATCTGCTGAACATCCATTGCTAAAAAGCTAGAAGCTAAGTCCTTGACCTTCTGTAGATACTTAACCATATTCGGCTCCTGAGCTTCATATTCTTTCTGAACCTGACCAATCACCAACTGCGAATCACTATAGATTCTGAGATGCCAAACTCCTAATTTTTTTGCTATTCTAAGTCCCGCTACCAATGCCTCATACTCGACTTCATTGTTGAAAGTCGGAAAATTGAAGTGCAGGGCATATTCCTCTACTACTCCCTCCGGGCTGGTTAAGATCAATTCGGCTCTAGAGCATGTGGCATTCGAAGATCCATCAACATGTAGGGCCCAACATTCATCGATCGAAGGGGCTTCAACGTGATTGGATTTCTTATCTAGGAATGTACATTCCAGGATGAAGTCCGCCAATGCTTGAGTTTTAATGGACGATCTCGGCAAATATTTGATGTCGAATTTACCTAGCTCGATAGCCCATTTAGCCAATCGCCTCGAGGTGTCTGATCGATACAATACTGATCTAATGGGTTGGGCTGTAAGGATTGTGATGGTGTGTGCTTGAAAATATGGGCGTAACTTTTTTGCAGATATTAAGAGAGCATAAACGATTTTTTTCAGCCTCGTATATCTGGTCTCAGCATCATGAAGTATCCGACTCACGTAATAGATCGACTTCTGCACCTTGGCTTTCTGTCAGACCAGAATAGAGCTAATTATCGAAGAAAAAATAGCTAAATATAAGTACAATACCTCCTCAGGCTTTGACTTGCTTAAAAGAGGGAGGGAGCCGAGGTATTTTTTTAGCTCATCGAAGGTTGTATGGCATTCATCTATCCATTGAAAGTCCTTCGGTTGCTTAAGAGCTTTAAAAAATGGAAGGCTCTTTTCCGTCGATCTTGATAGGAATCTATTTAAGGTTGCAATCCTTCCTGTGAGTCACTGTACTTCTTTGATCGTCTTCGGGGGCTTCATCTCTTGAAGGACTTGAATCTTCTCTGGATTGGCCTCAATCCCACATTGTGATACCATGAACCCAAGAAATTTTTTAGAAGTGACACTGAAGGTGCATTTGTCCGGGTTGAGTTTCATCTGAAAGCGCTGTAGTATAAAGAAGGCTTCTTCTAGGTCAGTGATATGATATTCGGCAGTCCTACTTTTGACGAGCATGTTGTCCATATACACTTTTATATTTCTCTCAATTTGCTTCTTGAAAAGCTTGTTCACAAGTCTTTGATAGGTCGCTCCAGCATTTTTCAAGCCAAACGGCATGACCTTGTAACAAAAAAGACCTTGGTCAGTTATGAAGGAACTTTTTTCTTCATCCTCGAATGCTATTCGGATCTGGTTGTATCCCGAGAAAGCATCCATGAATGATAAGAGCCGATGTTCCGAGGTCGCATCCACCAGTTGGTCTATGCACGGTAGAGGATAGCTATCCTTCGGGCATGCTCCATTGAGATCCACATAATCAACACACGTGCGTCATTTTTCACTAGCCTTCTTGATGACGATGATGTTAGCCAACCACTCTGGATAATAAATTTGTCGGACGAAATTGGCCTTCAAGAGCTTATCAACTTCTTCTTGTATCACCCTCTGGCGTTCAGGGGCAAAGCTCCATTTTTTCTGCCTGATCGGACGATGATTCAGATCCACATTGAGTCGGTGTACCATGACCTACGGATCGATGTCGGGCATATCCAAAGCTGACCAAGCAAACACGTCGGCATTGTCTTGTAGAAATGTGATGAGGTGCTATCGATCCTCTTCACATAAGCTTGAGTCGACCTTCACAACCTGGTTTGGATCATCCTTGATCGATACAGAGATCGGTTCTTCTGTCGGAGAACCTCTTTGTTCAGTTTGTTCATCTCGAACGTCTAACTCATTCATGGATTGCTCTTCAGCCACTACTCCACGCAAAGTAGCAATGTAACATTCCCTTACGACCGACTGGTTTCTCCTGAGCTCGTCGATTCCATGTGGAGTCGTGAATTTGACCTTCAAGTGATAGGTCGACACTATGGCCTGAAGGGTATTTAGGCCTGGCCGACCTAAGATGACATTATAAGCGGAGAGACTAGTTACGACGAAATAAATTATGTCAATAACCGCCTGCCTCGGAGCTCGTCCAACTTTCGTCGTTAGTGAGATAGTTCCTTCCACTGGAATCATGGCGCCAGAAAATTCGACTAGAGGTATATTCCTCTTCGTCAGTAGTTCAGGATTCAAGTTCATCCGAACAAAGACATCATAAAATAGAACATCCACCGAACTTTTATTATCAACAAGGATCCGATATACATCATAATTAGCAATAATCAGAGAAATGACTATAGGATCGTCATGTAGCTGACTTATCTCTTCCAGATCTTCATCGGTGAAAGTAATTCCATTGCTTGCTTTCCTCTTCCTCGATCCTTCTCCTGGTCGATCTCGATCCAAAGTATTTCTACTAAGATTTCCTCCAGCAATTACTTTGATCTCTCCCACAGCCGGCTGTTCTTCACGCGGTTCATCTGGCCGAGGTTGGTCACGATCCAAATTTGTCGGGATTCGCCGTTCATCCATATAGTGCTAAAGTCGTTCCTACCTGATTAGTGCCTATAGATTCTTACAAGCCTCCTGAAGGTACTTCCAGGAAGGGTTCAATACGCGGATGTCTTGACTCTTCGACTCTCTATCTCCCGCTGGTTATAAAAAATAATAAATACTAAAATAAACAAGACTATAAAAAAATAAATATTGAAATAAACAAAAATCATTCTAGAATAAACATAAAGTTTCGATTTATTCTTAAGACTTTGTATTTATTCTAAGAAGTTTATATTTATTTTGAATAGTTTATATTTATTTGATCACATCTTTAAGGTCGAAAGCGTCTTAAAAAAAACAAAATAAATACAAACTATTCAAAATAAATAGAAATTTCATAAAATAAATATAAATTATCCAAAATAAAAACAAACTCCACAGAATAAATATAAATAATATATAATAAATAAAAATTTTATATTTATTATCTGATATTTATATTTATTTCAAACGTCACATCAAATTTTTTTATTTTTATTTTTTAACATGCCAACTCAACTAATGATGCTTCATTTGCTTTTAGAGACCTTTTGAAGATGTTCATCTATCCAACGATTAAAAATTCGATCGAATATTAACTAAAATTTGATCGACTATAGTCTAGTTGTATAATAAATATCTCATCATCCGGTCAAAGAAAGCACAAATGTGGCTAGGTGCTGCATGGTTAGAGAAGCATTTAGATACAAGGTAATCGGCACCAAGAATACAGCGCAGCGGTTATGATAGAGGCATAAGAAAACAACAATAGACTCCTGTACGGTTGAAGTTTGAAGGCATTAGAACATGGAAGCCCGTGATGCATGATACCGGCTGAAACATACAGACAGAGGACATGGCAAAACCATAGCAAAGAACTGGCAGCCCCTTTGAGCCGTAGCATCATACACCGCTCAGAAAGGAATACAGCAGCAAAGAGAGTGTAAAAATTCAAAGAGGTTGAGCTCTCGAATAGACCAGAACAACCTTCTTCCGGCCACAACTAGTGGATTGAAGCATTGAACCCAGAAAGATGAATCCTTTTGCGTGAAACATGCAACCCCGATCCCTTGGTGCAAATTAGTACTGCAGGCATCAGACTCAGACAACCTGAAGACGTAGGATTTGGCCCAAGTGTCTGTCTAGGGTAGGGGTTAGAGCCCTCGCCGATCAGAAAAATATCACTTATTTGGTTGATATTTGAGGTTGCTGGATTAAGATGTGAAGTTGTAAGTAGATTGGAAGAAAATTGGAAAAGAAACATGGAGAGGAAGAGAATCTAAAGGTTTAACTACTTTCCTACCACCACTAATCCAGAACCAGACACCAAGCACTACTAATCCTTGGTCCAAACCAATCGTAGCCTAGGTCCCAGACAAACTAATTCTTTTTATATTAATTTTTTTTTTTTATTTTTTGAAGTAGTTTAAGAAAATCTGATAGAGGGTTCTTTGCTGCTGCAAGGATTCATTCCAAGTCCACCATCTAGTGAACTTATCCAGTGCACCGGTGGTTCCTTTTGCGGGGCTCGGATTCTATCTTGATCCCTCCTCTAGACCTCAGTCAGTACTGAATGTATTGGGGTCTTTATTGTCTCTTGGAATTGTACTCCCTGGACCCCTTTCCTTGACTCTAGTAGAGTTTGAGCAACTAATATGTCAAGCCAATTCAAATGGCCAATGAAATCTTACTCTTGGAAATGCACTAATGAAGGGACCTTCTCTGTCAAATCCTGTTACCTCTTCCTCAACAATTGGGATGGACTTTAAGATGGGCCAAGCTTATTCGGAAACTACCATTTCCCACCAAGCTAATTGTTTTTGCGTGGCTTGCAATCCTTTCCAAACTACTTACTGCTGATAACCTAGCAAGCGAAGATGGACTAGGCTGTTATCATGCATCCTCTGCAACCTTGGAAAAGAGATACATTCTCATCTTCTTTGCACCTCCCATTACCGCGCAAGTTTAGGCTGCCTTCATGCAGCTACCTTGGACCATCAGATACCAAACGACTCCGGGACTCTTCCTTCTTCTTTCCTCACTCGAGACTTCTTCGATGGTTCATGTTGGCATCATTCTTTGATCAATTTGGAAAGAAAGAAATGGCCACATTTTCTACCAGCAGCTCAAAGGGGAAAAGAAGCAGCATTAGCATCCTCCTTTTTTGATTTTCTTCAGCTTTCTTGGATTTCTTTTCTTTTATTATTTTCCCTTCACTCTTTTACCTTTTACCGGTGCTCCTTTATTCCCTTCTTTATGTATTTACTCTACATTCCCTTCTTTATATTGGTTTCATCTGCTTAATGAAATCGCACAAGGCTCCAAAACTCTCTTTCCGAAAAAACAAAGGGGAAAAAGTTAAAAAAAAAAAAAAATACTGTCTGTTGCTCTTGAATTTTTCGATTTGGGGTCGGCCAACGAGGATGGAGTAGCTCGGCCACCGAGAAATATGAGACCGAGGATGAGCTTTGCTGGAGCTTCACCCATTCACCTATAACAAAGCCTCCATCGGAGTGTTCTCTGGTGAAGACCCTCCGACACTCAAATTAGGAGATTAGAGAACAATGAGCGGAGAAAGCGTCGAATTGAATGACATACCTGGAGGGTCTTGGAGCCTCTTTATTTATAGGGGAGGAGTTGGAGCCATATCTGTCTCAGACTCTAACGACTTTCCGAGTTTGTCGTCCTGGATTGATCTTAAAAATTTTTTTTTTGGACGACGGAATCGCGAAAGAATCTTCTTTTATCCAAGTTTTTCGATTTGGAGAGGATGCAGCTTCAGCGGAGACGGTTGTAGGCCAGTCGTTGATGAGCTATGAGCCTCTTCACGTAGCTCGGCGGACAACCTGAGTTCGACGAGGACGGGGTATGAAGGCTTACCTCATTTTGCCAGACGATCTTCGATAGTTCAGCTGAAATTATAGATTGGCCTAAGACGACCTACAGTTAACCGTGATCAAAATATCGCATTGCTCCGCTCAAACGATCCATTGGGGTAAATCGACGGCCGACCCTAAATTTGCCGAGGCCACACCAGCTCCGCTCCACAACAGTTTGCCCCCCACTTACGAGGTCGATCTACCTCTGAGCGACCGACGTAAGTATCATGTCGAAATTGAGGCTGATCTTCAAATCGCACCCGCTTTGCTGTGTCAAAGGTCGGTAATATGATAAGACTGGGGGAAGCCCATCAACCATGAAATCTAACCATCCGTTGCTTTGCTCCAGTTTTACCCATCCCATCCAATGAGTATTTGACACCTGATGAAGATCTAAAAGGGGTGGATGAAATGATAGTAGATCGGAGTCGTTCATGCCTCTTATAAATAGGGTCTGTATTACTCTTTTGACTTTTTACTGTTGCTTTAAGGATAGACTCTGGTACTTTGCACGAAGAATAGCTCGGACTCAGTCGAGCTATTGTCGATCCCACACTAACTCCCCTTATTCGGCTTCCTCGTCCTTTAGGTTAGTCTCCTTCATACTCATGAGTCAATCTAATTTGTCCCAATCTTTTTAGAGCTCAGATAACCCTTCTGACAAGGACCATGATTTTGGGGTAGTCGGTTCTCCAGGCGAATCCGAGGAACGTGGAGTTTCGGACTATAGCTCTTTCAGAATAGATTTCGTCCTCACCTCGGAGGACCTGGAAGTCATCAGGATGAGGTATCATGTTCCTGATGATTTCATGTTAGAGGCTGCTGGTCCTGGGGAACGTATAACTTTTCCTCAGCTCGGATGAGTAGGTATTTACAAGAAATCACTAAAGGCCGGCCTTAGGTTGTCTTTTCATTTTTTCATTGTCGAGCTTCTAAACCTATATAGAATTAGCTTTTGTTGTTTGACGTCGAACTCCTGACGATCAATTTTAGACTTTTTCACCCACTGCCTCCTCCTCGGGATCGAGCCTACCTTCCGTCTTCTCCGAGCCTGCTTTACTTTAAAGGAGCATCCGACGGAGGTCAAATGGTGGTATGCTTCTCCTCGGAGAGGATATCGTCTTTTTCGAGGCGCTCCTTCTTCAGTGCATAATTGAAAGGAACGCTTCTTTTTTGTGTCAGCCGAACAACCATGGGGCTTTAGCACATCATGGGAGCGGCCTCATAGGTCGGTAGTCAGACCTCCATTACTATCCAAAGCCGAGGAGAAGGTCTTGAGTCAAATCTTTAGTCTTGCTCCTCTCCCGCTGTCCAGATTTTTTACCGAGGAGAACTTGTTTAAGGTCGGACTGATTTCAACTGACCCAAGGAGTAAGTATTCTTATGCGATTTTGTTTGGATCATCTTTTCTCTCCTTGTCATCGTCATTGACCGAATCTTGTGTTCTCCTGTTCAGCAATGAACCTGTCCGACCTTGAAACTCTTCATCGAATGGCGAAGAAGAGGAAGACCAGCACGGCCGCGGCTCCCAAATGTGCTCGGACGGAGGCTGTCCTGGCGCAGCCTGCAGTAGGAGACTCCTCAAGAGCGGCTAATTCTCCGAGGAAGGAGAAAGCATCGGTGAAGGATGTGACGCCGCTTCGGTCCGTAGCTCTAGGAGGGACCATCCCCCAACCTTTCGCATCCTCTTCCAAAAGAAGCTTAGGTGGGCCGAAGATCTCCATTCGGATGTCCGACCACGAACCCGATGTTCCGAGGAGTGTCTCTCCGGTGAAAGTTTCCTTGGATACCGAGGATAAAAGGAAGGGCATCAGCAACTATCGTGTTGCCCGTTTCTTACTGAAGTCGGTCATTTTACCAGTCAATGTTCAGGCCTTCGAGGAGGCCGGGGGTGCCTTCCGCATCTAAGAATCCTACGACTCTCTCCTTTGGGTACGTGTTGGCTTTTTACCGAACTTCATTTTAGTTCTTGCACTCGCTCCTCGGCTCAGCTCTCTTTTTTCCTTCTTCTTCTTCTCTATTTTTTTTAACTTATCCATCATGTGGACCATTTTGCCGAGATCATTAGAGAGGTTCGGTGTCTATCTAAGAAAGCTGAGGAGAAAGCCGCCCATGCCAACTGACAGGCGGATGATGCTCAGTTATCTCGATTAAAGACCGAGGATGAGACTAAATCCCTCAAAAAGAGGGTGAAGCTACTGGAGTCCGAGCTGACTAAGGCCAAAGCTCGGGTTCTAGGAGAGAGGGTGGTCGGAAAGGCACGAGTAGAGGCCGTTAGGGTAGGGACGGTCTAGGCCTTCCACGCCTCAGAGGAATTCTGCAACATCAAGATGGATTTCGCATCGCTCTCTTACCTACAAGGGTGCATAGATCTAAAAGAGAAGATTCGGAGGATCTTTTTTGATCTGAACTTGGACCTCTTGGAGTCAGATGATGAGGAGGCCGAGGGAGTTGAGGATCGAGAGATTCAAATGGAAGATATCTTCAGCCCCATGTGCGATGATCTGGCTGCCAAGGATGCAGTATTGGTACCACCCCCAACTGTTATCGACCTTCCCGACCAAGTGGTGGTCGACGAATCTGGAGCTCCAGATGGAGCTTAATGTTTCATTTCAATCGGGCATGTCCGATCTTCCTTTTCTTTCTTCCTTTTAGGTCGGCCTTTTTTGTTTGCCCCTGATCTTTGTCGAGGCATTTTTGTATGGGCCGACCATCACTTGTAAATATTGAACTTTAATACAAAGCTTCTTTTCCTTTTGTTGTTGAGTTCATACGTTCTTCATCAACGTAGATCTTAGATGGCGTGACTGAGAGGTGACGAAAGATTCATGCCGGCATGTTACGATCCTCGGCCATAGCCGAGGAGTGTGTCCATGAACTTTATTTGTTTCATTCCTCGGCCATGGCCGAGGAGTGCGCATTGGCGCGCTTCAATGGAGATGCGATCCACTCATTGGTCGTGGCCAAGGAGCACACGTTGGCGTTGGTGAGATTTGATGGAGATGCATTTTGATCCTCGATCGTGGCCGAGGAGCGTGCATTGGCGAGATTTGATGGAGATGTATTTCGATCCTCGATCATGGTCGAGGAGCATGCGTTGGCAAGATTTGATGGAGACGCATTCCAATACTCGGCTATGACTGAGGAGCGCGCATTGGCGAGATTTGATGAAGATACATTTCGATCCTCGATCGTGGTCGAGGAGCACGTGTTGGCGAGATTTGATGGAGACTCATTCCGATCCTCGATCGTGGTCGAGGAGCGTGCGTTGGTGAGATTTGATGGAGACGCATTTCAATTCTTGACCGTGGTCGAGGAGCATGGGCGAGATTTGACAGAGATGCATTCCGATCCTCGACCGTGGTCGAGGAGCGCACGTTGGCGAGATTTGATGGAGACGCGTTTCGATCCTCGATCATAGTCGAGGAGCGCGCGTTGGCGAGATTTGATGGAGATGTATTTCGATCCTCGATCGTGGCTGAGAAGTACGCATTGGCGAGATCTGATGGAGACGTATTTCGATCCTCGATCGTGGCTCAGGAGCGCGCGTTAGCGAGATTTAATGGAGATGCATTTTGATCCTCGATCGTTGTCGAGGAGCGTATGTTGGCGAGATTTGATGGAGATGGGTTTCGATCCTTGGTCGTGGCTCAGGAGTGCGCATTGACGAGATTTGATGGAGATGCATTTCGATCCTCGGCCATGGCCCAAGAGCGCATGTTGGCAAGATTTGATGGAGATGTATTCCGATCCTCGACTGTGACCGAGGAGCACGCATTAGCGAGATTTGATAGAGATGCATTTCGATCCTCGGCCATGGTCGAGGAGCGTACGTTGGCGAGATCTGACGGAGATGCGTTCCGATCCTCGACCGTGGTCGAGGAGCGCACGTTGGCGAGATTTGATGGAGACGCATTCCGATCCTCGACCGTGGTCAAACAAAGCGCGTTGGCGAGATTTGATGAAGACATGTTTCGATCCTCGACCATGGCCAAGGAGCGTGCGTTGGCAAGATTCGACGGAGATGCATTCACGTGAGATTTGATGGAGATGCATTCCGATCCTCGGCCATGGTCGAGGAGCGCGCATTGGCGAGATTTGATGGAGATGCATTTCGATCCTCGATCGTGGTTGAGGAGCGTGCGTTGGCGAGATTTGATGGAGATGCGTTCCGATCCTCGACCATGGCCGAGGAGTGCGCGTTGGCGAGATCTGATGGAGACGTGTTCCGATCCTCGACCGTGGTCGAGGAGCCCGCGTTGGCAAGATTTGATGGAGATGTATTTCGATCCTCGATCGTAGTTGAGAAGCACGCATTGGCGAGATTTGATGGAGACGCATTTCGATCCTCAACCGTGATCGAGGAGTGCAAGTTGGCGAAAATAAAATCTGCGAGAAGTTATTATTCATTATGGAATAAAAATTCAAGATGAAAATTACATGCTAAGGATAACATCTCCGAAGATTATCGGTGTTCCAAGTCCTTAGGATCGGAGTTCCAGGTCCTTGCCCCCAAGGTGATTACCATAGATTCCTTCGTGAACTTCTTACAGGGCATAGTTGGCTTCCAAAGGATGAAGGCATCTGAGCAGAGATAGGGTGAAAGATCTTTTATACAACTTTTTTTCATAGATGATGTATTGTGGAGCGTGGCGTCTCAACCTTTTTGCCTCATCTCGATTCGTAGGCAAAGTTCCGTCCTACAAGTAAGGGAGGATAGGATCTATCCATCTCGGCTCTAGATTAGCTTGCATTACTGGGGCCTCCTCGATACTCAGTTTCTCCAGGATTCCCATATATGAGCTTCTTTTTTGGTTGACTGCTCCATGAGTTGCTAGCTTAGAAAGGAGATCAGCTCGTGCATTTTCTGCCCTTAGTATTTATTTCTTTCAGATCTTCATCGGTGAAAGTAATTTCATTATTTGCTCTCTTCTTCCTCGGTCCTTCTCTTGGTCGGTCCCAATCCGAAGTGTTTCCACCGAGGTTTCCTCTGGCAATTACTCTGATCTCTCCCATAATCGATTGTTTTTTGCACGGTTCATCCCGTCGAGGTCAGTCACGGCCCGGATTCGTCGGAATTCACTATTTATCTATATAGTGCCAAAGTCGTCCCCGCTTGATTAGTGCCTCAATTTTCTTTTTGAGCTGCCAGCACTCCTCGGTATCATGCCCATGATCATGATGATATTGGCAATACTTCCTCGGGTTCCTTACTCGGGCAGGGGTTACCATTCTCTTGGGTCGAGGTATATCTTCTCATCGCTTAATCTCCATCAGAATCTGAGCCTGGGGTGTGTTGAGAGGGGTGTAGTAATTGAACCTCCGAGGTGGAGTTCTAGATCGGCCTCGTGGCTTTGGAGATATTGATCGGCTACTTCGAGGTGAGGTGCATGATTGACGAAACCATGGGTCCTCCCGACGATGCTGCACCCATCTATGGTCTTTTTTCTTCTCATGCTTTTGGGACAGACTCGTCCTACCATCTCGACTACTTCTCTGCTGGTCCCAAGCCTCTTCAATCTGGGCATACTTTTTCGCTCATTCTAGCATCTCGGCAAAGTCCTTTGGATAGTCCAAGCTGAGGAAGAACAAAAGATCATTTTGGAGGAGGCCGGCCTTGAATGCTGTCATGGCCACTGACGAGTCTAAATTTTGAACCTCCAAGGTGGCTGCATTGAAGCGATTGATGTACTCCCGAAGGGACTCATTTTTTTGTTGCTTGATGCTCATGAGGAAGTCAGAATTACGACGTTGTCGACGATTGCTTATGAAATGGGCAACAAACAGACAGCTCAACTGATAGAAAGAATCTACAGAGCCGAATTTCATGTTCGAATACCAATATCGAGCCGTCCTTCTCAAAGTTAAAGAAAAGGCTCGACATAGTATCACATTGGTAGCCCCTTGCAAATGCATAAGAGTTCGAAAACTATCTAGATGATCTACAGGATCGATCGTTCCATCGTAAAGCTCCATTTGAGGAATCTTGAACCGATGTGGTAAGGGTTCATCCATAATCTTCTGAGTGAATGGGGAATCGATATTAAACCCCAAATCCTCTTCTTGCTGCCTCGGCTTCCGTAGCGCATGCAGCTGCCATTGCATCTCTTTGAGCTTTTTCTCCATGTCGTCCTCACGAGTGGCTCAATGCCTAGGAGTCTCATGGCCCAGAGTGGAGCCTCTTCTTGAAATGGGTATTAGTAAGCGCTCAGGTCTTCATCGAGAAGGACTTATAGGTCGGCTGTGACGACTAGCCTCCGTCCTAGAGCTACGGAGGCATCGTTTCTCCGATCTTATCCGGATCAGACCTGAATCTTTTTCGATAAGACGGCGCTCGTCTACCTACTGCATTCTTCTTATGGCGGCTGATAATGCTTACACCTCATGAAGTAAGGTGTCATATTGTTCTTGTGAGATCGCCGACGTAGTTGGTGGGTTCTCCTGGATTGGTGGTGGAGATGTGTTAATCTGTCGAGCGTTGTAGGTCTTCCGACCACTAGAATGCTGGGATGCGTTTGATGCTCCCCTTCGGATCTTCATGATATCCAGTGTCGTGCTTTCTTCCCTTGAAACTAAGCCTCGAAAATAACTGAGGCCCTTCCTCTAGCGCCAACTGTTGCTTCTGGATCTTTCGACTTGGGGTCGGCCAACGAGGATGGAGTAGCTCGGCCATCGAGAAATATGAGGCCGAGGACGAGCTTTGCTGGAGCATCACCCGTTCACCTACAACAAAACCCCCACTGGAGTGTTCTCCGGTGAAGACCCTCCGACGCTCAGGTTAGGAGATTGGAGAATAATGAGGGAAGAAAGCGTCGAATTGAATGACGTACATGAAGGATCTCGAAACCTCTTTATTTATAGGAGAGGAGTTGGAGCCGTATCCGTCTCGGACTCTAACGACTTTTTGAGTTTGTCGCCCTGGATTGATCTAAAAGATTTCTTTCTTTTGGGGCGACAGGATCGCAAAAGAATCTTCTTTTATCCGAGTTTTTCAATTTGGAGAGGATGCAACTTCAGTAGAGACGGTTGTAGGCCGGTCGTTGACGAGCTATGAGCCTCTTCATGTAGCTCAACGGCCGACCTGAGTTCGATGAGGATGGGGTATGAAAGCTTACCTCATTTTGCCAGGCGATCCTCGGTAGGTCGACTGAAATTGTAGGTCAGTCTAAGACGACCTACAGTTAACCGTGATCAAAATATCGCGTTGCTCTGCTCAGACGATCTATTGGGACAGATTGGTGGCCGATCCTAAATTGATCGAAGCCACACCAGCTCCGTTCCACAACCTAGAGACCCTAGACTACATCCATTGAATCCACGAATATGTGAACATTGCCCACCTCATGGTTGGTCAATTGCCACCCAACCGTAACCGATGTACAACACTTACTACCTATAAATGCTCCATTCTCCTGTAACAATGCAGCTTCTCATCCCTCTTATTCAATAAATAAAATTCCCCGCCGGGAAGTCTCAGGTTCAAATTAGCTCTAGCCGCGAAGTGCCGATTCCGCTGACCAGTTATACATCAGATACCTTACCCGTTATATATGGCCTAACAAACGTTTGGGGTGCCCAGCGCTGGTTTTATTCCTTACCCGTTATATATGGCCTAACAAACATTTGGGGTGCCCAGCGCTGGTTTTATTCTACAATCCAATTTGAAAGCCACACACATGGCAGGCTTTGTTACACCAGTTCCGTATCAGTTACCTTGGACAAACCCAACGAAATTGGGAGGGTATGAAGATTGTGGTTCAAACACAAGACACTCCCGGACCCTGACTGCAGGAAGCATCAGCGACGGTCATTGATCACAGTAGATAGATTTATGTTTGACATGCTCGTTATTTCTTGATCCTTTTGAGCATTCATAATTTCCCCAAGGAAATGGAGGACTTCAAGGTCTCTCATACTAATGTAAACACCAACAGATTGATCGGCTGGCCAGATGGCTAAACATAAAGAACAGAACAATAAAAGCCTAACACTTACCAAGTACACTTACCGCAAGGTTTATCCCACGGTAAACAACTGATAAGATCAACCTAACATGTAGAATAGGGAATTTTGCTTAAAAGAAAACATGTAGGCAGGGCATGGCTGGTTCTCGGAACTGAGCCTTCATAATATAGCTTGTTCTTCATAACTGGTTGCTTGTTCAGTCCAAACCTTGAAATGAAAATATAATAAAGAAATTTGGCCATGCTCCATGCTCTAAATGAAAACTAGAGGACAAGACTACGTTTTACAAGACCAATGAATCAGTAGACACAGAGACTAGAAGAGAACGCTGAACGTGGGCAACTCAGAAGAGAGCCGTGTGGCTCTTTCATAGGATGATACAACAAAGCAGTTCGGTCATCAGTGCTACAAAAACAAGACGTCACAAGGAAATACGCCATGTTACTCTAACATGGTTTGCAACTCTCATATTCAGAGAGCTACTTCTGCCTCTTGTAGATCTTGTGCAGGAATGACTTCAACACATCCTGGACTTGTTTGCTAGGTTGGGCTTCAATTGATGAAATCAGCTGTTCATAGCTCGCTCGCTCGTATTCAAAAAATACGTTCTGGGAAAGAGGTGCAAACAGAAAAAAGGTCATCTGATACTTGAAGCACCATGTGAAAAGAGGTTTTGTGAAAATTAATTGGTCATCAAATGAACAGAATGAAATTTACTGGAGAAAAGGAGAGCACGCAAATGGAAACAAATCCAATGTGTACACATATAATAAAGCACATGCGATTGCGTATGTGTGTGTGTGACAGAGAGAGATCTGAACAAATTCTAATATCTCCGGAGGTTACCATGCAGACAGCTACCATCTGGCACATAAACAGAAATTTATGTTCAAGATCTTGGTATTCAGTCTGCATTCCACTCTGCTCAGTTATGATATCATACCAGAGTTTTCATACATCACATTGTCAGGGTGGATGTGATGTGTTTAACGGTTAATGGAACCAGCTTATCCAGCATCTGCACATCGTTCAATGCATATTTGCATAAGATATAACTGTCAGTCATCATAATGTTCGATACCAGGTGATAGTAAACACCATCAGCCATTCAGTTGGAGACATTTTAAATTTCTTTTCTCGGAACCTCAAACCTGTTCTATTAATATTGACACAACAAACAACCAGATTTGAGCTTAATAACAATTCATCTAGCTTCAGAATTTTGCATCCACCCATCCTAGAGAAAAGAAATGTCTCCTGATGATTTATGCTATTATGATGACCAGGAAAATAAACATTTCATTATATACAGATTCATGCATAGCTACATAAGAGTATCTACATAATCAAAACTTTAAAAGCACACCATTGGTTGCTCCACTGTGACCCGAGGGTCACGAGTTCAAAACACAGAGACAACCTTCTCACATGCAGCAGTAAGACTGTGCACATCCGACCCCTTCTCAGACCCCACTATGGGTAACATACAGAGGCCAAAACAACTTGATATTTCTTTTGTAATCAAAAGTCTGCAAAATCAGGTTCATGTATGTTCATATTACCAAGACTTATGACCACTGAGAACATAATTCTAATAAAAGAACATCCCATATCCAACTTACAAACGATTCTACTAAAAACAAATGTTCAAGCCTTCAAGAAGACAAGCAACTCTATGTTCATAGTTATGAACACTACCTTAAATAATTAAAAAAAATATTATTTTGATCATAACTGAATATGAATCTTTATAAAGGACTACCTACTTTCAACAATTCCAGATTAATTTGTTCAACTACAGTTGCCTGTCTATCTGTTTTCTCCTTTCTACTTTGACCAACAAACTATATTTTCTATCTTTTTTTCTTGTCAAGATGGATTGAAACGGAGCTTAGGGACAACTGATTGGGCCTTAAATGCTTCTCTTTTTATTCCTTGGGCATAGACCATTATATTCTTTTCCCTTTGATCAATGACCTTTAGTGTTGGGTTAGTTCATATTCGGTGGCAAGTACCTCTTACACATTTGAATTAGTAGAAGATATGATTTAGCTCAAAGCCCGGGTGTCCATATTCCAGGATGAAAACTAATATGAAGTCCCAAACTACGTGGATTCCCTTTGTTGAAAATCTATGCAGTGCCATTGATTACCTACACTGCTTGAACTCTGTATTAACGTATATGCCTTCAGAAAGGGACGCCACGATTTTCTTGGCAACATCAACTAAAGATAACATATCAGCTAAGATGCAGTTAGCCAATGAGAACTACCAGCTTGGCAACATCTGATAACAATTGACAAATCATTCTCATTATCAAGATTCAATACTCAAACATGATGCAAAACACTAAGGGCACCTATAAGGCTGACCTGGACTCCTTCCAAAACATTCATTTACCTTAAAATGAGTGTTCTTCAATTAGGTAGAATCACATATGTGGATCTAGGCAGATATGTTCCCAACAAAAATTCTCCTCTGTTTGGTTTTGCAGATACTGAAGTATCTCATGTGTTAGAGCTACCCCAATTGGTTTATCAAAATCAGTACAATCGACAAATTTACTACCAAGAAAAAGGGAAAATGTTATCTTGGTAAAGCCAAAATCAGTAATGTACCAGCATCATACAATGATGTTGATTGATACTTTATCTTATGGTCATAACCAAGGTATTAAATCTGGTGGGATGGGACTATCCTGATTTTCCCATGGAACTGGACACACCACCATTCTGCCCCATCCTGAGAGTTGGATAGGAGATGTCCTAAGCTGTGTGATTAGGATGCTAGGACAATGGTGGGGCGGCCTTATCCCAACACTAGGGATGGTACCCCATCTTAGTGTCTCGTGGGAGCCGGGACTTGAGTCCTTGGTCATAACATATCACAGATAAAATAGCAAGCTAGGATAACTTATAAGAAATGTGCAAAAATATCACATACAAACATGACGGATGGGTGAAGCATAGAAACATGTATATTGTACTTTAACAAGTACATACATAATCAACATCAGGAACAAATTATGCCCTACCACAAAAAATGCTGCCAAAGGACAAAATGATAATTGTCGAGGGTCTTAAACGGTATCTAATTATCTAACAATATAAGAGTTTTCTTGTCAAACCTGGAGATCAAGATCTTTATAAATGGACTTAACTTTTGCAACACAAGCGGGATCTGACTTTCCATAATTCTCCTGAGATAAGATATCATAAATTAAATTATGTGTTCCTCTATACCAAAACAGAAAAAAATGGAAGAAAAATATTTTGGTCTTACCATTAATATATTCTTTTGAGCCTCATTAGCACGATCCAGGGCTTGCACAACAAGCCAGGAGCACTTAAAATCTTCAATGTCGGTGCCAATCTGTCACAAATACATCTTAATTCATAAGAAGAACTTCCAGTACTAAAAGAAAATCCTTTAAGAGGAATGATAAATTTAGCTTTCACAATCCAACAAGCATGAGTCTCCATATGTGCGTGAGAGAGAGAGAGAGAGAGAGAGAGAGATGCACCTACCTTACCAATTACTTCAGGATCACCAAAGCAATCAAGGTAATCATCCTGAAAGAAAAGGCCTGTCATTGATTACATAAAAAGAAAGATCCACATCCGAAATTAAAATGCTGCATACAAAATATTTATGACTGAGGATCACCTGTACTTGGAAGTATGTTCCCATTTCAACAAGAATGCTTTTTACATCAACAAAATTATCCAAATTTTCTCCTGACATCAGCAATGCACATGCCACCTGAACATCACATAGTCAATAAATGTTTAAACTCTCCAATAAAAGGACAGTGAGCTGCTAACAATTCATATAAATAAAAAAATATTGCAATACAATTATAATAGCAATAATAAAGCCACAACAAGATAAGAATTCACATGTGAGAAATCATATACAAAAACAAGCAGCATGTACACGGTCTTCACATTTTTTAAAAAAAAAAAAAACGAAATCATCATTGCATTGCTATAAAAGTAATGAATGTAGCTGTATTTGCTACTAATTTGCTATGCAGGCCTATATGGTTGAAAGTGCCTATATATAATGTATGCAAAACAAAATTAGCATATGAACAATAATCATCTTCCATCATGTTGATCAAGATCAAATTATTGCCCAAATTTTCCTTTATAGTTGCATTGCAAGTGAAGAACAGATATGGAAACAAGAGCAAGCAAGAGAAAGTTGAGAAAATAACCGACCTAACCCAAAGACATGCAAACCTAAACCCAAAAGCAACCCAACTCCAAAATTTTCAACCCAAATACAATTTGAGTGGGGTTGGATGGACTGGGTTGGGTTGTTTGAAACAAGGTTTAATCAATCTTTAGTTGGGAGCTTAATTATAGAAATATGAGTTAGGTTTGGTTTCACTCAACTTGGAAGCCCTACAAAGAATAGGAGTTCAGCTTAGGTTGGGTTGAGCTAGATGCTTGATGATATAAATTTGGGGTTGGTTAGGTCACCCAAGCTCTCAACCTAATCCTGACCCAAGCCCATATAGGTTTATATTGGTCAAACCCGACCTAAATTATGGGTTGTGGGTTACCCCAGCCCAAGTTGCACTCATGGCTGTGAGAGTTAATACCAACAGAGAGAAGGGCTCAAAAGGCAGCCTAGGCATGAATCCAAGAAAAACAGGAGAATGCAATCTCACCGATATTTGGAATTTAATATGCTTCTTTTTATACATGACAAGTGGCAGATGGCCATCTGAGAGCCCCCTAACGCATAGGCGCTAGGCAAGCACCTCGAATAATAAATCATATGTATGTATAGAAACCCAAAAACTAGTTATAATTCAGCAAATGAAATATGAAATATCAAACAAGAAGTCAATGGTACACACTAACTTTGCAACATCAATGCTAAAACATGATGCAAATTAGGATACATCCTTATAATAAGCATCTACAAAATCCTATTAACTAAAATTTTGGTAGGATCACATATGCCAGTTGTTGAAATATATTATACTGCTATATATTAATAACATACTAGACATATACAGTCCAGGCCATGGTTGTGTCAGGTCAGGGTTGACGTAGACCCTATCAAAAAGCGGTTTTAGGTCTGTATTCTAACATGGCCTGATCTGATGGGCCTCAAAGCATGACACAGCTCAAAATATTTTTTGAGCAGGCCCAATCCATGCATCCCTAAATGGAATGCTCAAATTAACTGGAAGTTTAGACCAGATGGCAACAAATAATAACAAGAGCTGTTATGAATTATGACTATCAATTAAGTAATCAGGCTTTATCAACCAGCAACAACAGGAATTCAATTCATGCGAATGACCTCCTGGTCACATGATCCATTCATTACAATCTCTCTCCCTCCCTCCCTCCCTCTCCCCCTTCCCCGCACACCCAAAAAAAAGATCTTTTGAAGCTATGAAATTTCACTATTAGGTGCAATTCCTTCAACATATGACAAAAAAAGATTATAAAGAAATGGCAATAAATTTGCACTACAAAAGAAGATGCAAAAATTTCATGTGGTGGATTTGACTTCAATCTCAACTATGTAGATTATATATGGATGCATATACCATAAATTAATATTAAGTTCCAACACTCATGCAAAGTTACAATATCTGAAGGGTTCATTTACCTAGGCATCTTATAATCCAACTGACTTCATTAATAGCTGTAAACAACCAACAAGTTCAGCAAAAAAAAAAAAATCCAAAAATGTCTTGGTGAGAACAATTCATCCTTAAGATGTTTATGAAGTATTAAAGAAAAAATGTGCAAGCAGATGCATCATATCACGTAATTGTTCATCTGAACTTACCGGAAGGTAGAATGAATAATAGGCAGTTTTGTACTGAACAATGCGGCGATAACTGCATCCCAGTTCAATAATTTATATATTAGCAACAACTAAAGTGGGCCAGAAGATTGGGTAAAAGAAAGAGAATTTACAGCAGAATGACGAAATGTTTATCTAATTCAGGAACATTAAAATCATTCAGTAGTACAGGAAACAGCTCAATGATACATATCAGTTCCATGAGAATTCCTGGATACACTAGATCATATATCATCATGACTACATTATGGTATGTCCTACAAAATAATTAGTACAACCCTCACATACACTGGCATTGTGTATTTTGACAGATCCTGTTCTCCTTCATGAGTAGTAATCAGATCCAGCATCTGTCCTGAAGCTGTCTGAAATTCAACCTTCAAGGATACATTAAAATAATCAGAAAATCCACAATTTGCAAACTGAAGCAAATCCTAAGAACCAATGTAGAGATGGTTACCTCGTTAAACAAATCAAGGAGATCAACATAGTAAGGCTTTTCCCTGAAATGCCGTTTAAGAATCCGAAAAATGTGATTGCGAAGTATAATCCCATCATTTGCAGCAATAAGACCAACCTATTATATGAAATTAAGATGAATTAATATCTCACTTTAAAGCTATGTGAAGAGCAAAACAAGAGTATAGACAAAAAAAAAAAAAAGCCTGCCCATGTTCTTAGAAATCAAGCAAGTTATTGTCAAGTGGATATGCACTTAGCAATCGAAAAGTTGTAAACAACATGGTATAAACCAGGTATGCATTTAGCAAAGAGGACCACAACCACCACAAGAAAGTCATGATGACTGCCAATAACCCCCTCCCTTCCATAAGGGAAGAAAAAAAGATGAGGGTAAATCAAATATCAGGATTTTCATGACAACAGGAGTCAAATTCAAGCAAAACTCAGATGGAGAAATAGAAAGGAAAGGTAGCGTAAAGACAAGAAGCTGGAAAAGGGAACTAGCAGGCCACTTGTTGAAGGAAAAAAAATTATTGGATTATCCCTATTATGCAGCGACTGATGAGAAGGCTTCCTGTGTGCCATTTAACGAGCACAAATACAGGCCTGTTTAATAAGCAGGCCTCCTATGTGCTGTTTAATGAGAGAAATATCTAGGTCGATCCCTAACAAAATGTAGCTCACAATCACCTTTACATACAAGTAAATTGGCCCTGATTTTTCCAAAAAAATTGCTCACATCTCAAAAATTTAGTCCACAAGTCAGCCCAGGTTCTCAGTGACATCTTGTATCTCCATAAATTTCAATAAACTTTTAACCAATTTTACCACAGAATATTGAAGACGCAATAGTTTAATAAAAGTAGAATGAGACAAAAACAAGACTCAGAGTTGGTAATATTTAACACATTTTCAATCTTAGTTGATGATAAACTGACAACCAAAAAATGGAATTTATCTAAAATTAAGGATGTATATGGAACATGCAAGTCATATAAATAAAATTCAGAAGCAACTAACAAGTGAAATCTAATAGAAAAACTAAATAACAAACCTTCTCTACTCTAAACCAACAGAGCTGACCTCGTCTTGTGTGGGAGTTGTCCATAATATCATCAATGACTAGAAAAAATGCCTGAAGCTGAAGACATTTTAATGGTAAATGGCTCAGGCTCCAGTCCATAAGCAAACATTAAGTCAATTGTTAACATAAATGATCAAGTAAACAACGTGGCAAGGCTAGAACATAAACAAAAGCAAACTGCTTACCCATTCAATGCACCAACCAAGGGCACATGCTAGGAACACTTCATTATCACTCAGTTCAGTTCCTTTGAGCAGCTTGTAGCTATCAATCACAGAGATCCCACGATTCAGCTTACCTAGAAGTAATGTCATCAATTAAGCCAAGAACTGTTTAAAATATGTTTTAACATCATCTCCTTATAGGCAGCGTACTCTCTCACCTCCAGGCACATTGTAGTCCAGCATCTGTTACAGTATGCACATGACAAACAAACGTCATTGACCGATATTAAAGAGAAAGTATTGTATTTTTGACACGTCAGGAAGAAATAAATAGATTCTGGCTATAAGAAGCCAAATCACTATGATGTTGTAAAAGAAAAGGTTGGTTGATAATTGTGAAACCTATCACTTGTGGAGTATTTCCCTTTTTCTTTCATCGTAGGGCATACATATGACAATGTATATTATTTAACACATGGCTGATAACATAGCAAATGTAAACATTACTTTCCAGAGTCGGAAAACGTTCCGAAACCTAACTAATGATGTGACGTGAGAAAGGGACAAGGAAAACATTGGCATCAACACAAACTCTGAGTTAATGAATTTATCACATCCTCGTATATGTTGGAAAATATTTTATGGACACAAAAAACAACTACGAGTAAAAAGTTCGAGAAAGTTATTCATTTGGCTTCGTTGTGACTTTATTTCACTGTATTCACATGTCAAATTACTAGGAAAGGATAATTTCGACAAAAGAAGGGCCTGTCGTAAAATATTACTCGCCAAACCCAGCATTTACTTGCTCTGATCACACGCACCTAGGTACCAAACATCGACTTTTTGTCCTGATCAGCTTCTCGCCCAGCATCAACAAATGATTTCACAGGATGGAGGGTAAAAAAAGATGACTTGCGATTTTACATTTCATTCGCAAGAAATTAGCAAAAATAAGTGTTTTTCCGATTCCAACAAGCATCATCAAAGATTTATCAAAACCTCATCTTCCAATAAAACTTAAAATCACATAAAATATAAGCATAAATAGAATTTAGAAACATTAATAAACCGGAAAAGAGAAAAAAAGAATACTAGAACTACCAGATCAAGAATCAGAAATCTTTGGTGTATATATGTGCATTAGATCTATACAACTGATATAACAGGGGAGAATCATCAATCATAGAAGAAACCTAACGACTTAAAAAAAAAAACTTCAATTTTATCAAAAGAAGGACAACGGAAGTTTAAATTCCATATAGGGCCAATCAAGCAGGGCGATCAAGATTTCAAATCCCACCAACCCTTCCGTCATGCCACTCCAAAGATCTCCAAGAAAGCGCCCGAAAGCACGGACATAAGAGAATGCGAGTGCAGAGATAAGGAGGAGGGTCACACTCTCATACCTTGTCGATCCATTGCCGGGCCTCGTCGGTGAAGTCCAAGGCGGGATCGTCGAGCAGCTCCGCTTTGAGGTCAAAATAGATCTGCCGGAAGTTCACCTTCACATCACCTCCGGCCCTCCCGTTCGCGCCGTCCGCCATGAGAGCAGCAGCCAAGAAAAGAAGAAAAAAAATGGTAGAAACAAAGGCAACGAAGGAGGAGGAGGAGGAGAGAATTCTCTCCAAGAGGCAAGAGGTGAACGGAACGGAGAGCGGAGCTGTTGAACGGCGATGTATGCATATATACGGACAGGTGAGGGATACCCCGGGTTCGACATGGAGGGAGAGAGAGAGATCGGAACTGCCCTCGCTTACAATATGTGGCTGAGATCAGCTGTACAGCTAAACACAGCGAAAGGGGTTTCCTTCTGGCCAATAGAACACAGACACGACAACCGGATTAGGCTTCTGTGGTTGCCCGCTGGTTGTGGCAAAACGGTGAATACGGAATGGTTGGAGGGTGATGTGTTGAGTCGAAGGCTTGCAGGGACGTATTATATTGGGAAGGCGATGTAGCACGTGTACTCGACACGTGAAAGAATCGGGGTCCGGATTCTTTCGTGCTAATTATTGGCGCCCTCTTTCGTCGTTTCCACTTTGCTATTATTTAATTGACCTCCGAGAGGCACATGATAGCCGGATTTGCTGTACCGCGGCGAAGAGGAACTGACTCTTGCTTGTTCTCTGCAGCGATGACAGGTCGTGTATTTCCAGCGGGCCCCACCGGATGTCACCCCCGCATGGACCATTCGAGGGTTTCCTATTCCGTGTTTTGATGCGGATGGCAAGGTAGCGGAGGGATGCATTTGTGACCGTAGGAGGCCGTGGTATGGGCTCATAAGTGGCACGTGCCTCTACCACGTGCGACCTTTGAGATGTGATGGCCGGTGGCCCGGTCAGAGGAAACCTGGGAGCACGGCAGAATGGCACTGTCTCTTTCCACGTTGATTTTGTCCAAGTTATCGGAAAATTTATGGAAGACCGTTTGGGGCAGCGGCCACTCCTCTTGGGTCTGGAATTAGATATTTTGGAGGCTTGGGGCTGGTAAACAAAACTCGGTCTGAACTTGAGGATGCTCGACCGCTAGAGGTACGCTTCATCGATAGAAAGTGAGCTTCGAAATAGAAATGAAATCATTTACTGGAGGAGTTTTGTTTTTATTTTGATCCTCAAAAAAATTAAAATATATTATTTCTATAAAATTTAATCCCTATTTTTTTCTAACATTCAAATTTTATTTCAATTCTTATTTCGATTAACTAAAAACTATCAGAAAATACAACTATTTTGACTCTTAATCCAATCTATTTTAATTCTAACTCCGGTCACCAATCAAATGCATCATAAATTTTTTCGGCTCAAAGTATTAATGGCCCCATATGCAAAACCCACCTAGATATTGTCAGGCTGGCGGATGGAAATGGGTAGAGCATGTAACTGGTATTTTATATAAAATAATACTTCATGCTAATAAATGTTCATCCAGAAAAATAAAGAGCTAATCAATGTGCTGGTTACAAATAGTTGACACAATATGGATTGCCATTATATGGATAGGTTAGAATTAATTGCGTCAGATGGACAGATAGATCTAAACTCGTATTTAAAATAGCTATTAGGTGGCTTTCTTAAATACCGGAAACTGCCCTACGTGCTTTGAAGGTGATGTATTTATTTATCTGTGACAATCAATACAGTATCAACTGACCAGCCATCAATGAGAGATCTGGTTCATTCAAGTTCCTAACAAATGAATATCGTAGAAAATATGCACCAAGCTTTGGAAGAACCAAGCTACCATAATAAGCATGTAGTAGTTGGAAGCAAATAAAGTTAGTGGTAAGCCAATGGTGAACATATAAAGAAATATAAATAGTTCACCAATTAGCAATCTCATCATCAGGGATCCATTATTAGGCTGAGGTTAGCGCATTCATCCAGTATTATAATATAGAAAGTCATAAAAATATACAATCCTCTTCGGTCCACAAAATAAGCGGAGAGAGAATTAGGATGATTCCAACTCTTTTGAGAAAGAGTTGGAATCGGAATTTGCAGACGTCGGGAGAATTAGGACGATTCCAACTCTTTGTCACTGGTAACTTGCGATCATCTTCCTACTGATTTGTTTTCGAAAGGACACTATCTCAAGCACGCGTTTAGGCCGATTCCCTTTTTTTTTTTTTTTTTTTTTTTTGAAATTCTAATAAGATATGAAAGAGTATTATAGACAGATGTTCAGGCACTTGGGTCTGAAAGGCCTGTAATCTTTAGCTTGGGAGAGGTCGAGGGAGCCCAAGGTTACCTCGATGAAACTAAAAAAAAAAATGGAGAGAGATGATATAGGAGTGTTTACTTTGGATTGACGGGAAAACAGGTAATTGAAGTCCAATTCCATCTTGAATCAAGCTTCACAAATTATTCCCTTCCAAAAAAAAAAAAAAAAAGAGGAGGGAGGGGGGGGGGGGGCGGAACAGGTGATGACAACAGTTTCCTCTGTAAGCATGACCCACTGCCGAAATGTTAGCAAAGCAGCTTATGTGGATGCACGAATTGCGGCAGGATATTGTTTATCATTTGCCATGTTGTCATTTTTTTTTTTTTTTTTCCAAACGAAAGAAGGCTCAAAATATGGAACTAAATGTGACACGATAATAAGTGAAGATGATGGACATGAAAAAATTTCTTGCAGTAGTTAATTTTAGCTTCATGATTTTGAGTCTAGTAAAAGATTTAATTGCACAACCAAACACACAATAAAACCACACAATGTTATGATTTTCTAGTAATATCTAAATAAGACAGCTAAAGTGACTTTATTTCTGTTCTTAATATCTTTTTTTACCGTTTATCCAACTTGATCTAACTATGGATACAAACTATAATATAAGCAGCAAGCGGGACATCAGCTTCTCTCTTGGAATGCTCTTGCATAGATTGCATTGGATGCTGGAAGGGGGATTCAGTACATTCACGATCACGCTAAGGCACAATATCTTCGTCGCGATATAGAAACTAGTGACATCTTGCTGGATGATGGACTGAGAACAAAGATCAGCCTTCTGAGCCTTTTTAGCTGTTCTCTGTACTCTAACATACTTGACGAACTTGAACAGAATAGTATTATATATTCTCTTCTGCTACTGCCTACGGAGCAGCTGGTGGACGAATCTAAAAATCAAGTACAGGGTATCTACAAGTTACCATTTCTTTATCATGAGTTAATAAGCTCTAAGGTGCAGACTTTGGGCCGGCAAAGTTTGTGGAACCCACTGGAGAGGAAGACCGCATAGCAGCTTGTTTGGTCTCGACTCCTGGTTACCGGCCAAGATCATCAAATTAATTTTTTTTTGGGAATAAGTTCGCTTGTTTCATCGATTCTTTTGGTTGCCCGCAAATGACATTTTACAGCTTTTGATAGGGCGGTCCGTGAGCTCCACAAGACCACAAAAGGCCTTTTTTTTTTTTCTTTTCTTTTTCTTGCGGAGCTGATAACAGGTCATCATGCTTTTGTTCGAGAAAGTAAGGAACCCAACAAGATGAAATCGCTGATCTCGATTGTAAGTTGCTTTAAATCCAAAATTTACAGCTGATTTATAGCGCCATTAAAATTTGGGATTTCCTAGTCAGAGTAAATGCTCATAAACAAAATCAGTATTTCTGAACAAACCAAAGAAGACTACATTGACATCATCAACTTGTATCTCCATCAAAATATGATCAGATGAAGGAAACTTTCCGAGAGGATAATCCAGAGGGTACTTGGAGGCAGCTATAGATCAGAATCTCAATCACACTTAAGTTTACAAGGTTAGCCTTCCATGATTCATGTCTTGTTTTCATGAGCAATTACATGCAAATAAACCTACCCAAGCACATGAAGCATGCACTGATCTGCTAGTATTCGCTCCCTCATTGCCGATGAAACCATTGTTATTCCACCCAGTTTAGATGGCAGACATCTCCATGTGGTGCTTGAGATATGACCCCCTGAACAGTCTGGAAATGAGGGAGATAACAGTGAAGGTGGATCGGATCCTCATGCCCTCTATTGAGTGGGAAGCATCACTGGGAGGGAACAGCCAAGTCTTCAGTGGCATCCTTAATGGAAGATAAGACACCATATCTCAACTAGAAAATGTAAATGTAATTATTCTCCTTCCCACTACAGAAGCAGGTAGTAAAATGGTATCGTAAAGGAGTAGATCAAACAGGCATTCTGAAGACAGATACCAGCAATTTTAACCTTACCAATGGAAAAGCATTTTAAAGATGCGGTGTGCCACAAGTAGCAGCAAAATTTAATGTCTATGACCATTATATCTTCAGGAGCATGACATTGATGTAAAGTGTAGCGTTGAGGGGAACGAAACAGACAATTCACACTCAAAACCAACAAGAAAACCTGTCTGGGATTTTCAATTAAATGCAAGAGAAGTTGCAGCTCAAATATTAATTCCAATTAACAAATGAAAAAAAAAAAATGCAGACCAAAAAGAATAGGGGAATAGGTGTTTTTCTGTTTCAAAAATGAAGTTTACACAATTTCCTGAGTTTAACCAGAAGCATCAACAAACAATTGCTTTAAAGTAGGTTAAACAATTACCTATTCCCAAGCAGCTTAAAGATGGTGAACTCAATCATCCACCGTGTCCCACTTCAGCTGTGCTGCGTTCCTCATTTAACTTAGATTGGTTGGGTATCCAGAAAGTAAGGACTGTTGATGCAGTTGCAAACATGGCACGACGCGGAGCCCACCTTAAGCAAGTCACAACACCAATGTAACTGTTCCAGCAGGCTACCTGTGAAAGAATCCTTGTTGTCAAGACGGACTTGCCTCCAAATAGGTTTGTCATAAAAAGCAGCAGCTGACCACTCACTCTTCTGCTGCCAAATTATTATCCTTATAATCATAGTTTCTACTGCTCCCAAGCACTTCTTGAAACAAAGTAGAATGATTCACTTGAAAGTTAATCTAGTATCTTTTCCTATTTTTCTGGAATGAGAAGATGAGCATTTGTAGACAAAGAACCCCACCTCCTTATTTTATAGACCACCACAGCCCAAACTACCATTTATGAGATGGCTTTTTCTGTTTACTGTTAGCAGGTTACGTAATTTGGTCGATGTAGTAAAAACTGATAACAAGACACATTTCAAGATATTAGACCATCCATAAACTGACTTTAAGGACATCTGTGGGAACCGATGAGGGAAGAAATATTGTTCCCTCATTGTCATATCAATGGAATTGCTTATGGGCCTCTGGCCCAAAAAAAACTAAAAAAGGAAAAAAAAAAAAAAGACATACCTCATTTCGCTTGTTGATGTTCCAAGCATGCAAGGTTCCATCTCCAGAGCCTATATGATGTACACTGATGTTAGAGTCAATACTTATGCTTGAAATCATTAAACTTCCCAATAGAAGTAGTTTAGATATGGCACTAGTCTACCTATTCAATGACAATATGCTAATCAAGTGTTGGAGTAGAACACAGCACCAAGAATTTGTTTCATAACAAGGATAACTTTTTAAAAACAAAATCCATATTATATGCAAAGCAGCTTGTCTGCAGAAACATGACCCAAATTGAGCTTGCATTTCTGTGTCCAATATTAAACCAAAATGCATTAACACCACACACTCCATGGTGTGAGACCCATACAGCCTTAATAGAGACCAAGCATATAGTAGATGGTAGATGCACTACACTATAAGCGCCTGCAGATAAAACTCTGCTATATATGCATATATTGCAGTATAACACAGCACAGGTGACGCAAGCGAGGAGACATAGAGGATGGAGTTTCAGGAATATTCAACTATGAAAATCTAATGCTAAATACTCTTAAAAAATAGATAGGCTATTTCTATCTCCCTCTCCAACAATGGCAAGCTCACTGCAAAGTCACCCATCATCCTTCACATAGATATTTACAGACAAACATACACATTGATGTTTGTATAAGAGCGTCTATATGAAGTTGGTTTTACAAATCTACGTATGATCAATCAACAACCTAATTAGAACCTATATATATTGAAGGAAGTTGATGTGGCAATTGAACCAAGAATAAAGGAGAAGATGAAGGAAGGTTTTAGTTACCAAGACGGCTGTTACTGTTTGTATTATTAAATCAGGCCAATATGTATCTATTTAACTAAGGCCATTTGTTTGTAGCACATGTTAACAAAAGCCACAAGTTGCCAGAGAATTGGACTCTAGTTGAGGAATTGATGAACAATCTCACTGTTGGAAACTTATTTTAACCATCATGATGCCTTTAAAGGTGTAGCTATATTTACATCCACATATATAATAAAATAAACAAAAATCATATATCAATTTACATTATAAACTATAATGAAATAGATATGATTTCACCTGACACCACGTATTGCCCATCAGGAGTAAAGGTAGCCTCAGATGCTAAATTAGGTGATGGTTCCAGACTAAATCCACAACGCTGCATAAAAAGATGAAGTGACAATTAATCAATCCTTAGTATTGCCACAAACATATCATTAAAAAAGAAATAGCAATGATTTATAGCTAATGTGCATGACTGGTTAAACAACCCATACTTTGATAAACACCTGGTAACTGGGTGGAAGAAGATTATGTCCGTCATAAGCAACATAAAAGATCCGGCTTTATAAAAGTTGCATGGTCACAAATGTGAGGATTGAACATGGATGCATATACAAGTCTAATTTGGCGCACGCGCAAACTACATTTTCATTACTTATTAATTTTTTATTAATGTTGAATAAAAATAGTAAAAGTTACTTTTCAACAAAATAGAAAAAAATATTATTTCTTAAGGTGTTTCACTGTCTATGTAAAATTAACAAAGTGCATTATCCTTAAGAGCTAACTGAGTGATCAATTTTTTCATATTTCAAAATGTCAGTCTTTATCTTAAATGTTTTGATAAATTGACTTGTTTGATGTGTACACTAAAGACAACATAACTAGTCAATCGATAATGTTTACATGTATCGAAAAAAGCAGTAACAGGTACAAATTTGAAATATAGTATATTTATTTTCTAATGATATTAGCATTAAGAATGATGAAAAAGACACCAGCAATGTAGGTAGCATGTTATATTTCAAATGTTTCAAGAAAACCAACAGTTTATTGTTGTCTGGCTTATAAGTCTTCTGTTATCAAAATACATTCCTCATCCAAACTCCAAATTAGCTCAAGGAGACGACACATGAAAGTTCATAATTCTTTTTTTAACCATGCAGCACTAATCAGCCTCAAGAACAAGGCTAATTCAAGATGATATTATGGTGGGATAAGAGCCATATTGAACTCATGGTTGTAAGAGTCCATGAACAGTTAGAATCTGCAGTTAAAGTATATAATAAATCTATGAAGAGTCTGGTGTATTTCCAACTCTTAGATACATCTTGAATTTTTTAGACTAGAAGCAAGAAAGATAACAATATATACACTGTGGAAAATAGATGTTTGTATTCAGGGTGAATAGACCATATTAAACCAGTAAAATGAAAAAACAGATCTCAACTCTTAAGCTGAAAGCAACCTTGTTATGTAAATATTACATCTAATTTGAAGATGGAAATTCTCTGTTAAGAATAACAAATAAATTTGGCTTTTAAAGGAGGCTGTCTTTGTCGCAAGGAGGGCCAGTTTTTTCAGGAAAAAAAAAGGATTCAAGTTATAGAAAGGATTAGGAAAAATATGTCTAAACAAAGAATATTTCCCAAAAAAGGAATTAGCAGAGAATTAGGATTCATAAAGCAAACACAAAATAGGAGAGACTGGTGTTTTCAGTCACTAGTATCAGGCACAAGTGACATTCATTTAACTGAGGCTATAGCATGGCCAAGCAACATAAGTTTAAGGAAAAAGGAGTTTAAGCTGCTTGACACATAGGCTGAGACATATTGGCATTCCACTCTGTTAAGGAAAGTGAGTATAATTCAAGTTTCAGAGGGCATAAAATGTGCTAACAGCACTACAATCATCCTAAAAAGATAGCCTTCATGTAATAAAGGTTATTCACAAAGTTACAAATTTGTAAATGACTCAATCACATTTAGAATGCCATAAACAAGGTTTATTTAAAGTTCTTGCAGACATGCAAAATTTTGCTAACAGAAAATTCAATACAATCGTAAATTAAAGAAAAAACAAGATTTTCCCTGACATAAGGCTTTGCAACATCATGCATACATCCACTCATAAGCCACTTAGGCTTCTTAGGTAGAAACAAATTAAAAAGAATCTCAGGATGCAGAACTGATAGTAGTGGATGTAGTAAGCATCGAAAGTAGAAGGTTCTTTTTTGCTTTAAGTATCAAACGTTGTCATGCCAGATTTTAATAATTTTGATTAATGGATAATGTATGAAAATCCCAGTGGTAAACGAACCTTCTCTCCTCCATAGGCATCTAGAACATAGATATTGTTATTTGTTGTTGTCAAGAGCATGGACTTGCCATCATTGCTGAACTTGATATCACAAACCTCAGCAGTATCTCCACCAACCAGAAAGGTGTCAAATGGACCCTGAGAATTGGAGAGAATGTCATAGGTAATCATTCCCGATAAATTACAGGAACTCATGGTTACCTTGGATAAAGACCTTGTCATAAGAACGGGAATCAAACAACTTAATAGCACCGCCTTCCATTGCAACTGCAAAAACAAGGCCTTGTTGATCATAAGCAACGGTAGGCCTACCACGTAACCGCATAATCCCCTGAAGATTAAACAGCAAGTATGCATTGCATTCAGACAATCTGAATAGTATGTTTTGACCTAGACGAAGTCTGTTGGAAAGAATCATCTGTTGCTAAACCCCTATGCACTTATTTCAAAATCTAAAAATGCACAGCAAGAAGCAGACACTCCAACCTGACAAGCATTTACACGAAGATCCCATAATCTTACGCTATGGTCAAGTGATCCTGACATGAAACTGTCATTGATAGGAGACATGCAGAGTGAAACAACTCTGAAATCAAAATGAAAGAGCTTATTTAGCAATTAGAGAAATAAGGTGGGTGCTAAGAATCCAAATTTCAACTGAATAATTACCAAATGGCAACAGAATCACCACCTCTCTTTGTGTCCTTTAAAGTAGCGTAGGCAACGATTATCATACATAGAGAGGTACCGCAAAGATTCTGTTTAAGAAAAAGAGTATTAGAGGGGAAAAACCAGACTGTTCCAATGGGAGATGTCAAACAGAACTCGAATCATGGTGCAATATAAAGAAAAGCAGCACCTGTAGATTCCAAATCATATCTTGAAGAGCATAAAATGGAATTTGGATGATGTGTAAAGCAAACTCGATCAGCACCATGCTTCTTATGATACGTCGTCTTCAGCAACCTGAACATAAAGATCAACTCTGACTTATTAATACAAATATTTTAAAGAAAATGCAAAAATGCACATTATTTTTTTAGGTTCTGGTCTGACAAAATAAGAATAGCTTTTATATACTCCATGTTGTCTCATCCATTGGCAAAAGAGCAAAGCCAAAGATACCAGAAAAGAGTAACAAAAATAGAGCCCTTGCCATGAACGGACAATAAAATCCACTTATACAGTAACATAAGAGAAACCCTGCCTGTGACAGAATGAGACACTTGATTCGTTGTATAAAATTTACTTGTTTAAAGATTCTAGAAGATGAAAGCACTAAATAACAGAGATACATGACAGATGCTAACTATCAACAAACACTGATCCCAGAACCCTCTCCCCCCAAAAAGCCCATGGGCACATCTGCATAAGGAAAGAACTAAAGCACAATTTGGCCCGTGTGAGATTCACCTATCCACAAAATATGACTATCTCATCCAGTGGTTACAAGCAGACATGAACTTTCCTGCACCTGCAATTTTCTAATGTCAATCAGCCTGAGCCATGTACGAGATGGTGATGGATGTGAAGAAAATAGGATAGGTAATCACCTTGCCACCATGAGTGGACATCTCAGATGTGATAAATAATTCTAAAAGGAGCATTGGACATAGATCAAATTAGAGGCAAAGTCTACTAATCTTGAGATTTGTCCCATGATCAACTTGTTGCACCCTAACATAAATTAGTCAATATCAAAGCTTCACACAATTAAAGCACCTAATAATATGTCACTGTACCCATCAAGAGAATGAGCACATGAATAGTGTGCTGCCCTCCACGTCTAGCTTTCTTGTAGTTTAGTCCTCCATATATCTATATCCTGAATTGGCCCACAAGCAAGGTAATTTTGATCATGCTTATGGATCATGACCATAAGGAATCCTGATTTTGGTCAAGAAAAATATGAACAAGCTACTTAAAAATCACAACAGAAGTATGATGCTATATAGCAGGATTCCATCCACCCAAAATTGAAGGCTCTAATGGGATAATCTACTTATCCTACAAAACTACCCTTGGACCCTCCAACAGAAAGCACAACAATGAACCAGCCGAAACATAGACCATAAGAAATTTGGTTGTGATGTATTGGACTTACAATCAACACCAAAACAATGTATTGTACAATAAAAGTAAACTCCATGACTACCACATTACCTCTATAACAAACTTAATCTTAATACATGCATCAAATCACCAGGTAAAGCATACTCACATAGCATTTGTGATATTATAAAAGCGTATAGAATCATCCTCACATGAGGTGATAAGCAGATCTTCTGTACGATGAAAATCAAGACAACTAATTTTCCCTACCTGCAACAAGTACAAGTTGACATGAGACCAACAAGATATAACAACTAACTCATGTAATAAAACATCATGTAGTGAAAGAAGATAAATGCCATGCTTCAAGACCATTAACTATACAAATGGGTACTGAGACTTGGATAACTCTCATTGCATCCATTACACATTTCAAAAAGAAGTTTAGTGCAAGCGGATCCAAATAAAACCAATTTATCCAGAATGCTACCATTCACTTCCCAACTCCCAGCTATGGTGAGAGGATATTCTTCTAATGCAGATAACAAGAAAGCAGATGATTTCTAGAATAATAAAAATGAGGTATAACTCTGATGTAAGATGGGATTATACACCTTTAGGATCCAGGTTTTAGAATCAACTTTGGTTTTGGTTTCTGTCCCTTGGTAGAGTTTCATCAGTTCCGATAGTTTCAACAGTTCCGCATTGAGTTGCAGAGTTTTGGTCAAAAAAACAGAATAAAATCCATAAATATTAGAAAATTTTAAAAAGTAAGAATCAAAGTAAGTTATTTTACATCATTCTATTTTAGTTGAGTTGTCTAGTATTAGAATTTATATAGCTCGGGCAAGTTAATTGTGCTCTGAGTTCATCTACAAAGGTTCAATTTTCCAATCAAAGTATGGTTCATAAAAGTATGGATATTTCCTAGTACTGGCTTGCAATGTTAACTCCGACTAGCGTTGCTGAGTTTCTAGGAAAGGCAACTTTAGGAAACAGCAGGGTGCCCCAACCAAAATGCAAGAATAGTTCGAGTCTTCAAGAGAGGGAAAGCTACCTAATTGGTTGTACAGGTCTATAAGACAACTTACAGACCTAGAAAGCCTCCTCTATGGTAGGAATCATTCTAACATGAAGAAGGGAAAACAAGCACTAACATATCAGACTGTATACATCTCTTAGGAAGACAGTGTAAGCCAATGAACCAAAATAAGAGAATCCCCCATGATAATAATGGCATGTGTTGGTGCAGAATCTGGTTGACGCCGGATCAAGCTGGAGCTGAGGAAGAGGTCGCCACCAGTGACCTGCAAAACAAAGTTCCATCCAAAGTCGGTGGTGGTGGCTCCGGCAGGATCCTCCGACGATCAAAGCAGCTCTTCTGGCCAACAGAAATGGAGTGCTCAGAAAAGAGTTCGGCAAAATTTCGAAAAGAAGGAGAGCTTAGAGAAAACGTATCTGGAGGATCCTTTTTTATAGACGGAGCCTGTAGCCGCGTAGGATTTATTACGGAGAGAAAGGTATTGCCAGACTGATAGTGACAGCCATAACCGTCCGGTAGTGAACCGCTCGGGACCGCATGGGATTTATTATAGAGATAACGATATTGCCAGACTGATAGCGACAGCCATAACCGTCCGGTAGTGGGCCGCTCGGAGCCACGTGGGTTTGCTATGGAGAGAGAGAGGTGTCGCTAGACTGATAGTGACAGTCATAACCGTCCGGTAGTGGGCCGCTCGGAACCACATGGGGTTTGCTACGGAGAGAGGTATAGCCTGCAGTGATGTGCCCGTTCGTCGAGATTTAATAGCCGAAGTTTGGAGGAAGCAGGCATTGGTTGGTGAAGAACTTTGACATATATCAATTCCAGAGAATTTCGAACTCCTAAAAAAATACGACTACAGAGGATTATTCGGAAGGAATGCTAGCTGAAATCTGAAAGTAATCCGCTGGTGGAGTCTGACTGAAGAAGAAGTCCGAAAGAAGTTCGTCTCTTGGAGGAATCCGACTGAAGGAGAAGTCCGGAAGGAATCCGACTGAAAGAGAAGTTCGGAAGGAGTTCGGCTCCTGAAAAAATCCGACTGAAGGAGAAGTCCGGAAGGAGTTCGGCTCCTAAAGAAATACGACTGAAGAAGAAGTCCGGTGGAGGAATCCGACCGAAAAAAAAGTCCAGAAGAAATTCGGCTCCTAGAAGTATCCGACTGCAGGAGAAGTCCGGAAGGAGTTCGGCTCCTAGAGGAGTTCAGCCGCTGGAGGAGTTCGGCTGGGGTTCGGCCGTTGGAGGAGTTCGACTGAAATTCGGCCGCTAGGAGGAGAAATTTCAATCGAAGCTCTTCCGTGATTACCAGTTGCATTAGGCTAAGCATCAAACTGGACTTCGACGGAAGCGGGATTTATCCCCAACAATAGTCCCCCTACTCCCGAATTCGAAATTCAAAAGAAGAAAGTACAAAAAGATGACTGCCGAAGTTCTTTTTCGGACTCTACACCCGTTGAGGTTGAAGCTCGGGGAAGATCTTATCTCCAACCGAGGTTGAAGGAGATCTTATCTTCTGTTGAAGGGTTAGAGGCTCGGGGAAGATCTTATCTCCAACCGAGATTGAAAGAGATCTTATCTCCTGTTGACGTTGATGTTGAAGCTCGGGGGAGATCTTATCTCCGATCGAGGTTGAAGGAGATCTATCTCCTGTTGACGTTGAAGTTGAAGCTCGAAAAAGATCTTATCTCCGACCGAGGTTGAAGGAGATCTTATCTCCTGTTGACGTTGACGTTGAGGCTCGAAGGAAGATCTTATCTCTGAGTCGAAGGTTGAGGAAGATCTTATCTCCTATTGACGTTGACGTTGAAGTTGAAGCTCGGGGAAGAGATCTTATCTTCAAAGGAGATCCTATTGAGATTGAAGCTCGGAAGAGATCTTATCTCCTGTTGACGTTGATGTTGAAGCTCAGAGGAGATCTTATCTCCAGTCGAGTCAGGGCCTCTCTTCTCACCTCGTCTAAAATGAACGAGGCCTTCGACTTTGCTCACGTTAAGACGAGATTCTCCTCCTGTTCCTAACGGACTGTCGGGATACATAAGAGCCGTTGTCAGGGCCTCTCTCCTCATCTCGTCTAAAACAAACGAAGCCTTCGACTTTGCTCACGTTAGGACGAGGTTCTCCTCCTGTTCCTAACAAACTGTAGGGGCACATAAAAACTGTTGTCAGGGCCTCTCCCCTCATCTCATTTAAAACGAATAAGGCCTTCGACTTTGCTCACGTTAGGACGAGGTTCTCCTCCTATTCCTAACAGGCTGTAAAGGCGCATAAGGGCCGTTGTCAGGACCTCTTCCCTCATCTCGTCTAAAATGAACGAGATCTTCGACTTTGCTCACGTTAGGACGAGGTTCTCCTCATGTTCCTAACAGGTTGTAGGGGCACATAAGGATCGTTATCAGGGCCTCTCCCTTCATCTCGTCTAAAATGAACGAAGCCTTCGACTTGCTCATGTTAGGACAAGGTTCTCCTTCTGTGCCCAACACAACCACTATTGATTGCTTCTTCCTTGTCATCACATAGTTTTTGCACCAAAAAATCATAATATTGAAATGGAGAAAGTTTTATTGAAGAAAAATTGCTGGTAGTACATCCTCAGATTTTCTAAATTCCAAGATTGTAGGAGCGTTGTTCCTTCGAGCTCCTTCAGGTGATAAGTTCCGGACCGGACGATCTTCTCTATTTCATACGAGCCTTCCCAATACGGGGCAAGCTTCCCCTAGCTCTGAGGCTGAGAAATGACGGCTCGTCGAAGCACTAGATCCCCCAGAGATAGTGTTGATGATGCCGAGAGGCAGCCGATCTCCTTGTTGTTCCTCCCTCTTTGGTGGTTCTAGCTGCGGCAGTGTCCTCGGTCGATCTTCTCTTACTTCAGACCGACATCGGTGGAGCATTGAGGGAGGACGTAGTTGTGAAACCTTCTAGGGGAAGAACTTCGTCGTGCCCTTCTGTCAGGGCTTCTTTGACAACGAGCTCGAGGAGTTCAAACTCGCTTGCGCTCGAAGGAAGTCCGTGAGCGTGATCGAACTTCATTCGGCCCTCCATCAGCTGCAGGTTTATTAGACTCGCTCGCCCGCCGCTCTCTTGCGGCTTCTTCGTCTTTCAACTTGAAGGCTTCTTTCATTCGGACATATCCTTCAACCCGAGCTAGCAAATCGGTAAAATCCCTAAGGTACTTCTTCTCCAGAGAGAACGACAAATCATTCTTCTGAAGGCCGCCCTTGAGCGCGGTCATTGCAACAGACTGGTACAGATTCCGGACCTCCAATGCAGCAGCATTAAACTAGATGACATAAGTCCGGATAGATTCCCCCTCCTGCTTGATATTTATCAGGAATCTGAACCTTGGCAAGAACGTCGGCTGCTAACAAAGTTAGCTGCAAACTGATGGCTCATCTGATTAAAAGAGAAGATCGTATCCGGCTTCAATACCGAGTACCAATTTCTTGCTGCTTTCTTTAAGATAGACGAAAAAGCTCGGCATAAGATGACGTCTAGTGTGCTATGGAGTAGCATCATAGTCCGAAAGGCCTTCAGATGATCGACCGGATCAGAGGTTTCATCGTAGCTTTCAAATTAAGGAAGCTTGAAGTTCGTCGGAATGGACTCTTGCATAATTTAGGGAGAGAAAAGGGGGGATTAGTGTGGACATCGTTATGGTGAGCCGGGACGATGTGATGGAGTTCCTCAATCTGCTGATCCATCTTCCGCAGTTTTTGATCAAGGACGTCATCTCGATCGCAGATCTTGGAAGGCTTCCGACTGTAGATGGGAAAGATTTCTTTCGAAGAAGAATCACGATTCGAACAAGAATCCTCTACTCTCTGTTTTTCCTTCCCAGGAGGGACAGGTATGCTAGCCCAAGTGCTCTTGCTTGGGATCGATTCCTGACATCCCGATAGCGGGTTTCCTGATGAAATCGCCGTCGGAGGCTGCCGCATGGCCTGCACTATTTCGGTGAGACCCTGAACCCGCTGCATCAGCAAGTTAAACTGCTCCGGATCACCGTGGCTGCCAGTGGAGGAGGTTGAAGCGCCAGCGCTGAAGCAGGAACGAATGGATCTGACTCGGATCTGATGATAGAAGCGGTAGATCTCCGGATAGTCGCCTTCTTTTGAAGCATTTCTTGGAATTGAGGAAGAGGATGGAGATGGATCTTAGAGAAAAAGATCCACAGGATCGGCTGAACACTCCTTTAAGAACAAGGATACCTCAGGAACAGAAGACCCTTCCTCTAGCGCCTGCTGGTGCAGAATCTGATTGACATCGAATCAAGCTGGAACTGAGGAAGAGATCGCCGTCGGTGACCTACAAAATAAAGTTCCATCCGAAGTTGGTGGTGGTGGCTCTGACAGGACCCTCCGACGATCAAATCAGCTCTTCTGACCAACAAAAATGGAGTACTCAGAAAAGAGTTTGGCAGAATTTCGGAAAGAAGAAGAGAGCTTAGAGAAAATGTATCTGGAGGATCTCATTTTATAGACGGAGCCTATAGCAGACTGATAGTGATGGTCATACCATCCGGTAGTGGACCACTCGGGACCACGTGGAATTTATTACGGAGAGAGAGGTGTTGCCAGACTGATAGTGACAGCCATAACCGTTCGATAATGGACCGCTCGGGACCACATGGGGTTTACTACGAAGAGAGAGATGTCACCAGACTGATAGTGACAGCCATAACCATCCGATAGTGGACCGCTCGGGACAGCATGGGATTTATTATGGAAAGAGAGGTGTCGCCTGCAGTGATGTGCCCGTTCGTCGAAATTTAATAGCCGAAGTTCGGAGAAAGTAGGTGTTAGTTAGTGAAGAACTTTAACATATATCAATACCAGAGGAGTTCGGACTCCTAAAAAAAATACGACTACAAGGAATCATCCAGAAGGAATGCTAGCTGAAATCTGAAAGTAAACCACTGGAGGAGTCCGACTGAAGGAGAAGTCCGAAAGGAGTTCGGCTTCTGAAGGAATCCGACTGAAGGAGAAGTCAGGAAGGAATCCGACTGAAGGAGAAGTTCGGAAGGAGTTCGGCTCCTAGAGGAATCTGACTAAAGAAGAAGTTCGATGGAGGAATCCGACTAAAAGAGAAATCCGGTGGAGGAATCCGACTGAAAGAGAAGTCCAAAATAAATTTGGCTCCTAGAGGTATCCGACTGTTGGAGAAGTCCGAAAGAAGTTCGGCTCCTAGAGGAGTTCAGTCGTTGAAAGAATTCGATCGGAGTTCAGCCATCGGAGAAGTTCGGCTGAGATTCAGCCGTTGGAGAAGTTCGACTGAGGCCCGACCGTTGGAGAAAGAATTTTCGATCGAAGCTCTTCCATGATTATCAGTTGCATTAGGCTAAGCATCAGGACTTCGACGAGAGCGGGGTTTATATCCAACAGCATGTATAAGCCGCAACTGACAACTAACTTTGGGGCACATCCTCCATCCCATTTTCCTTGCAAAGATCCTTAATTCATAATCAACATAAGTAAAGCAGAACAAATTTGAAGAGAATTAAACACCAGTCATGAAACCATGGCTTTTGTAGCTCAATAGACCGTATCTTCTTATCAGTGACCACCACCATCAAACAAAACAACCAGACGGTTCCGTAGGATCCTTTTCACCTTTCCGCCATCTGGACAAGCTCCGACCATGAGGAGGGGGAAAAAAGATGTCCTTGAACGGAGAGCATCAAGCACATGATAACATCAAGACATCGAAGCAACAAATCCCTTCGATCTCATCACTACTAGAATTAGGGTAAACAGTGTAACGGATCATATTTAAAGAATGGCAATCGTGAAATTTTCTCAGGTACATAAACATCCAAATTAACCTAAAAATTTCGTGTACAGGGAAACAACAATGTATAAACGTATGTGTTGATCGGAAATCAAGACTCACAAAGTCATCGAATATGGCACCAACTGCCATGCTGCGGACGGTCTCGTCGTCGAGTTCTGCGAGTGCCGACATCCCTTATGCTTTCTGTGGAAGAAAATATGAAGAGAAGACAAGACTTCTTGATCAGAAACTAAAAAACAAAAGAATACCAACGAGTAATTGGAGGCGAACAGGATTACCGGTCGGATATAGCTGCTCCGAACCTTGGTTTCGGAAGCGAGAGAGAGGTGGGGGGAGCCGGGGAGGTGAGGAAGAAGGTAGGTGGAGTTTGAGCAGGAGACGCCTCGGAGAACCAGTTGGCCCGGCCAATTTGGTTGGGTTTTTGTGCAGACCAGGACGGAAGTTGCTGGCCCGAGCCCAGACCGGTCCGGTCTAGAGAACCAAGGCGGGCCCCTGCCCCACCCGGGCCCTAGGGTGGAGAATGGAGCCATAGCGGATCTGCGAGATAGATTGGAGGGAGGCGGTGGGTTGGGAGAATGGAAGGTTGGTAATAACTAACAGGTAATATAACAAGCAGATATATTCTACATATGTTTTGATATTTTTGTTTTGGATCCACTCATTGTATTTTAGGATTATATCCTTACCTCAGGTGATAGATCCCATTTAATATTGCAATGATCATAATTTTGACATTGTTACAAGAAAATGATGCATGAAGAGTGTTCATTAATTGAATGCATGTTTGTTGTCCTCATTTTCTTTCGCTACAAATTAGTAAATATTATAAGAAGAGTGATGATAAATATAACATTTGCACAAAATTTGTCATTCTTTATTTTTACTTTTTATTTTTTTAAAAAAAATAAGTCTTTGCTTCCAAAAAAAAAAAAAAAAAACTTCATGAGATTTTACAAATAATTTTAAAAAAATAGCAGGATATTATCGAATATGTTGTTGAGTCCGGTTCAACTTCCTTCTTGAATCTTCTTGACAGCAAAAAAGTAAAAGATATTAATACTAAAAAGGCCTAAATTTTTGTTAGAGATTGAGCTACAGCATCAATAAATATAAAATATACTTTTGGAATAAATTATATCTTTGAAGATATAAAACTCAGTGAAAGTATAAATAGAGCTTGATAATTCCAATTGCTTGAATGACAACATCTTTGATCAGTGATATATTTAATGATGTTATTTGTGACCTATGTTTTTGTTACTTATGAAAATTGTATATATAATGAATATCTTCAACAATTTTAGTAGACATTTGTTGATGCTGAGATCCGTGATGCTGAAGCAGTGACGCATTCCTCTTGGAAAGGCAATCTGCAAAGAAAGTCTCGACCAAAAATGACTCCAACAGAGGCTCTTTGACACTCAAATCAGTCTTGAAAAAGAATGGAAAGAGAGAGAGTTCTTGCGTATCGCTGAAGGTCGGTTTGTAGCTCTTTTTATAGATGGAGACAGTTGGGTTGTCGAGGAAGTTTGCTGGATAGAATGGAGCCACAGTGGATCTGCAAGATAGATCAAAGAGAGAGGATGGGTTAAGAAAATGGAAGGTTGGTAATAACTTTTGTTTTTGATTCACTCATTGTATTTAAGATTATATCCTTACCTCACGTAACAGACCTCATTCAATATTGCAATGATCATAATTTCTACATTGTTACAAAAAATGATGCACGAAGAATATTCATTAATTGAATGCATATTCCTTATTTTTTTTCTACTATAAATTAATAAATGCTACAAAGAGAGTGATGATAAATATAACATTTGCATAAAACTTTGCTATTCTTTGCTTTTATTTTCATTCCTTTTTTAAAAAAATAAGTTTTTGCTTCCAAAAACTCTACAGATTTTACAAATAATTTTGAAAAAAATAGAAGAATACCATCGAATATGTTGTTGAGTCCAGTTCATCTTCCTTCTTAAATTTTGAAAATATAAAAGTAAAAGATATTAATACTAAAAAGGCTTAAATTTTATAAATATACTTTTAGAACAAATTATATCTTTGAAGGTATAAAACTTGAGTGAAAGTATAGATACAGCTCAATAATCCCAACTCCCTGAGTGACAACAAATTTGACCATTGACATATGTAATGATGTCATTTGTGACCCATGCTTTTGTTGCTTGTGGGAATTGTATACATATCGGATATCTTCAACAATCTTACCGGACATCTATGTCTTCTGACAAATTTGTCTTTGCCTAACTTCATTCATGCTTAAGTGCAACTTGGACGATTGCTATGGGTTAAGGTCTTGACTCATTCTCACTCCTATTTCTAAATTACCTAATTTGAATTTGACTCAAAATGATTTGTAGCTTGACCAACCTGACTTTATGAATCTCTACACGTGTATGGTTTTGATTAGGTTAGGAGGATATATCAGGTCAGGATGGACTTAGTCAAGTCGGATTGGGTTAAACCAGACCATGCTTGTGTTGAATGGATAGAAGCGTAGTCCAAGCCGTGATGGCCCGTGATGCATTGGAGCTCATCCATTCTGCAACGCTCCCACCATACATAGAGCTCAATGCATCGTGGGTCAACTCACATAACATGTGTTGGGAATAAATCCCGCTTCCGCCGAAGTCTAGCTCGACGCTCAGTCTAATGCAACCAATAGTCGCAGGAGAGCTTCAGCAGATGGGCTTCAGCCGAACCTTCGACGTCCGAGCTTCTTCCAACCCATTCAGCCGATCGAACTGCTTAGCGGCCGAGCTCCTCGAACTCCTAGCATCCGAGCTTCTACGAACCCATTCAGACGGCCAAACTGCTTAGCGGTCGAGCTCCTTAGACTCCGAGCGGCCGAGCTTTAACGGAATCCCCCGACGTTCGAACTCCTCAGCGGTCGCCCTCTCGGCCGAACTCCCCAAGCGGCCCTCCCTTCAGCCGTTCGAGCTCCTCCGAACTTCTCTACAGCCGAACTCCTCCCGAGCTTTCCTTCAGCCGAACTCTCCTACAAGTCCGAACTCCTCTGGACGAAGAAGGAGACTGGACGGTATGGCCGCCACTACTGACGACGCCACTCTCTCCATAATCAGCCCCATACGGCCCACGACCTGCCAGTATGGTTGTCACCATCCGTCTGATGGCACCTTCCTCTCCGTACCGAACTCCATGCGGTCCACGACTCGTCAGTATGGCTGTCACCATCCACCTGACAACGCCCTCCTCTCCATGCCGAACTCCATGCGATGGTATGGCCGTCCCCATCAACTAAGCTCCACCTACAAAGGACCCTCCAGATATGCTAACTAAAATCTTTCTGATCTCTAAGCTCTCCTCTTCTTCTCTAAGCTCCGGAACTCATTTCCGAGCACTCCATTCCTGTTGGCCAGAGCTAATTTGAGCGTCGGAGGGTCCTGCCGGAGCCACCTCCCACCGACTCCGGATGGAACTCTATTTTGCAGGTCCCCGACGGCGACCTCAGCGGCCTTGACTCCAGCGACCTCCAGCGACGACCAGTTTCTACACCAACAGATTGGCGCTGGAAGAAGGGACGCTTGAACCTTCGAGGTTCCCTTGTTCTTAAAGGAGTGCTCGGCGATGATTTTTCCCTTTCCCCCTTCGAAGATCCCCTTTTTCTCTTCCGAAGAGAGAATGCCTCCAGGAGAGCTTCGACTCGGCGACCGACTCCCACTGCAGCCCCGGCAGCCCAGTTTCCACACGAAGCCCTCGCAGACGTGGAGCAGTTCAACCCGCTGGTCGGGTCCGTGGCCCCGCCGAGATGATGCTGGCCGTGCGACAACCTCCAGCCGAACTCCTCCCGAGCTTCCCTTCAACCGAACTCTCTTACAAGTCCAAACTCCTCTAGACGAAGAAGGAGACTGGACGGTATGGCCGCCACTACTGACGACGCCACTCTCTCCGTAATTAGCCCCATGCGGCTCACGACCTACCAATATGGCTGTCACCATCCGTCTGATGGCACCTTCCTCTCCGTACCGAACTCCATGCAGCCCACGACTCGCCAGTATGACTGTCACCATCCACCTGACAATGCCCTCCTCTCCATGCCGAACTTCATGCAACGGTATGGCCGTCCCCATCAACTAAGCTCCACCTATAAAGGATCCTCCAGATATGCTAATTAAAATCTCTCTGATCTCTAAGCTCTCCTCTTCTTCTCTAGGCTCCAGAACTCATTTTCGAGCACTCCATTCCTGTTGGCCAGAGCTGACTTGAGCGTCAGAGGGTCCTGCCGGAGCCACCCCCACTGGCTCCAAACGGAACTCTGTTTTGCAAGTCCCCAGCGGCGACCTCAGCGGCCTCGACTCTAGCGACCTTCGGCGACGACCAGTTTCTGCACCAACAGATTGGCGCTGGAGGAAGGGACGCTTGAACCTTCGAGGTTTCCTTGTTCTTAAAGGAGTGCTCGGCGATGATTTTTCCCTTTCCCCCTTCGAAGATCCCCTTTTTCTCTCCCGAAGAGAGAATGCCTCCAAGAGAGCTTCGACTCGGTGACCAGCTCCCACTGCAGCCCCAGCAGCCCAGTTTTCATATGAAGCACTCGCAGACGTGGAGCAGTTCAACCCGCTAGTTGGGTCCGTGGCCCCGCCGAGATGATGCTCGCCGTGCGACAACCTCCAGCGGAGACTTTGCCAGCAAACCCACCATGAGGACGCGAGGAACCGACCTTAAGAAAGAGCATCTGGGCATACCAATCGCCCTTAGAAAGGAGAAACGAAGAGCAGAAGTTCTCCCATAGAGGGTTTCCCAAGAAGACGGAATGAAGTTCGGCGGAAGCAAGGCCGCTGAAGCTTCGAGGTGGAGTTCGGCCTCGCTTATGTTGGAGAAGTCATGGACGTGGCCGCAATCCATGTGGAACCTTCTACGGAGCTCGTCATCAAGGAAGCCCCAACGAGGGGGCATAAAGTTCTCCCATAGGTTTTACAACCCCGAACTCCTCGAGCTCGCCACCAAGGAGGCCCTGACAAAAGGGCGCAAAGAAGCCCTCCCGAAAGGTTCCGCGACTACGCCCCGCTCCTCTAACTCAAGCGAAGTTAAGAGCCAGCCACTAAGATCGGAAGGACTACGGCCTCCCCAGACGTACGCGATCGAAGCAAGTAATGCTCCTACCATCGCGACCATGGCCACGATACTGAGGAATACACTCTGCTCCAAGCCAAAATCGAAGAGCTCGTCAAAAAGGGGCGGCTGGGTAAATTTCTTCGGCACCAGCCTGAAGCAAGAAAAGATCGGCAAGAAACTCGGCGCTGCCATAGCCAGAGACCGCAAGAAGGTCGACCACCTTACGGTGTCACCCACATTGCCCCTAGGAGGATCTCGGTGCATCAACGATTCGTCGTCTCCCAGCGACAAGAGCTTGCACCAAATTGAGGAGGCCAGCATGAGGAGGTCGTCCACCCCGAGATTTATCGCCGAAGAAACGCGGAGGAACAACGCTACCATGACCTTAAGATACAGAATTTGGAGATGCGCTGCCAGTAACTTCCTTTCAATAAAATCCTTTCCTTTCGATAACATTATTTCTGAATGCGAAAACTATGCCATGACAGGAAACAAGCAGTCAACTTCGGCAGTCGCCTTTCCTGCACTCCCTTCCTTCGATTTTCGAATTCGGGAGTGGGGGTGCTAGTGTTGGGGATAAATCTCGCTCCCACCGAAGTCTAGCTCGACGCTCAGCCTAATGTAACCAGTAGTCGCAGGAGAGCTTCAGCAAACGGGCTTCAGCCGAACCCCCGACGTTCGAGCTTCTTCCAACTCGTTCAGCCGACCGAACTGCTTAGCGGCCGAGCTCCTCGAACTCCTAGCGTCCGAGCTTCTACGAACCCATTCAGACGGCCAAACTGCTTAGCGGCCGAGCTCTTTGGACTCCGAGCGGCCGAGCTTTAACGGAATCCCCCGGCACCCAAACTCTTCAGCGGTCGCCCCCTCGGTCGAACTCCCCAAGCAACCCTCCCTTCAGCTGGCCGAGCTCCTCCGAACTTCTCTACAACCGAACTCCTTCCGAGCTTCCCTTCAGCCGAACTCTCCTACAAGTCCGAACTCCTCTGGACGAAGAAGGAGACTGGACGGTATGGCCGCCACTACTGACGACGCCACTCTCTCCATAATCAGCCTCATGCGGCCCACGACCTGCCAGTATGGCTGTCACCATCCGTCTGATGGCACCTTCCTCTCCATACCGAACTCCATGCGGCCCACGACTCGCCAGTATGGCTGTCACCATCCACCTGACAATGCCCTCCTCTCCATGCCGAACTCCATGCGACGGTATGGCCGTCCCCATCAACTAAGCTCCACCTACAAAGGACCCTCCAGATACGCTAACTAAAATTTCTTTGATCTCTAAGCTCTCCTCTTCTTCTCTAAGCTTCGAAACTCATTTTCGAGCACTCCATTTCTGCTGGCCAGAACTGATTTGAGCGTCGGAGGGTCCTGCCGAAGCCACCCCATCGGCTCCGGATGGGACTCTGTTTTGCAAATTCCCGATGGCGACCTCAGCGGTCTTGACTCCAGCGACCTTCGATGATGATCAATTTCTATCCCAACAACATGGATGATGGTGGTCGCGAACCAGACAACCGAGAATATGGGCAAAATTAACCCAAACAAGTGGAGTGGCCTGAGTAAGTTTGAGGTGGTCCATATTTATCCCGGGCTTATCCATCGGAGATAGAGAGAACGTGATGTGATGGACATCGTTCCAGGAGCTGGAGACGAGTGGATATCGTATTAGATGTGGGGATGGGGATTCTGCGGCTGTCGTCGCCTCCTCCTCCTCCTCCACGATGAGAGAGAGCTCCCTACATATTACCTATACACGCAATCCTCCATTATCCATTCCCCAATATAAGATAGTTGAAATTTTTATATCCTAAATCACTTTCCCCTTCCTCTTCCTTCCACTTTGTTGCTCTTTAAGAGAAAGGCCGAGGCCTCTTCTCTCATCCTTTATTTCCTCAACTCGACTCAACTCAAGTGGGGGACATCTCTTCTTCCGCTTTACAGGTCTCTCTCTTATTCTTCTGTTTATTGTTACAAACTGCTCGTTCTCCCCATAATGACTCCTGTATATTATATATAAAATATTTTGTTTCTCCAACAATAGAAGATGGATTAATGAGTGTTTGTTGTCAAAAGCAGTACCGCTAGCATGGCTAGAGAGCTGACATAATATCTTTTGAGCTTCTTTTTTTTTCTACAACGGAGGAATTCAACTTCACATGGTTTAGAAAATTAAATGTTTTCGCTCAAAATAGGAATTTCCAAGCCATCAACGTGTCTGATTTGCGTGGAGGAAGATCTAGTCATTCTTTCTTAAGATTCTTAGCTCTGGGATTATGCCAACTAGTTCATAATCTTACGGGGTCTCAGGGCAGTAGGATCAGACCTGAATCTGGTAAAGATTTGGATCTGATGACTTGTAGATTACATCCATTTTAAAGTAAACTGGATCGTCTCTTCTTCTTGAGGTTTCTCCCTTTGTTGTCTTTGGCATTATGGAGCGTTCGTTCTCGAAATCAATAGTACCATGGAAAACTAGCACAAAATCTGAAGGACCTGAAGCGCTCAACTTCACATGGTTGTGAAACTTAAAAGCTATACATTCAACTTAGGCAACCTCAGGCAATGAGTTGCAAAGCTAACAGCAAATCATTTTATGTGGAGGACCTAGCCTTATTCCGGTCCAAAATCTCAGCTCTGCAATCATGAAAAAGATCCAGCTAGTTCAACAAATCTTCCCAAGCTCCAAGGCAGTTAAAAAAGATCAGGATCCGTAGATGCACACTTGTCCACCATGCTTGTGTCTGTGCGGGTTAGCTTGAATTCAATTCCATATTCACACCAAGATCGGGCCTGTTGGCTCCAGCGAACCTGAGATTTTATCATTCTTCTTACAAGGAGAAGGCTAATCTGAAAATTTTAGTGAGTATTCTTGGTTCTTGGATGAAGCCCAGTTGCACCAAAAAAAAAGCTCTAGATCAATCTCTTTCCATGCGCCAATTCACACTTTTGGCCCATTGATGATTAAGTTATATGTTCTACATAACCTGCCATTTCATGTAAAATTACATATAGATTGCTATCTGCATCATCTTGAAAAATCCGAAGTTAGGAAACAAGGGGAGCTTAATGTCAGGAGTTTTCTGAGCCAAGTAGATTCATCATTAATTCGGGCCTTAGTTGTATTGTTTTGGCTTTATATCACCAACCCAATTTTTTTTTGAGTGTTGTTCCTTACTTGTCTCTTCTTTCAGGTTTAACAAATCATATCTTCGTACTTCCTTCATCCAAGCATCATAAATCATGAAATGTAAACCTGTATTTTTTTGATAGAATTATTGCATTGCTCGAGTTTGTGTCTCCCTGGATGTCATTTGATATGTTCAAAGAGATGATTGACACTTTAAAAATCTGGCAGATGAGCATCTTAAATCAGTCCCTCGGTCCCTGTGGGCAGCCATTGTTCCCTTCCAAAAGTACTGATGCACAAGATGCGTGTCAACATCTTCCGAAGGCTATGCCGCTGCATGGAACTCGTTCATTAAAGGCACCCCAGCTGAGCTCGTCGAAGAGTGCCTCAATAACCATTGCAAGTAGAGACTCCTCGGTAGGGGAATCGTTTACTGGAGCGACCAATGTTAGTACTGAGAATGAAAGACAGAATGGCATGCCAGAAGGGTTAAGTAATGGCATTGGCAACCTGTCTCATCTGCTCGGTAACGAACATCAATATAATTCTATGGATCATCATGTGACGATCAAGCATGACGATGAACGCAGGACAGCGATACATGATGTGGAATTCCAGCCCTTTACTCTGAACTTCTTCCATTCTTTTATGTACAATGAGAAGCTGAATGTGATAGAAGATGTCATGGGAGAGGTAGGCTGCATCTCTTCGCAGCCAATTGATGTGCTTGCCATTGCTGTTTCTTCTGCTGTGAAGCTGGATGGCAGACAGATCGATCTCATTGCTAGGAAGATGCAGAGACTGACTGGTTTTAGAAACTTGAGAATCGAGAACATCATCGATCCATCATTAATAGCTGGCTTTGTCATTAGCTATGGTGATGATGACTCTCATGTTATTGATCTCAGTGTTAAGGGTCGGCTAGCCGCGCTTGCGGCACGTGTCGAATCTTCTGATCAGAGAGTTGCCAACCATGGGCAGAATTGGAGTCTCCTAAAGAGCAAGGGCTGAAGTGCATGTCTGAGGTGTGGATCCTCTCACATGCCAATGGAGAAATATGCTGATTCTATACTGGTTAGCTCTAAAATTTTGACATCAGAGACTGTGTCAGCTGTACATTAACTCTCTTTTGTATTGACGATAAGAAAAATAAACAGCTCTGTGTTAGTGGACTGTTGCTGTTGCCGACGGTAAATAACTTCAATGCTGGGAGAATATATCACTGCAGGTCCTCACATGCTCGTCATGGCATTTTCACTTGTTAGAATATGACATTCTCCAAAACATCCTTTCTTTTTAACTTTGCAATGTAAAAAATAAATCCCTATTGTACTTTTATGTGAAATGCAAAAATCTTGTAAAAAATTAAAAGCATCGATAGTACTTGCTTGTGGCAGAGTTATTCCTTCATTGACTTATGTGTAAACGTAGCTTACCATGGTACCTCCTTTGAGATCCCCCAACACGAAAATTTTCAGTCCCTTCCTCTTGGTAAAAGAGCTTGCTCACGTCACACGCACGAACCAAATAAAGCCTGTTTGAATTGTAGCTCTAACATCTCGTCTAACGAGTTGCGAACAGCATTCTTGGTTACTCTTTTAACAATTTTACCAGATGGATGGCAGAAGTCACGGACTAAAAACAAAAACAAGTTAAATACAGACCAGTCAGCGATGTGAAGAAGCAAAGATTCAAACAAACATGGCAGAAGAACAGAAAGGGGTGACAGCTGGACCAAGTGAGCCATGAGGAATGGGAGGAATTCTTGCATGTGCCTGTACTTGGACTCTGTGACGACGCTCGGCGATTAGCATCTAATCATGTTGCACGATCTGGGCAAGATGAAACGGCAACGGGTCTCCCAAAGAGAAAGAGCAATCTTCGAGTAAAGCCTGTTTTGGCTTGATGCTGATGCTGTTCGCTATAGATATAGGAAGCGGTGCAAGCAAAGAACAGGCTAATTGTAGCTAGCAAAAAGATCTTTGCAGTGCTATAATCCAAATCCAATGAGAGTCACCTTGCACCATGAACTATTTATCTAAAAAATATTGTGCTGCTGCTTTCAAGCCCGGCACAAAACAGGAGGAAAGGCGCTTCCCCTGAGCAAGTAGAAGAGTACCATAAGCATCCCTAATAGTGAAGGTAGTGCCAACTCCTTGAGAGTGCACGGAAGCATCAAAGTTTAGTATTCACACCCCAAAGAGTGTTGTAAAAAAATATGCTGATTACTAATTACGCACACGAAAGCTGCCCCAGGTCTTTGAATAGGAATTTGGCTCAAAAGCTTCATTGATGTCCTGTAGATAAAATGTCAACTGGGGTACCAATTGAATAGGAAAGAATGATGCGGAAAGATCCTCACATCATGGGAATTCCAGATTAACCAAGCCATGTTATCTATCGTTGCTCTCGTCCTATTCTCTATCTGGACGTGAGCTAACAATGCAGTCAAATGAACCAGATACATGGCTAGCACAAGATCTCTAAATCATGTTCATAAACCAAACTGATGAAATAGTCAATCAAGTCGGGTCCGTAAGACATGGTTACTGGAATCAATTTTAGATTCCAATTAGATCCTAAAACATCAGTAAAATCATCGCTTGATGCCACTCCCCGCTAAAAAAAAAGGCTATGCTCTCACCATTCCTTCATGTAGAAACTGTTTTAGAGATGGGGAAAAAACATAGCATCTGCCTGCGACAATCGCAAAGATAAGAACATTTCAAAATTTATCTTAAATTAATAGTATTGCATTACGATGGCTACTTAGATCAATATAAATATCTAATCCACAAATTACAATGTATGTTAAATGTCATAAATCTGTTGGAGCATAAATCCGTTTTCGTCGGAGGTCGCCGGAGCCGTTGCCGCTGAGGTCGCCGTCGGGGACCTACAAAACGAAGTCCCATTCGAAACCGGTGGGGGGTGGCTCCGGCAGGACCCTCCGACGGTCAAGTCAGTTTTCGGCCAACAGGAATGGAGTGCTCGGAATGAATGAGTTCCGAAGCTTAGGGACGAGGAGGAGAGCTTAGAGAGTCGAGAGTTCAGAGAGCTTAGCCTTAGCGTGTCGGGAGGGGTCCTTTTTATAGCGGAGCTTAGTTGATCATGACGGCCATACCGTCGCATAGAGTTCGGTACGGAGAGGATGGCGTCGTCAGGCGGTCGGTGATGACCATACTGACAAGTCGTGGGCCGCATAGAGTTCGGTACGGAGAGGAAGGCGTCGTCAGGGAGTGGCGTTGCCAGAGGTGGTAGCCATGTCGTCTGGTTTCGTCGCCTGCCGCTGATGGCGACAAGTCATCTCCAAGGAGAGTCCGGCAGAAGGGAAGGCTGGGGGAGTTCGGCTGGCTGAAGGGTCGGCCATCTGTAGAGTTCGGTCGAGAGACGATTGCCGAGGAGTTCGACCACTGAGAGGCCCGAAGAAGCTCGGTTGGGGCCAGTTGAAGGACTTCGGTTGCTAGTTGGTTCGGCCAGGGCTCGCTGAGGAGTTCGGCCGCCTGAAGTCGGTCCGAAGGGGTTCGGCCGCCTGGGCTCGCCTGGAGTCGGTCCGAAGGAGTTCGGCCGTGCGAGTTCGGCCGTGGAGAGTCCGAAGGAGTTCGGACTTGTAGGAGAGTTCGACCGAAAGGAAAATCCGGGAGGAGCTCGGCCGCAGAGAGGTTCGCAGGAGCTCGGATGGCCAAACAGGCGTCTGGGAGGAGTCCGTCTCCCGAAGAAGTCCTGCCGCTTGGAGTCCAAGGAGTTCGGCCGCCAGGAAGTTCGGCTGACGGTGGGAGTTCGGCTTGAAGCCTGGACGCTGGGAGTTCGACTGAAGCCCGTCTGCCGGAGCTCTTCCACGGCTACTGATTACATTAAGCTGAGCGTCGGGCCGGGCTTCGACGGGAGCGGGATTTATCCCCAACAGTATGCTTGCGCACTGTTATGGATTCCAAAAATAACGGATATGCAACACCATCTTACAGCTTCACGATAGCTCTTCCTTCTTGATATTTGTCAGTAAAAAGAAATATGTAAGATTTTAACGAAAAGAGAAATGTAAGATTTAGGACTTGTCTGGCTATTTCTATAGGATTGGAATAAAAATTTTATAAGATGATATATTTAAACATGGCCCTATATCAACCAAAATTCATCCGATCTAAAATCTTATTGGAAGAAAAAAATATTTATATAAGTTTTTTCCTACGGTCCAATTTGGATTGGATTTGGATAAACCCTTAAAAAATGTAAGTCAGATAGGCCAATAGGTACGATCCATATAGAATTTTCAGCCTAATTTTATAGGAATATCTAAATATATTTTTAATTATTAATTCTAACTAATAAATGCTTCTTATTATCCAGATGAATGAATAATGATCCAGGTCTCGTTAACATATTTGGGGCTTGTTGGAAACTCCAGCAAGATTGGTTTCCTATTGTATTTATGGAGTGGGAAGTTTATTTGAGTAGGCCCATATCAATTCAATACTTCCTTTTCTCTTATAAAAGGAAAAAGATTCATGGAGATCTTTTTTTCTTTCCTACGGGCCTTCAAACTCACATATATATGATTTCTGCTAAGATTAAGACGGCGCTTTACAAGAATATGGGTTGGATAGATTAATAGGCCTAATTCATGCCCCAATCTTATTGGATTCAGTAATTCTTTATGCACCGCTTAAAATTTTGAAAATATCCTTTTGTTCTAAAAAAAATTATGATATACTATAACCATATTATAATATCCTAAGGTCATATTATGATCTTCTATAAACAGAATGTCTTTAATAATGAAAATGTCCTTCCTTCTTTATAACATTTATCATAATATGACCTCAGGATTATATAACATAACTACATGATGTCATAATTTTTTCAAAATAAAAAAGTATTTTTATCATTCAAAATTTTAAATAAAAAAATATAATTATAGATAGATTAAATGCACGTTGAAAAACGGTGATTATGTGACCCAATCAAAAGAAATGATGCATTTTTTGTACACCATATGCAAGCTTTTTTTTTTTAGATTATTAAAAAAAAGAAAAAGGTCTCTGTGATTCTTTCCTTTTTTTTTTTTTTTTTTTTTTTTTTTTTTTTTTTTTTTTTTTTTTTTGTACATAATCAACCTAGACTCAGGCCGTATGATCAACATCTAGAACGCTTGGTAGCATTCTCGTCTAAGTTCTATAATCATTTTTCTAGAAAAAGATATTTGAATAATCTCTTAAAACTATCAGCTTACCTTACCATTTTTTTCTTATAACTCCACGGACTCTACGTCAATTAATGAATTATCACCTTTAAAGAAACATTAGATTTTTTTTTTTTTTTTTTTGCTCCAGAAGCATGGTGGAGATGCAAAAAAATAGGAACTACATTGGAAGGTCCGGGCGGGTCATGAGAAGTAATGGTTTGCATTAATATTAAGAAGAAATAATTTTAAAAAAAGAATTGAGCATCCACCAACCTGAGGGGCCCTTGGTAGCAGATTTGAGTCATAAGGAAGATTTTCAAAGCAGGGGTTCCAAAAATAATAAAATTTTCAACATATTATAAGAGCAAAGATGGCTGGAGAAGCGTTTAAACGTCCCCACGTAAACTGGAATTTTATTAGGAGTCGGTAATTACAACTCGAGAGATCTCCGATCAACGGAGGGTTTTTCAAGAAAAGCGCAAAACAATGGGTGTGGCGACCGAAACCGCTTCTATTTCGGAAATCTTTCTGCTATCTAAACTAAACCTGGATACAAAGAAAGGAACAAAATACGATAACTCGTATTGATTATATTAAAATATTGATTTATCAGGACTATAATCAGAACCTTCCATTTTCCTGCTCACCTTACCTCATGTCGCGGTAAGTGTCAGTACCTTACAAGATTAAATAACTCGACGTGTTGACTCAAGTAATAGTTATACCGCAGAAACGGGCGGTGCGGCCTGCTCGTGGTGACCGTACCTGACCTAACACGTGACGGGCGGGCCCCCACGTCTCCTGCTGGTCCTTTGCGGTCCAGACAAATAACTGGGCATTTAATTCCCGAATAAATAGATAAACCCTGCAGCGCAAACCCCGCCGCCGCCCCCAGCAGCACCACTTTTTTAAACTGCAAGATCTCACCAAATTCACGTTCACAAGGTCAAGGTATTGAATTGGCTTCTCTCTAGGTCGATAATTAGCGATCGATGTCCGTCGCCGCTCACTCCAACGGACGCAGACAGGTGGGGAGGGTGGCGGTGGCGGTGCTGGGCATTACAGGTCTGCTGTCTTTCTTCCTCTCCGCCTCATCCGGCCTGCAACGGAGGCTGCTGTGCGGCCACCAGGCCTACTTCTTTTTCTCTGCGGTGTCTTCTTCCATCAGGACGACCACCACCGCCGAGGACCGTCATCATCCTCTTCTCCTATTTCACAGGTATGGCGGAAATAAAATGCCCCCATAAAACATCGGCTGGAGAAATTAGCTCTGATAAACTGAGGTGGGTTGGGCGACAGCCAAGGAGGAGAGGGACGGCGAATGGGGGAGAACGTCATCAAGAACGACACCACCACGACCTCGTCCGGTTGGAAGGTAGTGAAGGAGGAGTTCACCTTCGCCGCGGGCACCGCCCCTTTCAATAGCTGCCATGCTTCCACCATACTCCAGGTTGCTCTCTCTCTCGATGTATGTGTCTGATCTGGTAATTGATCTATTGGGGATTCTAATCGATCTCTTCTTTCGGTAGGTTGACAAGGATAACTTTTTGGTGGCTTACTTTGGGGGCACGCAGGAAGGGGCTCCAGATGTCAAGATTTGGCTGCAAAGATGCACTGTGGGTGATCAACCATATATATATATATATATATCATCTCCATCATTATTATTTTCCATCTTTATTGCTGCTTGAGATCCCGCATGCTGCTTGTGCACTGAAGGAGGAGATTAATTTTTCTATTGTGCAGGATGGAGGTTGGCATCCTCCATCAATTGTGGATGAAGAATTGGATGTGCCCATGTGGAACCCTGTTCTGTTTCGGCTTCCCTCGAGCGAGCTGCTCCTCTTCTACAAAATTGGCCAGGAGGTTCAAAAGTAAGTATACCACCTTTCAATGCTACCTTAATCATATTTTCCACTGGGTTGCTATACCTCTGTCCAACCTCAGATGGAGTGGTTGCATGAAGCGCTCGCTTGATGGCGGCATTACTTGGTCGGACAGAGAACAGCTTGCACCTGGAATTCTTGGCCCGATCAAGAACAAGGCACGTCTACGTCTTATTACTTTATCCTGCTAATTGCTTCTATTCTGGACAACACCACTGGGTAATGGATCTTGAGGTTTGCAAGGGAGGGGAGTATTTAGTTTGCTGACGGCCAACTTTTGCGTGCAGCCTATCTTGCTGGATGATGGCCGTTTGCTCTGTGGATCCTCCGTGGAAAGTTGGAACTCTTGGGGGGCTTGGTTGGAGGTGATGTTCCACATCAATGTCCTCTTAGAGCTTGTCATTCCGCTGGGTGATTCTTACTTTGAATCATGTTCAGGTTACGACCGATGGTGGCCGGTCGTGGAAGAAATATGGACCTATCCACATTGAAGATGAAACCCTGGGTGTGATTCAACCTGTCCCATACCGGACTGCCAACGGGACTCTGCGCATGCTGTTGCGATCGTTCGAAACCATAGGCAAGATTTGTATGTCAGAATCCGTTGATGGGGGCTCGACATGGAGCTATGCAACACCTACGGAGCTTCCTAATCCAAATTCAGGTTCATCTTTCAACTCTGCGATGTTCTTCTCGACTGAGATCTTGTTGTTTAGGTTGGCTACCAATGCATGACGACGATTACGATCATAATATAGGCATCGACGGAGTTAAGCTGAAGGATGGGCGACTCTTACTGGTATATAATACAATTTCGAGAGGGGTGCTCAAGGTTGCCTTCTCCATGGATGATGGTGATACCTGGGAAGAAATAATGACACTGGAGCAGACCATGGGAATGGAATTTTCATATCCAGCAGTGATCCAGAGCACGGATGACCTCATACATGTCACTTACACCTACAATAGGACACAGATCAAGGTATCTCATTTTGGAACACCCTTATCTTGACAAAATTTCATCTAACTTTACTTCCCTGTTAACGTTAAACCTCTTCTGAATTGATTTGCAGCATGTCATCCTCCAGCCCAGTGATATTGCGGGGATGTGAGGGAACCATGTGCTTTATTCATCTTTATAAGTTGCAAACTATCCATGTATGACTGTTACTATGTTTTGACAACATGAAGCGCTCAGGCTGAACTCCATCAGAAATTCCCCTAAATTGGTAGCAGCTAGATCAAATGCTAAGGATGGTAATTTCTTTAGCCGTGTGCATGTGAGCTATTTGCATCAGAATGCTGCTGCAGCTCGAAGGCTGTCTCATATGATACGGAGCCAACGTACCAGAATTCATGGTTGTTCGTGGCAATGCGTCTCTTTTTGTACGATTCTCCACATTAGGTGCAGAATTAACTGCCGTCAGCTGAACAAGTCCCAAAACAACCATCATGTGTATGTACGACTAGAACTCAAAAATAAGGCAAACAATATAAGAATCCATATCAGGGGGGAAATGCGTGGTATGTACATCTACACTTGGCTACGAGCCTAGAATGCAGCGTGATGAGATTCTGCCTGAGAACTTCTTCGATGAAAACTAATTATTTGACATAGAACTTACGCGGCATGTCTATGCAGGTAGTAGTACAGGACAGCTATGCTCAGGAAGGTTAGACAAGAGTGCCTTTCTGTTGACAGGGCTCCAACTCCACACCAAAAAATTAATATTCTATTCTATTCCATTAAATTTCAACAAAAAAAAAAAAAAAAAACAAAATTCAATCTTTGATCCTTAATCAAATCAAATATTTAGCAGTTTCTCCTATACCATTTAGTAGCAGCAACTGCATCATACATCATTAGCATATTCCATCTATGATGCATCAATCCAGTGCACATCAAAAACCCCCATCAACCTTTTCTGCTAGGTTTGTCATGCAAGCAGCTGAGATTTGGCCACAATAAATGGAAGCAAGATTGGCCTGGTACCGATGCCAAACTGATAAGTAGTCTTATACCATGCCGATATTCCATATGCTTCATCATCTAGTATTGTACTACATATCAAATTTATGATAGGATAATCGGAAACTTTAAATAGAAAAGTAAAAAAAATGGATCATCTTGCACGATTCTCTTGCCAATAAAGCATTTTACATATCTACCGAGCAAACTGAAAAGTGGCATCACAATTTATATCCTTCACCAATCTAATCCATCCAAACCCATTCTCAGCCTCATCATAAGCTAGCACAAGCAATTGCTCTAGATCTCATCACAAGAATTCAACAATCCCTACTTGAAAGTAATACAATGGACCCCGGACCTTTTTTATAGCTTACATATCAAATTCAAGGACTAGCAAGCTTGATTCTTTAATGTCAAGGGCTTCAGTACCGCCAGTCAAAAAAAAAAAAAAAAAAACAAGAGACATATAACAAATCTCTTTCATGGGACAAAAGAACCCAGTAGTACCTGAACTTAACAAAGAAATCTATCACGGTGAGTTCCATAACATCATCATTCAGGGCAGGAAGTATACCGTAAGGAAACAAAATCTGCCAAGAGGCCTTCTTCCCTTCATACTCGAGTAACATTTCAATTTTTTCTTTTCAATTCCTTTTCAAACTCATAACTCCATTCTTCATCAACATTTACATTCTGAACCTTTGTCCTTTGATCTCTCCCTTGTTCACTTCCCCACAACCTTCAGTCCTGTTATTTTTCTGTATCTCATATCACCTACTTCAATCCTTAAATATTGCTCCTTGTTTCTTGATATCTTTTGAAGAGAAAGAAAGGGCAATCTCATATTATCCCAGAGCCAAACCAACCTTCACAATTCACAAATCCAGATCTTACTTCTCGGGTCATTCTATCTCAATGACAACACCCCTCTGCTCAGCAACTGAGATTTCAGCGTCCAGTCTTGGGTGGTGCATCACCAAGAACTTGAATTTGGATAATTCTAGTATGGATGGGTCCCCTCCCCTTCTCACAAAAACAAATCTACACTTCTTAGAGCTCATTTGCAAGTAATGTCCAAAGGTTTCCATACTTGGTTCCCTTGCTTAATCTCCTAAATAAATGATTTAGTCGTGATTATCATATCCAACAACAGGACATCTCTGATATGGCATCCGTGATGCAAGAAAAGAAATGAAACAGCAACAATTAAAGAAATCTATCATAGTAGCGTGAAGCTTCAAGCTTAAATCAACATTGATTTAAGCATACAGGTGTGAATATATATATATATATATATATAATATAACTTACAATGAAACTATAAGAAACCATTATTTCATTTAACTAGTAAAAAAGATACTTATGATCATCACCCTAAACTTATGAATAAAGTATACAAAGAAAAAAATTCCAATGCCTGCTCCAAAACATTGTCTACTTCTTTGAAATATACTTTTATTTATCCTGCTACGTAGATAGAGAATAAAGCATTGTTTTCATCATGTGCATGTAAACATCTTTACCATGTTGTCAGAAATAATTTCGCAATTTGCAAATTTATTACCAAACAGAGTTGATTGATTGATGTTGAGGCTGCTAAAATAACAGTTGCCAAATAAGTAATTGTAGCCTGATGAACTATTTGTAGGTGCATTTCAAAGCATTTTTCATGTAGTAAATATGATATAGAGCTACAATAAATGGTCGAATCTCAAACTACAACCCTTGAGAATTGCAGATAGATGGTGGGTTCTGCCCTTCCTTTTCTTCAAAAAAAAAGAAAGAAAGAAAGAAACAAAACAATTCTGGATAGCTTCAAAAACAGGTTTATGATTTCTTTAGCATCATTGCTAATTTTTTGTGCTGTTACTTCTCTAAAAAAATTAGTGAACATGGTGATTGACATTGAAGATAGCATTTTAACAAGATTTCTGCTATTCCTGGCTGTCATTTTTACTCTTAAAGATTTGAGAGGTAATTTCCAAAATAAAAAGGTTTTGCCATGCATGCAATTCTGTATGGTTTATTTTTCTTCTTAAATTTTGAAATTAAAAATAATACCAAACAGGTTGATATTAAATCTTCCGCAATATTTGTTGGGACCGAGCAAAACTTGATAGCAGAAATTTAGTCTCAGCCTCTTTTTTTGGTTGGTGGGTGACTTAAACTCAGCCTGTTTCTCAACTAATGAACCATGAAGGGGCACGACAGCTTGCTGAGACTGAGTTTCACTTATTGACGGTCATGACGTGGCATCCTTTTATTGGACCATCCGGTAGACCCCACCAGCTTACAGCGGACCAGGTTTTTTGGCGCACAAAGGCTGCGGGGTGCACCGAGCTTCCCCTTTTCGTAATTTCGTGTCTTGCCCACCTTCGACCTCCAGAAGGGCGAAATCGGTAGGAAAAGGGCTTTCGGACAATCTATCATTCTTTGATCGGAGCTCTCACCTTAACCAAAACCAAATCTCTCTCTCTCCCCCTAGAGAAGGTCCCTCCCTTCCTCCTCGATATTCGAAGTAGAAGAGGCGAACAAGGTGGGCTGGGCGAAGAAGAAGAAGAACAATTGTTTCGAGGTCTATAGTGGAGAGATCTATGGGGATGGCGAGTGAGGTCCAAGAAGCAAGATCGACCCGGATCTGATCCCCGGAACCCTAATTCATGGCGGGCGCCGTCTCCGCGCTGTTCCTCCTCGACATCAAGGGCCGGGTCCTCGTGTGGCGGGACTACCGTGGCGACGTCTCCGCCCTCCAGGCCGAGCGCTTCTTCACCAAGCTCATCGAGAAAGAGGTAATCTCATCTCCACTCATCTCTCTGTCCGTGGATCCGATCCGATTCCCTCCAGGTGGTGCTGTTAGCTTTAAATCTAGATCCGTGCTTTTTTTTAAAAAAAAAATTATTTTGTTTGGCTGGTTTTTATTTATCGGAAGTTTTTTTTTTTTTTTTGCTCTCTAAATTTTCGCCCCTCTATCTGATGGGTAGATTTAGATCGGTTTTGCTATTTTTGGTTTGGTAATGAAATGATAAAATACTGGATTGTTTTCCTATTTAGTGTACATAGAGTAAGAAATGAAGGGTTTTGGGAAGTAGGGTGATTGTTGGTCTGTATTCGTGATGGCAGGGGGATCCAGAGTCCCACTCTCCGGTGGCGTACGATAATGGAGTGTCGTACATGTTCATACAGCACAACAATGTGTTCCTAATGACAGCGGCGAGGCAGAACTGCAATGCCGCCAGCATTCTTCTGTTTCTGCACCGCGTCGTTGATGTGAGTAGCCTCTGTGATGCATTAGCTGTTGTTTTCTTGAAAACAGAGATGGATGGAAGTAGATGTGGTCTGTTTTGCTTTAAATTCCTCCAATGATTTGTGTGGTTGGAAACTTGGTTATGAGAAAAGAAGTTGATTGTGCAGGTGTTTAAACATTATTTTGAAGAGTTGGAGGAGGAATCATTAAGAGATAATTTTGTTGTTGTGGTAAGTAGGCAAATTTTGAATTTTTGTTGCTGGTGCTCGGACTCAAACCTTAATGTATCGAAATTGCTACAGATGGAAAACATACTTTAAAATAATAATAATAATAATAATAATTCACTGATGCTTTGTATGACCGATGCAGTATGAGTTACTTGATGAAATGATGGACTTTGGGTACCCACAGTACACAGAAGCTAAAATTCTTAGTGAGTTTATAAAGACAGATGCATACAGGATGGAAGTTACACAGAGGCCTCCGATGGCTGTGACAAATGCAGTGTCTTGGCGTAGTGAAGGGATACGGTACAAGAAAAATGAAGTAGGTTGTTTCTTACCAGTTTTTGGGTATGGTGAATTGATGATTAGATGCATGTACACTGTAAAGACATGAATTCTTTTTCTCTCAGGTGTTCTTGGATGTGGTAGAAAGTGTAAATATTCTTGTCAACAGCAATGGACAAATTATTCGCTCGGATGTAGTAGGGGCATTGAAAATGAGAACATACCTGAGGTGCAAATCTTTTCACTTTCCCTCTTCCATATTAATCTACTCACTTACAGGCTCAGGAACTTGCTCTCCTAGTATTATTTTAATTCTAAGTCTCTACTTTTTCATACCCCATGTGTCCTTCTAGGAATAAAACTGAAAATGCTTATTTATGTCACTGTTAATATCTAGCAGCATGGAACCAAAATCCATATTCTTTTAGGTTTAGCTCCATGAGCTCTTAAAGGGAATCCATATTATTTGTAATCCAAACCACTATTATATCCACAAGATATGAATGGCAGAATTTTATTTCTTTGTTTCTTTTTGAAGAAAAAGAGAAATGACCTGTAGGAAGTTACGAATCTATGGTTTTGATGATCTGTCAATGCAATCATGGCGTGAAGAAAAATGATACAAGGGGGATAAAAAGATTAGGACCTCTTAGAACAGGCATCTATCAAGAATCATAAGTGGACAATATAGAAATCTAGAAAATTGTTAAACCATGTAAAGCTAATGCTGATCTATAGCCATCAACAGCCTGAAGGATTCAGCATTGTTTACATGGAGATATCCATCATTGTTTTAAACTTGTATTATCGAGTGAAGAAAGAGAGAAAGAGGCCTAACTTTGATGAGGAATATGTAAAACTGACTCTCTACTTAGAGGAACCAACCTTTGTAGCAATGAAGATCTTATTTTTTATGTTTGACGGTAAAAGTTATAACATATGAAAGAGAAACAAGATGTGTTCAGCATGAAGAAGTAATTAAGCTAAGTTGGTTGTAGTGAGAAAGCTTAGCTCCATCATGTAAAGCAACTATGACCAAGGAATTAGAGGCCATTAAGAGATTTTAGCTTTATCATTTCCAGAAGAAGGTCCAAATTGTTTTCTGGTATATTTATTTCTTTTGCTGATGTCATGTTCTTATTTGTTATTAAAGCATGTGGTGAAGTTCTAAGTGCTCCTACATGTTTCAGTTTTCAAATATCATTAAGGTCTCTATCATGAATTATGCTATCCAATCAAGTTTGTCATTTATTGGAAGGATCCAAAGAGGAAAAAAAGCTACATCACATGAAATTTGATGGTAGTATCTAGCATGGGTGCATGTTTAAGTGCCAGATCCTCTAATTCTTGAGAATATCTTGCAAATTCAATCCCTACTGTCATCCCTGCACTTGTCTGATTGTTGGTTGCAAGTTCTTTGGGGTGCGAGACAAAATCAATTTTGTGGCAAAACATAGTCACAATATTCATATTTAATTTTTAGGATGTGACTTACAAGCAAAGATCAGGAATGCCATGAAAGCATAAGAATAATAAAGTTGCTACTGTTGACAATTCAAAAATTATGTATAAACAGCATCTGGAAAAGCTTCAAAAGAGTAATTTAGATATTGTACTTTAATTTCTATGATTTATGATTATTAACCAAAAATCCTAAAGTCTGGGGTTTACAAGTTCTAGTGTTGCTTTTAAGAAGTAAATTGAAAAGGAAATGCATATATGTCATCAAACCCTTATTTCATCTGATTATGGACATGATGTACTTAGTTTAGATGGGATATTTATTAATATTTAGTTGGACTAAATTTCTTGCAGTTTCCATTTGATGGTCTGGATGGTTTTAGTTAATCTTTAGATTCTCCTTTCTTGATCTATAATATAGTTGTATTTTGATTACTTCTTCTTCAGATCTGAGAATGAAACAAATCTGTGGATAAAACTGATTCATTGTTTTCATGTCATGCTTTTCTCCTTAGTTTTTTTTTTTTCCCCATACTCCACTTCCCACGTTTTGCTTCTTCCCACAAACCTGATTGGAAAGAAAATCCATCATGAAATATAATAGCCATGTGGTTGCTTACCAAATGGTGTTGAAACAAGTTTCTTAAATATGACGTGGCTCAGATCTGGATACATGTCTTCTTGTACCTCTTTTCCTCCTCACCCCCGCATCTGATTTCCTTATTTCCCTTCACTAACATCAGTTTTGATTGGAAAAAAAATAATCTACCAGATTCAATTGCTACATGTCCTATCCTCCTTGAGAAATCAACAGAACAGACATGTATATTTTATGATCTCCAAAAAGAATGTAACAGCCCATTTTATTTGAAGTTGCTACACAATTCGTAGTTAAAGTTTCTTACTTCAGTCCCTGCCCCAACTATGTAATTAATTGCTGCTTAAACAAATATTAAATGATGCTTCTTTGTATATCTTACATTGTTGCATGCTCTTTATTTATGTTAAAAGCTTCCTGACAACATTACCAAATTTCCTTGTTCATAAATTTCTTTTACTCTTTAAATGTGATCATCACAACTCTACATTGTCTACTTATAGAGGTTCATTCATTAACTTCAAGGCCTCTTTTCAAACTATTTTTGAGTGCACGAGGCTTATGAATCATAAAGAAGGGAACAAGGGAAATTGATTATAAATTCATTGCTAAATAATTGAGGAACTTTTCACAATGATCCAAAGTATTTATGTGCTAAATATATAACCTTATGATTTTATTCGACTTGCGGTTCAACCGATATGAAACTAACTGTTTAGCAATGCCTTAGTAGCATTGTGAAAAGAAACTTCTACAGTATAGCATACCCACTTTGCAAACTCTTTGGAAACCTAGATGGGCACCCGCTTCCTAGGTGCTTACTTACCCATTGCATTTCAAAATGCTTGCTTCCATAGCCAACCACCATTACCTGCTCCTACACCCATTTGTGATTCTAGCAAGAAAAGAACATGGTGACTTGACTTTCTATAACTTCTGTGTGTAAGAGGGAAGATTCATTAACAGGGATGACATGCCGAGTAATTCAGATTAGTTATGCAACTATAATTTAATTTTGATAGGTTATCAATTTTACTTATCTCTTATTGGTATTATCTTTTAAACCTTGTAATGAGAAAGATAAGAGATTTGTCTTTGGTGAAATTGTTAAATAACTATCATGAATAATATTCAAAACCATGGAGCATCTCTTTTTGAAATGTTATTAGTAAGTAAATTTTCTATCTTGTGCACTTGATATCATAGTCACTTCAAAATGTGTGAGAAATGATATGTGAACTGTTGAGAGAAAATGAGCAGTAAAGAATGCCTTTAGGTGCAAGAACTAGAAGCGATAATGAAATGCATGCAGATATTTATGAAGTTTAAGCTTTTCCCCCACCTTCTACTGGGCATTAATTTAAGGTGTAAGATCTGAAATTCTTTCAGATTTGCAGGCAACTCAGTAACAGATCAAACTCTTAATCAGTTAAAGGAGATCACAGCCAAAGGTGATTCAAGAGAAAGAGTAGATTTCTATTTTCTATCTGAAACATAGATACGTCTTTGTTAAACCCTAAACAAGCTCCTAGTATTTTCCTAGGAGGGTCGGGCTCATCTCCAGAATTGTCTAGAAGAAAGAGAAGAAGCAACAAAGTCTTTGTAAATTTAAATCTGTTAGTCATGACCAAGTTTTATGAGATAGAGAGGAAAGGAGAGAATCTGACTGGGAATTCTGGCTCCAGAAGTTTGTTAATGCCTTCTTTTCTCATAGATCATGAGCATTGTACAGGGGCCTTACCTTTTTACAATCCATGCTAGTCTGTATGACAGCTGGATCAATGTGCATCCAAGTGTTACATAGCAGCACATATGTTTCATATTGAACTTATGCTATACCATTTTTGAAAAACCGTTTTTCTATTTAAATGATCTGAAACTCTTCACCTATTAATTTGCTCTAACTTTAAAGGATTTGAAGGATTGAACAACAGCTTGGACACTAATGCTATTAAAACTGCTGGCCCACATTTGACCAAGGTTAGAAATTGTAGTTACCCAAAGTATGGTTTCCAACATTACTACCGGTATGTGAATTGCTCACTGATTGTTACTCCTTGTACCAAGGATTTGGGTCCTGATATGTCTCAGCATGTCCTGTTGGGACTGTCCCGTCTCAATGAGAGAGCAGCATGCAGAATGCACACAGAACATCAATTCTCTCATGGACCGAGATGTCCTAACCATTATGGTTGGCATTGATTGGGACGGATCATAACTGTTGTGTCCAAACACTTGGCAGTCTGGCTTGGAACACTTTTTTTTCTCTTCATTCCTGCTGTTAATGTTTGTTTTGGTCTATGTCAATCCATCCGGATAGCATACCAACCTGAGTCCTAACCGGGTGGTACCAGTATCGTGACTAACTTGCTTTGCTTGGTACCATATTTACAATTAGGTTACTGATGCGTAAATATAAATTCATATGTCCATGTAGTTTTCTCATAAATTTTTAAGCTTGCTAGTGTTTTTACTATGTAAACACATTTCTATGTGTTAATTTGTATGGTGGATTATTTGAACTATGAAATGCACATCTCCAACCCTAATCACACTAACCTCTCTGATAATTTTGGGCCTATTTAGTGCTGTTGTTCTTTTTGTGTTTTTCTTTCTCTATAAATTAGTAAACTAATACATGGAGATTGATGCCGGAGACAATATTTGCACAGAACTTCTGCCGTTCATTGCCTTTATTTTCACTTTCTCTGAAAGCAATAAACTTTGCTCCCAAAAGTTCTTGGAGCAGTAGCACTGCTTATAGTGTATTTATCCTTTGGAGCAAGGCTAAGTGGATCATTTTATGGGACAAGTCATATGGGACAACTGATGTGTCATACCTTTTCTATCAGTATGACATCAGCTTTGTTCACAAAATTGATATTTAAACGTCTTTCATGGGCCTAGCTGATGTCATGACAAGGAAAAATGCATGCGGCATCATCTATCCCATGGGACTTGTCTCACAAAGTGGCCCACTAAGCGTTTTCCTTGTTTTTATCTCCCTCACTCTAGTGAAATACCATTTTGTCAAAGAAACTAAGCTAGATCGAGAAACAATTTGACCACAATTACAATATTTCTGTTAATTGAAAAGGTTAGAATATCCATGTCAGGTGAGTTTAATGTCAGATACCAATGCTGATGCTAGTTGGTCCATTCTAAAATTAAATTGAGGAATTATTGTTATAGTTGGAAACCTAGTAGAATAGAAGATCAGTGCTGATGGCCTTCACATTGCCTCCAATTTCTTCTAAGCTGGATTCTGCATGTAGATGAGTAAATTAAGCAAAAATTGGAACTGCCTTCTTGTGGACGTTGCCTCTTGAATGAACTTAGGTGACAATTTTGACTGGTAGATGATTGACATGCTTCACAATTAAAGTTTTTTAATTTACCTATGAACTACCAATTGTTTTTGGATGCTAGGGCAATTATGGAAATCTTTCCATTTTATCAGTTTTTTCGCTAGTGCCCTCTTACATTCATCTTAAAAAGATGAGGGTTCCATGTTAATGTGATGGGTTGAAGGATGAGAAATCATAAGTATTCACAACTTGTTTATCTGGTGATTGAATTTTCACTGACTTTTTCTTTTCGTGATAGAACCATCTCAGAAAAGATGAAATATTTTTTATGGGATACCTCCTTATTTGATTGAGAGAGGGCTTCATTTTTTTGGTTTTTATAGCTGTTTGCTTGCCTGGTAATTAGAATCAGAAGTTCCAGAAGAAACTATCCAATTGAAAATGAGCATAATAAATAGATAAAGGAAAGAAGTAAAAAAAGAAGACATAAAACGTTGCTCATTTTTATGTGCCTATCAATTTCTGATTGGGTCGTGGTGTAGTTTTTTGGTTTTTGTATCTGTTTTGCCTGCCTGGTAATTGGAACCAGAAGTTCAAGATGAAGTTATCAAATTGAGAAGATGTAAAATAAATAGATAAAGGAAAGAAATTAAAAAAAAAACTATAAGGTATTTGGAAAAATAAGGAAAAAAAGAAAAACTATGCTAACTTTTGGGGTGTCTCAGATATTCAATGCACTGTGTAAGCGCTAAACCCTTAACTGTAAATGTCACCTGAGCATGCCATAGAGTTTCTCAAAATTAATGTTTACTGTGGCCAAATTGGTTTGATCTGGCTGTTACAATTAGTCCTGTCTTAGATGTTCGAGCTGGTCCCAAGGGTCAAATGAACGGGTTTGAAATGAGGAATATGAGTTGTGATCCAAACATTCTGGTGAAACTACTACTGGAGATTTTTTGTACAAAAAGGATGCCCTGGGTAGAAAACTAGAAATATATCATTGCTGAGGGCCATGAAATTTTTGGACCAACTGAAAGTCAACAATCTAATAATTTGATTAAGAGACCTTACTAATATCAATCAGGCTTTGATTAAATAACATGATTTCACTCCTTAAGAAAAAATCACATCATGTATTGTCTTAAAATTGCTCAATTTTGTCAACTTCTTTCCTTACCATATTTAGTTTAGAAATTTATGCTTATCGCTGTCAAGGCAAATGAGTGCATCAGCAATCAGATACTTCTCCCATCGTTTTTGGAGCATTTGCTAGTGGATTCAGCATTATACTTTACAAACATCATATACATCAAAGATATCATAGTGACTACTCGTGTGTTGCCTATGCAGTGGAATGCCTGAGTGTAAGCTTGGGCTAAACGACAGGGTACTTTTGGAAGCGCAAGGTCGATCAACAAAGGGGAAAGCCATAGATCTGGATGATATCAAGTTCCATCAGTAAGTAGATATGTGTTCTCTCCATCTGTCTTGTAACTACCAGACTTGCATATCCCACCAAGATTCATGTCCCAAATGCAATTTAGAGTTTAATAATGTTGTTTCTTTGAAGGTGTGTTCGTTTGGCTCGATTTGAGAACGACAGAACTATATCCTTCATACCACCTGATGGATCTTTTGATCTGATGACATACAGACTGAGTACTCAGGTTTGGCTCTTGCTTTTCACCTTTGTGTGATGTTCTTTTATGAAAGTTAGAGCTTTTGTTATGGATCTTTCCGCCTTAAATTATCTTACATTTCTTTTTCCTGTGACACTTGTAACTGCTGGTCCTCTAGGTAAAACCTTTGATTTGGGTAGAAGCTCAAGTTGAGAGGCATTCACGAAGTCGTATAGAGATCATGGTGAAGGCAAGAAGTCAGTTCAAAGAGCGAAGGTGATCTTTCATGTTGGTAATCATCTGTGACACCTCTGTGCCCCTGTTACTTAACCTCTTCATTTCATTCCCATATACAGCACTGCGACAAATGTGGAAATTGAGCTGCCTGTACCTTCAGATGCCACCAATCCTAACGTGCGGACTTCTATGGGTTCTGCTGCATATGCACCTGAAAACGATGCACTGGTCTGGAAAATAAAATCTTTTCCTGGTGGCAAGGTGTGAGCTAAAACTCTTCAATAGAAAACATCTATTGCAATTTAGGAGGATGAATCCAGTCTTTGTGCTTTTATTTATTTATTTTTAAATTGAGTTGTTTCTAAAACCACTTGCTTCAGGAGTACATGTTGAGGGCGGAATTTAGCCTTCCCAGTATTACTGCAGAAGAGGCCACTCCTGAGAAAAAAGCGCCCATACGTGTGAAGTTTGAGATTCCATATTTTACTGTATCTGGAATACAGGTATGCTAATTATTGTAATTCTAAGTTCTAATAGAATCAGGCCTCTGTTATCATACTCGAATAATACTACAAACGTTGTAGGTCCGGTACCTGAAGATCATTGAGAAAAGTGGATACCAGGCCCTTCCATGGGTTCGATACATCACAATGGCTGGCGAGTATGAACTGAGACTTATCTAGTTCACTGTTGAGCGCCTCTCTGTCGATTACCAGTATACACAGCTTGAGGATTTCAGGGTACACTGCAAGTTTTAGAGGAGCTTGAGCAGACTCGTCAATTCATCCTTAGCGTGTGAATTACAAATCTCGACCAAATGGCATTTCTAATCTTCTTCATTATCCTGTGATACATAGACATTCTGTAAGGGCATCATGCTTGTCCAAAGAGATTTTTTGTGCAATTTTTCAGATAATCCTGAGTTTGTTGAGTAATTGCGTGATGGCCCCTGTTATCCGTTGTCTATCATGAATTGATAACAGAACTTATGTTGGAATTTTATGTCTGATATTTCTTTGGTTAATTAAGGGTATCCCCTGATATATTAAATGTGAAATAATCCATGCTTGACCTTGGTCGCATTTTGGCTGCTGATATGGTGATTTTTGCTGGACAATTTGTGGCTTTCCTTTCTCATAAGGAAAAAAAAAAGCCCAGTTGGTTTTTTTCTTTCCCCTGTTCACCTTCTAAAATCTATGACTGCATGGTTATTTGATCTTTTTGCCCAACTCTCTATTGTGCAACTCAGGCTGTCTCTAAACATGATGGGGAGAAAGAGGACATCCGCACCTCCCAAAAGATGGAAACTTATTTATCGGAATTTTTTTAAAAAATATTATTTTTTAAATAATTAATTTGAAAAATATTATTTTTTTAATTTATTTTTGAAATTATCATGTGCTGAGGTGGTCATGTGGGGAAATCGTATGTTGAACATATGATTTTGGATTTGAAATTGCATGTTCAACTTGATAAAAATAAAATAAAATAAAAATCTACGTATTGGAGGTGTGGTATCGTATTTTCAATATATGATTTTTTTATTTTTTTTTATTTTCTCACGTAGTGTGGTAATTCTTTTTTTTTTTTACTGAGCGGTTCATCGAATGGGATGACAGCAGGATGGGGCTGCGGAGGGTGCAAGGTACAATGCAAATGGCGGTGGGTCGGGGTGACGGGGCCGAAGGAGGGGAGGAGGGACAATGGCTACATTAGGCTGTAGAGGATGGAGGGTGTTGGTGGAGGACGAAGGATGCGGATGAAGGAGGCGCCGGTGGAGGACCAAATGGTGTGGGGTAGGGGTGCAAGGGTTCCCAGGGGTCGGAGGGTGCGGGCTTCGCCATTGCTAAGGGTGGGAGGAGGGAAGGATGGTGGTGGGGGTCGGAGGGTGCGGGCTTCGCCATTGCTAAGGGTGGGAGGAGGGAAGGATGGTGGCGGGTATGCTGGGGGGGGGAGTTATTGCTACAGAAGGAAAGGAAGGAAAAGAAAAAAATGGAGAGGAGAAGAAAAAAAGAAAAAAATTAATATTTTTTATTATTAATTTAAAAATATTATTTATATAATAGTTTATTATTTTAAAAAAATATTTTTTAAAAAAATAATAATAACATATTATTTTTTGAAAATATTATTTTTAAAAATAGGTTATTATTAAAAACATAAAACATTATTTTAGAAAATATGTAATAACTAAAAATAAAAAAAATTATTTTAGTAAATATTATTAAAAATATGTTATTATTTTAATAAAAATAATAAAATATTATTTTGATAATAATAATAAAATATTATTATTTTATTAATAATAAAAATTATTATTATTTTAATTTATATATTATTATTTTAGTAACTTCACTTACTGAATCAATCTAAAATTTTTTAAATATTATTTTAAAAATAATAATATTATTATTAATTTAAAAATACTCTTTATATATACTAACATATTATTTTAAAAATTTTTAATTTTAAAAATGTAATAATAAATACTATTTTTTATAATATGTTATTACTAATTATATAATAAATAACATATTTTTATTAATAATATGCTATTATTAATAAAATAATATTTTTTTGAAAATAAAAAAAATAACATATTTATTACTAAAAAATAAAAATAATATTTTTTAATTTTTTGAATATTTCAATAAAATAAATAAAAATATGTTATTTATTTTTATTAAATATTAATAAATATGTTATTTATTTTATAAAAATATTTAATAATAATCATATTCCAAATATTTAGAAAAATATGTTATTTTTATTAATAAAATATGTTTTTTTTTTTTTTTTTTCAAAAAATATTATTTTTATTAATAATAACAAATTACTAATAAAAATATGTTATTTATTATATTATTAATAATAACATATTATTAAAAAGAATATTTTATCAATTATATTTTTAAAAATTAAAATTTTAAAAAATAATATGTTAGTAACATAAATAGTATATTTTTTAAATTAATAATAAAATTATTATTTTAAAAAAATACTTAAAAAATTCTAGATTGATTTGATAAGTGAAGTTACTAAAATAATAATATAGATTAAAATAATATATTTTTTAATTATTAATAACATAATAATATTTTATTATTATCACTAAAAATAATATTTTATTAGTTTTATTAAAGTAATAAGATATTTTTAATAATGTTTGCTAAACTATTTTTTTATTTTTTAATGATAACATATTTTTTGAAATAATGTTTTATGTTTTTAATGATAACATATTTTTAAAAATAATATTTTTTTAAAAAATAATTTTTTTAAAAAATATATTATTATATAAATAGTATTTTTAAATTAATAATAAAAAATATTTTTTTTTTTAATTTATCTATTTTTTTTCTTTCCTTCATCCTATAGCAACTAGCCCCCTCAGCGCACCCGCTGCCGCCCTTCCCTCCCCTTCCCTCATTCTTGGTGGCAGTGAAGCCCGCACCTTTCGGCCCTCGGGAACCCCCGCATCCCTACTCTACATCGTTCCGTCCTCTGTCGGCACCCTTCATCCTCCGCAGCTTGGTGCAGCCACCATCCCCCTTCTCCTCTCTCGACCTCAGCCCACCGTCGTCTGCACCACACCCCGCGATCGCCCCCGCACCCTCCACAACCCCATTTTATCACTGTCTCCTCTCCTTCCTTCTCCCATCCCCGACAAACCGCTCAGTGAAAAATAAAATAAAATAAAAGGATGGTCGTGCTGCATGAGAGAACAAAAAAGAAAGAAAGAAAGAAAGAAATTGCATGTTAAAGATGCGGCACCTCCAACAAGTGGGTTTATTTTTTATTTTATTTTTGCCATCTTATTTTAAAATTGCATGTTGAACATGCGATTTCGGCATGCGATTAAGTCCAAAATCACATGTTCAACTTGCAATTTTGTCACATCACCGCCGTCTCACGATAACTATGATAGTTTTAGAAATAAATTTTAAAAAATAATATTTTTAAAATTAATTATTTAAAAAATAATATATTTTAAAAAAATTTATTTATTGAGTTATATAATAGTAATGTGGTGCATGCGGAGCTTATGGCAGTTTTTATTTTTTTTTCTCTTTTTGTAAAAGCACTGATTATGATGATTTTTTATTTTAGGAATTATATACGATGCATTGAGGCTAGAAGAAATTAGATCTAAGGTACTAAGGCTGAGCAAATAATCAAAATCCAAAGAAGCCATCTAATTCAACTCAATAAACATCTATTTTGGTTGATTGAAAGATTTGAATCGGATTATGATTTATAAAAAAATTGATTAATTACAGTCACATTTAATATCTATATTTTTAACTCATATGAAAACAAATCCAATCGATCGATATAGTATTTTCAATACTTAAATTATTTAAAAATTAAAAATTAGTAATTATGATATATTATGTATAGACTTATAGATGTTAGAAAATTATTATATCATAGTTTTTATATGAATTGAATGATGTATTAGTTTATAATACTTAAAATTAATATTAGATTAATATTAAAGTTTAAATCGATATAACTCATCTGAATTCACTATAAATTGTTAACTTTGATTTTAAATAATTTATATATGATAAATAGTCATAAATTTTTTTTTAATTTTATTGAATTTGATTGGATCAAATTTCCGTTAACCTGATCCACTATGAGGTACTGCATTTTCTTGGGCTTTGTGCTTCCACTTCTCTGGGGACATTAAGTATCTAACATTGAAATTTTTTTTTTTTTGTTAGACAAATCATGGATGTGCTTAATAATATGCAATATAATTTTAAATATTATGGTGCCTTACGAATTCCTGGATTGATGGACCCAACTTTTGTATGGGCTGAAAAATAATTTAATTTGGAGTAAGTGTTCATTCTGGATTACTTAGGTCATTTAAATCAAACATTCTTATTTATGGAAAACTAAACAAAAACATAATTAAGTTTCAATAATTATATTAACTTATATATATATAAAAAATAAATTTTTAAATACTAATTTTTTAGCTAAATCTCTTCCATCCTTTATTCCCAATCCCCTCACTTCATCGTTGGGTTTGGTCCAATATCACCCTTTTTCGGCCGCCCTCTCCTATAATTACTGCATTCTCATCTGCATCCTCATATGATACCATCGTTTCTTGACACCCTCCAAACCTATCCCCCACCTGGTTCCACCGTTTCTCCCATGCGTTCTAAATCTATCCCCATCTTGATGCCTTCCAAGCCTCCATTGCCCATCATCTATGATAGAACTAAAATTAGATCGAATATGAATAAAATACTAATATATTTATATTTATATTTATTTTATCTAATAAATATAAATATAAATATAAATATGAATATTATTTAGATATAAAAATTTATATTTATATTTGTTTTAAATGGATACAATTCGAATTTAAAAATATGGATATAATTATGGATGTAATATTATAACTTAGATAATTATATGATTATAAAACTAAAAATATTACTAAATAGATGATAAATCAAGTTTATAATATATTTATATAATTATATTTTTTAAAAAATTAATAAATATTATATAAAATTATATAAGATTATACGTAAGTTTGAATATTTGGATATAAATCGCATAGTTGTCTATCTATATTTATATCTATTTTTTTTATTAATATAAATATAAATATAAATATTAATTTAATTTTAAAATTTTTATAATTAATTAAGATATAAAGATAAATTTGAATAGATTATATGCATATCACTATCATCTCTAACCTAGAGCATGCCAGTCAAAGGGGAGTTCCTGACCATCAAGATGGTAGCCTTATTGGAACGGGCCATGTCCTTCCGTCCAAATGATCCAGGTTTAAATCCCGCATTAAATGCTAGGCGAGATGACCTTCGGCGACCTTCCTGGTGGCCTGGGCGCGGGGCTGGAAGGGGTTCAAGCGGAGTTCCTGGGGCAGATTGAATCTGAAAGTTTCGAATATCAGTTATTTGTCTCCTACACGGTGCTGATGAATGGGCTGTGCAGAGATGCGAAGGTGTCGCACGCACACCAACTGTTCGACAGAATGCTTGGGAGAGGTTTGAACCCGCATCGATATTCATGGAATGTTCTCATCCATCGTTTCTATAAAGAAGGTCAAATGAGGGAGAGGAGGTCACTGCTGCAATGGGAGATTGCTACCTTCTTTGAACTTGATTGCACGGCTCCAGAAGCTTGGGGTGGTTGTCACTTTTGATGTGTAAAGGTGGAGTTCCTGGGGCATATGGAATCTGAAAGTTTCGACCCCGAAACTGGATCGACCAATACTGCGGAAGATGCAGAGTGGATGACGCCTTCCATCTGTATAGAATCAGTTATTGGTCTCCTATAGGGTGCTGATGAATGGGCTGTGCAGAGATGCGAAGGTGTCGCACGCACACCAGCTGTTCGACAGAATGCTTCGAAGAGGTTTGAACCCGCGTAGGTATTCATGGAATGTTCTCATCCATCGTTACCGTAAAGAAAGTCAAATGAGGGAGAGGAGGTCACTGCTGCAAGAAAGGATCCGATGAGTCATAGATGAAGGGCATGTGAAGCGTGGGAGATTGCTCATTCCTTCTTTGAACTTGATTGCACGGCTCCAGAAGCTTGGGTTTATTGTCTCATTTGATGTGTAAAAGTGCTTCTCTAGCGTCGCACATGGAGAAGAAGCCAAATTGAGCGAGGAATCTGTTGACGCGTGTTCCATTTGCAACCGCGATGGTATCCCAGGTCGACGGAGATCTCAAGTTGATTAGGTTAAACTTTGGATGGGAGAATGCTTGATAATAGAGAGGATCGCGCTTGGTCCCAGGTCTGATTATGCTCTATGTGCCGCCTTGGTTTGTGGGGATGCAAGCAGAGAGATCTCATTAGAGCAGCATCACTTATGAAGTACTTGGCAGAAAGGAAGGTTCTCAGATCAACGACAGCAAAATTTACAATTCTCTAATCAGGGGATACTGCAGGATTGGATGGTTAAACTGGGTTTTCTGCCCGATAGCAAGTTGATCTATGGACCGTCAAGAAATAATACTTGTGGATAAGTTGTACGGCTAGAATTTCGTCTTGATCGATCTCATACCTGAAGAAAGAAAATTTTCAGATGCCTGTAGAAAAGCCTGTACATCAGAATTATCTGAAATTATTCTTTTCTTATCGGCTGGATTGGATGGCTTACAAGGCTTGGTTGGCATCTGAATTTTTGCCGACAAAAAAAAGGGAACTCTTTCCATCTATTGCAAAAGCAGGATTTTTGTTCTTCAATAATTCCTCTGACATGTACTTGATTTTAACAGTTTGGAACTGTAATTGATTTATGATATTTTGTATGTTGAAACTCTGCTAAAATACTTATGGTGCTCCTGGGCGTTACTTGCACTGTGTATTAATTGCCGGAATATTATCTTGGTTGTCCATCTAAATTTAACCTCGGTGAATTTTAAATTTTACATGAGCATATACCCTCCTTTGATGGAAGTGTTCCATCTGCAAGATTTCAACAAATAGGCTGAAACTTTGGGAGTAGATGCTTTTGGAGAAGACCCGCTTGCGAACGACAGAATAGAAAACAAGAAACATACCCCCTGCGATGTAGAGGAGGTTAAAAAAAAAAAAAACTATTATTAACCCAAAAGCCCGGTTCTTTTTTGGGCCTCCAGTTGGCCCGGCTCGTCAAATCTGCAGTCCGTGCCTAAATTATTATTGCTTGTCCAATGTCCAAGCGCTAGGTAATGTAACAGCTAAATAATATGGACCCAGTCATTATTTCAAGAATTTGGGGTTATTCTTGTCCTACCTCCATCCTATGGTGTGACAAAAATGGGATAACATATCTTAAGCAGGTGCAGACACGAAATCAAGCTTGTAATTAGCTGAGCGGTACACCAAATTATGTTCTATGATGTTTATTAGTTATATAGATTTTGATGCGTGCCAAAGCATTCATGTACTTTTTTTTTTTTTTTTTTTTTTTTATAATCGTGATATTTAGATGGACATGAGATCAGGCTTATGATCTGCCGAAAAGCACACGAGATTCATAATTGACGATACACTAGATTCGTAATAGGCAGGATATCCTCTACTTATAATTTACGTTTTATTTTCTCGTATTACCCTTGAAGCAGCAATTAGAATGGCTGGTATCTTCTTTTTCATTAGGAAGGATGGGGTGGGCTTGTACTTCTTTAGGCCGCTCAACTGCACCCGGTTTGTTTATTTAATAAAACATTGAACAGCAACAGTCTCATCACTCATCTACAGGATAGATTGATTTGAAGATTTCTATTTTTGGTAAGCGAAGACGGAAGTAGGGCATTCTTTAAGACTGTATCATTTATTCATTCGTGTGGGAAACTGCGGTTTCCTTTTCCTTAGATGTAATTATACTGGATAATGATGCAGAATTCAGGGGAAAAAAAAAAATCAAAAATTTGAAAAGAGCTCGGATAACAAAGCATTTAAAAGAAAAAAGAAAATTCGATCTTTAAAATATTTTTAAAATTTATTTATTTAAAAATAAATATGGGAGAGATAAAATGAATGAACAAGAGCAAAAGTTTCATCGCTTGCAAAGATATATGGTATCATTAATTTATAAGAGAAAATTTTCTTAAATTATTCATTTTCATGAATAAATCATGAAATCCATTCTAAGAATAATTGAATAGCTTGTTCTGTTTTGGGGAATAATTCAAAAAATTATTTGGTCAAGAGGAAAAAAATGATAATAAAAAGAGTTTTTAGCAACAAAATTACCATCGAACTTTCGGCCATTATTCTGTCTCCCTGGCACCACCCGTGAAAGGCTCTGTCTGAAGGTTTGGGCTGCGGTCCAGATAGAGGAGGGGAATGGGGGACCGCGTGGGTATACAATAACGAGTAAGGTGAGAGGTCATCTTCGTAAACCCTTCATTTTCTTTTCCCTATATATATATATATATATATATATATATATATATATAAAGCTAAGGCATGGTAGCATGGAGAGCCAAGGCATGACTCCTTGATATTTCACCTATAAATATTTGATCTTGGAGATCTCTTCAAATCATTTTTCGTTTCTTTCACCATTTAATTTAATATGTGTTTGCTTACCGCATATGTTTAACATCATCAATATATTATTAATTTATTAATCAATAAGTATTAAGAAGATAAGACATCTTATCTTAATACCGAACTATTCAAAAAAAAATAAAAATAAAATTATGATCAAAGCCTTCATCTTTTGAAATATTAATCAAGATGTTAGAATATATGTTGATGTTGAAGATAATATTTTGATATTCCTTGCGAGTTTAAGAATCAAACTTTGCATGCTCCATCATACCTGCAAAAGACAAAAGGCACGGCCTTCAAAGCATTGGGATCTCATCTTACACGGTGACAGATTTGATCCACGATGCAATTAAGCATGGTTGCTCTTTTGGATATCTTTCTTGACTCTCTACTCCCAAATCTTGCAGTGCATGAGAACAACATGGTGATGGCTATCAGAGTTAGGTGGTAATGATACCCCCTGCCCTCCAATTGGAGAGCAAGGGGACCCCCCGTGTTGGAAATTTGTGGCTTCCCCGATGACCGGTCCATGTCAATGCTTCCCTCCCTTTCCCAACCAACCCAACACAACCCATCATGATGCCTCCACCAGGCAATACCTCGAGAGGGGAACAAAAATAAAATGGCCTCCCAAATCTACAGGTCCATGGGTTCATCCCCTCAAATATTGAGGACCACCTTTTCTACGCTGTACAGTGTACCATCTGATCATCTAGATTGTGGTTTGGCACCTGTTGGTCGAAATAGTGTGATGTTCTGGTGGCTGCCTTGTGCTATATAAGAGGAGAAAGAGGTGAAGCTTTTCAACCTGAACTTATTGAAGTTGGTTTTTCTATTTCATCTTGGCATTTGCTGTCTAAGTTGCACCTCATGAAAGAAACGCTGAGGTATCTGGTAGGTGTGGCAGGACCAAGTGGCTTCGGCTCCTGCTCTACTGGAGAGCAAGTGACTCAAGATATTTCTTGTTCAATTCCTCCCAATCTAACTGCAATAATCACTGGTCTCTCTCTCTCTCTCTCTCTCTAATTAATGCATAGAGTTCGGTTCTTTACCTCAAGCTTCATCGATCCTATTTGTAGTCACGCATGATCATTTTCTTAATTTTGTAGCGACAAAACTTGGAAGAAATACTTTAAATTATAATTATTTGGTAAAATATTTCAAATCGACCGTGGGTTTGTATTTTATGCAACACAATGATATTATTTATCAAGGTTCATGTTCTGCTGTATGCTGTTTTCATGAATTCTCGTAATTAATTAATGGCTAACCATAGATTGCAATATTGCATATCACGAAGTACCATAACGCTGGATTTTTTTCCCACATGTTTTCAAATTCGATAATTCCGTTTGAGGATGATCAGAGCTAGATCGCATTGATTAGACTTTGGGTAATAGAGAAAAAGGCAAAAAAATAAAGATTTGAGTTGGTGATTCAACCAACCAGTACTTGTTTTTTCACTGGTTTTGCTAAAACAATATAGATGTTATTTGTTTTACGATGATGATAGGTGGAACATCGGGTATCGGAGCAGAGACAGCAAGAGTGTTGGCCAAGAGAGGGGTGAGGCTGGTGATGCCTGCGAGGAACCTAAAGAGAGCTGCCGAAGTTAGAGAGGGGATCCGGCGAGAGAGCCCGGAGGCTGAGATCATTGTGATGGAGATGGATCTGAGCTCATTTGCTTCCATCCAGGGATTTTGCTCGAAATTTCTCTCTCTCGGACTACCACTCAACATACTCATGTGTGTTCTTTCAAACTAGCGTTTTATTTAATTTTTGGCATTTTTAAGTTGCTCTTTTAAATCTTATATATATATTTAAATTTGCAGCAACAACGCCGGGAAGTTCTCTAAGAAGTTAGAGCTCACGGAAGACAAGTTGGAGATGACTTTTGCTACAAATTACTTAGGTAATCTTTCATGTCACTCTACATTGCATGCATGCCAGCCTTTTGCTTTCAAGGCATCCATATCCGACCTTTAGAAATGAGTGCCGTCTCTTAAGCTTCTCCTGGACGCGTGCATTTGGTTGTAGACTTCCAGTGTAGCCAAGTTTCACGTGTCACGTAGTTTGACCATGACATGCGCAAGGATTGCCGACATATCATCAGCAACGGCATGATGTTGCTGCGCCCATGGCACCCAACCCTCTAACTTGCTCTCTTCGTACGATGCTTGTGTCGATGTGGCGAGCCGCTATTGGTGGGTAAGGTGGGTCATGGTGGACACAGAGAATGGACGGGGCCCAGGTACAGGAGCTCCCATTAACATGTTCGAGGATCGCACGATCCATTTTCTATAGTTCTATCATGACCTAACGATCGGCCCAGAAGAAACTAATCGCTGTTTGAGGAGATAAAGACAGCTGAGCCACGTCCGTGCGCCACCGACACTAAAACTTGGAGTCTGAGCCAAGTTTCAGATTCTTGTTCTGGTGGGAGATGGACACCCCATGCAATGCAATTGGGATGTCTCCTTGCAGTCTGGCATGCACATGTGTGTATGGTTGTTGCAGTTGAGAATATGTGCTTCCAAACGATGCCCGGCCTGACTGCATGCAAAAGCGAACCACATATGGGACATAACATAATTGTCACAGAGAAAGTTGGTTCTAAATACTCTTACAAGGCTGTGGACCAAACTTTAGCTCCAGCGGAGTTCTAGCTGCGGGTTCTCGGTGCGAGGGAGTAGGGTAGGTTTGAGGTCGGATTAGGTCTAGGTTGAAGTTGAGTTAGATCTAACCTGAATTAGATCTGGTCTAAAACTTGGACCTGGATGTAATCATTCGTTTGGGTAAGTTTGCTCCCGGAGGTGCCTCTTCTGGGATTGGCCATGTTTTCAAGTCGAAGTTTAAAAGGCTAGGCCAATATTTTGGGAGTAATCTGGGTTATAACCGACCAAGTCTAGAGTTCCGGTTTCAATTTGATCGCAATACCTGACAGACAAGTGGAATCTAACTTTCTAATGCTGCGTGTAGTCAATTGGGTCAGTCGATGGGTGGAAGTGGGACCGACCAACGGCCAGATCTAAAAAAGATGGACCAGGCTCCGTTTTCGAGCCTAAAGGAGCTCGTATGGGCCTGAAATATCTCATCCTGGGCCGGGCTTGGGCTTGAGTTTTTAGGTCCGGGTTTAAGTTAGGCATGGCTTCTCGCAACCCAAGGTTGGAAGTTTTCAGTTTCGAACATTTTATCCTTTACCTTGTTCATGTAACCTAATCAATTTGTTTTGTTTTGTTTTTTTTTTTTTCAAAATAAAGGAAGAATGTCTCTCTTAATAAAAGTAAGAGAGGAAAACAGTTAACTTTATGAATGACTTTTCTTGAAATTATCGATAAAACATTCATTGCAGCGAGTGAAAATGACAAAATTAAAATGTTCATCTGGCATTTAATAAATATAATATTTCCGTTCTACTTTGAGCATTGGGTTCAAATTTCAATGTTCTACTCCAAGTTCTCAACTATTGCAATGTACTTCTTCCATTAAATTTTATAAATACATATAAATGAAAAATAGAAGAAAAATTGGTGCTGACTCTCAAATGTTAATTCCAAGCATTTTCATACATTTTCTGCATCGAAAGATGCTTGCCAGTCTTGCAACGAAAATCTCTATCTTGACTAAAATTTTGCAATTAACTCGTTATGTAATAAGTTGAAGAGATAGTAATTGAAGGCCGCACGCTGGTGCCACCTGAAAAGGTCTAGATAGGTCTTGTTCAGAGAATATTGTTACCAGAAAAAGAGACTTGATGATGGTTTTATCGTTAAATAAAGATTATATATTTTTCCTAAATTTCATGTCAAGAAAACCTCAAATGAATTCAGAATTGACAAAGGCAAAATAATGAGAAAGATGCAACAATAATTATAAGATAATAGTCCTAGATCTGTATCAAGATTTTATATGATAATTTAATTATGAAAAATCATAATATAGTATAAACAGAGTATATCAAGGGAAATATGTCAAACCATCACCATTAGGGCTTGAAAGAGCATGCTATGATATTTCAAGAAAACTAAACTATCAAAAGGCTTATGAGCTATCATTTTCAAAATTCTAATTTATCACTATCTTATTAAAGATTTCTTTTCTTTTCTTTTCTTGTAATAAAAGTATAATACAGTAGGCAAGACAATGCACCAAAAAAATTGTAGATGTGACTGACTCCAACATGTACTTGTGTGGGTGTTGAATATTTGGTACTCAGTTGAAATATGAGGAAAATAATTGTTGAAGATTGAGGATGCAAAACTGGTGATTTAAGTACTTTTTTTTAATATTTATTTCCAGGGCATTATTTGCTAACCAAAAAATTGCTAGAGAAAATGGTTGAGACGGCAACGAGAACAGGGATTGAGGGAAGGATTATCAATGTATCCTCGGTGGTTCACAGATGGGTGAAGAAAGAAGGATTCAGATTTTCAGACATGCTCAACCCTAAATTGTATGAGACTTTTGCTCATCTTAACATCATTTACTAACCTGTGTAAGAATATTGTCTAAGAAATCACCATGCATTGTTTAATTATTTAAATTATACAGTTACAATGGTACACATGCTTATGCAAGGTCAAAATTGGCTAATATAATGCATGCCAAGGAGATTGCAAGGCAATTAAAGGTATTTAGATCAAAATGTTGTTCATGTCATTTGCAAATACATTAAAATAACACATATTTCTACTTGGTCTGTTTTATTATTCGTTGATTTTTGCAGGCAAGAAAAGCAAAAGTAACCATCAATGCTGTTCACCCAGGAATCGTAAAGACTGGAATAACCAGGGATTATAAGGGCTTGATTACAGGCATGAACTAATTAATCCTAGATATTTAAATTTTGATGATTGATATGGTGTTAAAAACTAGTAAAATTAGATAATAGATCGACTTGCAGCTTCATAAAAATACTAAAATTTTATCTAGGTTGTGGAATTTGGACGAGGACATGTAGTGGCATTTTTTAAGCTAACAATGTTGTTTTTCTCTTGTATTTAGAAATAATGCCCGTGTTGTATGAGAAAAGGGGAAAAGAAACTTGAAACACTTAAGGCCCAAGTATTATCGAGCATAAAAGATCCAAAAAGATCGAGCATGAAGAGAGACAACTTTAGCAAATTAAAGGTTACAATTGAGAATAATGTAAGTAAAGGATGACAACATTTGTGAATTAATGGCATATGAATTTGGTTTTGGCGACGAATGGTCCATGAAAACAGTAAAAAAAAAATGCATGTTATAAATTTCAAAACTAGTTGAGCCTTTTTTTTTTTTGACTCTTTTATTTATTTTGATTTTTTTATAATAATGGAAGAAATAACAATTTCCTACAATAGGAAACACAAGCTGCTATATATATATAGTATATACAAATGTACAAATGCATGCACCTGCGTGCGCACGTCCACATTTTAGGAAACAAAGTTGAAACTTGGTAGTTCACAAAGAAACGTAATTTCAATAGAAACTTTTAATTACTCTTGGACAACTAACATAAGAACAGTTACTAAGACATATTAACGAATAATTAACATTATATTTTCTGGTCACCGTGAAGCAGATTCGCTGTTTTTCTTCGCATCGAGTCTACTTAAATCAGCATCTCAGGTTGGTTGTTAATATAAGGAAATATTAGTTATACTATTAGCATATCCTTTTGTTTTACTATTGATCTTGAATTGTATGAAGATATCTAATTACGATTCGATTTTTTTTCCTCCGTAGGGAGCCTCGACAACGTGCTATGTTGCATTGAGTCCACGTATGGTTGGCATCTCCGGAAAATATTTTGTTGACTGTAATGAAAGTTCATGCTCAAGTTTAGCAAATGTTGAGAATGAAGCACAAATACTTTGGCAAAAAACAGATGCGTTGCTTCACAAAAGATTGCATCAAGCATACAAATAAATCAAAAATAATTTTGTAATTTTATCCATACATGCATACATATACGAAGATTATTTGGATATATGAAAGTTCAAAAATTTGTACAAATACGTGTCATCCATGACATGGACGACAATGTAGAGATTAATGCAAATATTAAACATACATGCTTCACATGCCTATTCTTAGGGCAAATAAAATCCGTGGATGTGCATACTTGTGAAGTGGTATTGGTGGCACTTACGATTACATTGAGCTGATGAGATTGGATTGGACTATATGGTCAAACAGGATCTTGTGTGTTTTAATAAAATACTGAAACGCTCTCAGTTTTGCTTGAAAAAGATATACCAATATTTATATAGAGATATTAACGATAAACTAATGGAAATAGTTGTTTTATGGAAACATGAATGCCATGGTTTTCAAATCCATGTATTTTGTGCTCCTTGGTTTATAAGCTTTGATGATCAAAAGCCTTGTTGAGGTTAGAGTTAGACATGGGGCTAAGGTTGGGGCAACATTGAGGATACTCTGGGAGGAGATGAAAGTATAAGAAAGTGCACTCATCTAGCAAATTGCTACTGAACAACGATTGGATGAGGAGGGTGGGGTGGGGGGTGCAATGGGCGGGAGGATTGGTTAAGCTGATGGAAAAGGTGGTGGAGAAGAGAATTGAGGTGACCTTAACGATGGAGTTAGGAGAAGTTAGGAGGAGATGAAAGTGGACTAGTAGGTAGAGGCAAAATATGAGATAGAAACTAACCATCAATTAAAAAAGATGGAGTTTATTTAATATAGAGTTTGAGGTGCATGCTACAAACTTGGCGGGGATGATAGGCGCTTGGGTTCTTTCCATTATTTATATGTTAAAAGAGATGGTTTATTTGAAGGTCTATTATTTTTTGATTGAAATTTAATATATTTTTAAAAATTACTTATTTATTTATTAGATCATATTAATGTTGGAAAAGATGATAATTTCTTGAGATATACATTTTCTTAGTTTTAAAAATAAATTTATTTAAGATTTTTTGTCAAAAATTAAAAAAAAATATTATATAAAATTTTTATGTAATATAATGCATCGAATATGGAATTCGCATGGTACCCAACATGATAGCTTAGAAATATTCCGCAGCATGAAAATTATTAAACTATTCTATCATATATATTTGGGATCACTTAATAAAAAATTAGCATATTATTTATTATTGAAAAAAGTTCAATGTTATTGAAATTTGATGGAAAGTTTTGAATGAAAAAAACATATTTTAATCACTAATTACCAATTTTTGCTACTAGGAATATTGTTTCTGATAATTTTTTATTAGATGGTTTGAGATATAAGGTAGAACAGTCCTGACCAATGATTTGTCTGATCTCTCCTGTGACTCATGTTTAAAATGCGCCACGTGTCCTTGTGAACGGACGCTGATCTGTTGACATGTCAACGAACTGGTGGAGTTGGATTCGGTGATCCGGGTCCGAGCTCATAAGCCGGTCTGGGTCGGTTTTGCCCTGAATTAGGATTTAGGGTTCCCCTTGAGACGACCGCAAGCCCGTGACGCATGCCGCAAAAAAGGAGGCTAGGGCGAGAGCCGAACAAGCGCGCTGCGCTACGTACTGGTGGGCTTCAAATTGGGGAGAGTGGGGAGGGTGGAATTTTAGAGCTCCCGACGACGGAAGCCCCTGCAAGAAAGAAGGTCAGAGTGAGAGGCGAAGAAAGAAGACCGCCGTGATATGGGCGGGCTCCAAATCGGAGAGAAAGTGGAGAGGGTGGACGGGCGGAAGCTGAGGTACGAGGAGTTCGTGGAGAGGTACCTCAAAGGGAACCGCCCCGTGGTGCTGATGGGCCTGATGGACGCCTGGAGGGCCTGCTCCGATTGGGTCACCCCCGATGGCCGCCCCAATCTCCCCTTCTTCGCTCACCGTTTCGGCAAATCCCTCGTTCAGGTGGATCATCATCCTCTCAACCCCCAGCCCTCCCGTTGAGTTGCTCGCTTTTGTTTTCCTGTTTTATTTCTTCTCTCCTTTTCTCTCTCTCTCTCTCTTTTTTTTTTTAAAAAAAGTAATCTTTATCCAGTGGGTTTGGACTAGCTATGCTTCTTGGGGGTTTTTGATATTTGACACCAATCACCTTCAAGAAATTCATGTAACGGGACCTGTAAGGTGTGACCGTCATGTATGATGTTGTTTCTTGGGATAGATGATGACAACCACTACAAGAAAAGGGAAAAGAATCTATGGATAGAAAGAAGCACTGTAGGCTTCTTGGTGAAGGAAAACACAACTTAGGTGATGGGACAAAACATCCTCAATTTCATAAACAATCATCACCAGGTTCTTGCACTGATGTGCGCCCACACAAATATTGCTGTTTGGGGTCTAGTGTGATGGGATTTGCCGCAAAGTTTGCTGAATTGAAGAGCATCCTTTGAATAAAGGTGAGCACGAAATCCATGTTCACAACTGCCAAGTTAATAGACTCCAAACTTGCCAGTATCATGGATGAGGGCTCAAGAATGTGTTCTTGACAACGCATTTTGGGACCACAGGAAATAGTGAGCACCACGGAACACTTGTAAGTTGTGCTGATGTTTTTGAAATGATGACTCTCTGAAATTATAAGATGTATGGTTAGTGACAGGTAGGACACGTGGACAGGTTGCGTTTACATTTTGATTGTAACATTGAAAATTTGAAATCATATCCAGCCTTTTGCAAGCATAACTTTCCTACGGTCATATCTGAACTAAATGTAGCAGAATTTTGGCTACGTTCTTTCACAATCCTAAGTAGGTATGATCTTGGATCCTTTTAAAGGACTGCCTACATTTGCAACAAAACTTGTGGATGCTAGGTTACTTAAACTCTGGTGCAACATTGTCAGTCAGACAACAGTTCCTGTTTGACGCTATTTTGATCGTGTCTTAACCCATTTTTGTTATTAAATGTGAATAACTTTTAACTATCCTTGATAGAGGGTACATTGATTTAATTTTGATTCACTTGATGAAATGAATGCCACACTGGATCTCATTATCTGGAAGAAATATTCCCTTTGCCTTAGATTTTCTATTTTATTCACTGACAACTTTTTTTTGTGTTTCCTCTAATATCTTTGACTGACCAGTACTTTCATACTGCAGCATCATTTTGTATACACAGTATAATCAGTCTTCAGCAATTAAAAAATGCGCTGCTCTGAAGTGATTGTTGTCGACACTCATTTCAAGCTCCTGTGCTATATATATCATTTTGTTCTTGCAGGTTGCCGACTGTTGTACAAGAGACTTTACAGATCAAAAGAGACTTGAGATGTCTGTTGCAGATTTCATAAGCCACTGGCTTGGTCTTTCTGTGGAGAAGTGCACTAACGACTTAAATGGCAGCGAGAAAATGGGTTCCTTGCTATATCTGAAAGACTGGCATTTTGTCAAGGTGAGATGGAAGTATTGTTGCTTGCTTCTATTCTAATGTTTCTTCTGATACATGAACAAACAAGAGGCACATAATACACACTCAAAAATGATACAGTTGCATGATCTATTTTTTTGAGACTTGTTTAATTATGTGCCTTATTTACATAAAATCTAACTGATGATGATGCACATAAGAAGTTAGCTTAATAAAAATCATAGTGCCTCAGCCACAACCTTAGGCCAGAATTCTTATCCCATCAGGTACACATGATGGGCATCGAAAATCTGTTGATGATTTTTGGGAGAAGAACGACAAAAAAAATTGAGGGGGGGGGGGAGAGAGAGAGAGAGAGAGGAAAAAGGGGTGCTGGTTCCTTATTCAAGTGAATTGGCTATGGCATCAAGGTTCTATTCGAAATAGGAGTCTTTGACAAAGAAGGTGGGGATCACCAAGATATTTTTGAAAGGATGATATGGAGGACTTGCAACCATCCATCTAGGGTATCTATACAAGGAAAGAGAGGATAAAATCAAAGATTTGGGAGGATATAAGAGGCATAATGATGTGAGAGCATTGGAAGTTCTAATTTGTGTCATTATGTCAGTGGTGAGGTTCCTACATGTCAAGAGAAGTTACCAAGTGAAACTTCTTAATGATTTTATATCATTGTCTGAGTTATTAAGTGAAGGGTGTCATGGGTTATAGAATAAGAAAACCAAGATATATTTGTTTATTAATCATAAGAATCATTTAAAGCAGTATTCTATGAGTGAAAAGTTTCTCTTTTTTTCTTCTATAAATGTGTTAGAAATCATAGCAACGGCCAATAGGTTGTAATATGAGATGATATTCAACATGTATCTCTAGTTTTCATTCTATCTTCTTTCAAAAGATATCCAGTACCCTCTTCTTTCTCTAATCTTATATATCTTTTTTTCTCCTCTTCCTCCTTTTCCTTTCTCCTCTTTGACTGCTTTACCGCTTTTCTTTGCTTTGTCTTTGTGTACTTCCTTCCTCTTGATATGGGAATTTTGAGTCTATTCCTCACCAATCATCTTCACAAGTTTTGTTTGGTGAATCCACAGGTGTGAATCACTGACTACTCTCAATATCACTGAACATGGTCTTAGAACATTGGCTTCCTTTTGTTCGCAAATTTCCAAACAACAATATTAGCTCCCAAGAGCATGCTTTACTATTTTGGGCAAATAATGGAGTTAACAGAATTCCTCCACTGAATGATTTTTCTAGCAGTTTATTTGATAAAATTTGGTATTCATTGAATTGTCCATGTAATGTTTATTTATGATATATGCATTTAGTGGCATGAAAGAAACGAATCAAAACCTTATAATTCCTATATTTTTCCATTCATGAATCAAATAATTTAATGGCTGTGGATTATTTGTGCTTCTCCTTTGTATGTGCATACATATTCTTGATATGCCTTCCTCGCGTGCCACGTCAATTGGGTATTGCAGCATCAATTTCTTAGGGAAAATTATTGGTTTATATGCTGCATTTGGTAGCCATTCATGATCACTTTTTGCTGTTCGAAGTATGTGGCATAATATTTCATGTTTTTGTAGTTGATTATTATTATTATTATTATTATTATTATTATTATTATTATTATTATTTTGTGCTTGGCTTGTTGGTGCATGGTTTCCTTTGTGAACATGTCTAGGGTTTTGAAAATTTTTGGTCTGGAGTCATCTTTTAGTTGCTATTCGATCCAGAATTATAGCAAATTCAGACAGCTGCCCTGAGGATAAAATGCAACTTAATATGAGGTTTAGAGACATAGGAAGTGAGCTCCGCTTCTTTAAGTTTTTGGTGTCTGTAATAGGACTATGGCCTGATGATTTGTGGAGTTAGCACACCAAAATCAATATATTGTGAAGTGTGTTCATCTGAGAAAGGAACAGTTTTCATCATGCAAATATGGATTGCTAAAGTCCACCATATTGCTGCAAAAATTTTCTGCCTGGTCGGTTGGAACAGGTGGTCGACAAACTCTACGGTAAACCCTTTTACATGAGTTATGCCACATGAAATTCCGCTGGTGGTCTCCCCAGAAGCATGAGATTGATAGTTGTGTGAGTGGTCTACATGAGTTGATTCCTCCTAATAGACATCATAAGGGAAGGAAGTTGATTGAGGCTGGACAGACGTATCGAATCAAGGTTGGGGATTTTGAAGTTTGGCAGCTTAATGAGTTCTGGTTGGGCGTGATATTATCGCGGATGCTAATTTTTGTTATATGTATCTAAGTGGGAAGGTTTAGTTGTCAATAGAAGTTACGACATGCACTGTCTTAATTATTCTTCATGGTGATGGTCTTGAAGGGAGTCACTAGGTGTAGTTGTACTGGCACTCATCGAATGGGAGTCCAAGAGCTGTAAGTTTAGGTCAAAAATCAGGCCATCAAAGATTAAAGTAGTAGTTGTAGAGTCATAATTTTCTTTGATTTTCTTTCATAAACATGTAAGCCATGGAGATGGACGATGAATGGTAATTTGCAATTATGAGTTGTTTGTTACTTCTCTCTCCCCCCCTCTCTCAGTATCTTACCACCCTTCTCCTCTTTCTCCAATCTTGTTTCTCTTGTTTTTTCCTATCCTATCCTACCCTCTACCATTTTCCTCTTTCTCCACTCTTTCTCTATGTCTTTGTACCTAGATGTGCATGTGCATGCGGCATGCACATAGGTATTTGTGTGTGTATGCATCAGTGAGCATGTGTATATGCATACATGGGGCATGTGTTATTTATGATATGTTTTATGGCCCATTTAATATATAAAATGAGGTGATAACTTGCACATTAAATGATAAAAATTGTCACTAAATGAGCTTATTTAAGTGTTATTATATTTGAATGAGGAACAATTTGTCATAGCTATTATACCTCAATCTGAACATCAAAGAGGCTAGTGGATAAGAGGGATAAGAGGGAGTAGAAGGTACTAAACCAAGTTATTTCACCCTTTTCCAACCAGACGCTCACTGAAACATTTGGGTGAAATCACTTTTCAGAAGGGCAGAATGGGTATTTCTGAAAAGTTGGTAAACAGTATTTTGCCTTCCAAACTCATTTGCTCCACTTAACACAGAAATAAATTACTCCACCATGTAGGGTGGAGTAACTTATTCCAGGGTACACAGAAGTTGCAGTAAGTTAACCAGTTTACTCCAGGATAACTTATTCCACTTCTAAATGTAGCTTAAGCCTTATGTCTCTTTTTAATTCTTGTTATCTCACCATTTTGTGTTAAATTTCAGGAGTACCCTGATTATGTTGCCTACACAACTCCAGCCTTCTTCAATGATGATTGGCTCAATCTGTATCTTGACAGTCATTATATCCATCGGGATTCTGATATTCATCATGATAAAAATGAAATTAACTGTGCTGACTACCGCTTTGTTTACATGGGGGCAAAAGGTATACATGATGTTGCTATTTTTTTCTTTTCTTTTTCTTTATGTGGGTGTGTGTTTTTCTTTAAATAATCATCTGAGGCAGTTTATGCATGATTTGATCAGCATATGAATCTTCTTGACATATAAGCTTAGCCAGACCCTTGTTAGATCAATAGAATCTTTTATTTATAACTATGCCACTACAATCTTTTTTTAGGTACTTGGACTCCTCTCCATGCTGATGTTTTCAGATCATACAGCTGGTCTGCAAATGTTTGTGGGAAAAAGCAATGGCTCTTTCTACCACCTTCACAACGTCACCTTGTCTTTGATAGGTACTCTTGGATTCACTAAGTGGCTATTCAGGATTATTGAATTTCATTTGAGATAAGCTTTATGTTTCAAAATTGGCTGATGGTTTTGACAGTAAGAGCTATGAGTAGATGGAATATAACTTTACCAACGATATGGAAATTTGCCAGTTTGGCAAGACTTCATATTTTTCCCTTGTTAATGTCGGTAAAAATCGAATTCAGTGTAACTGTATATCTGTTTTAAATTGAAAAAACTAAAATTAAGCCTTGTAACTTGATTCTCATTTGTGAAGAAGCTAGCCTTTGTTTAGTGTTTCGGTAGATTACTCGGAAGAAATATAATCTATACTTTATACTGACCTTTATGCTTTGTTTGGTATGAAGGATGGATTGAAGGAAGAATAGATGGAAGAGAAAGGAGGGATAAGGGAGAGAAAATATGGAAGGATAGATAAAAGTGATTTTCTATGGATAAGGGAGAGAAAATATGGAAGGATAGATAAAAGTGATTTTCTTCTCTGTTTGGTATAGAAGGAATGAAAGGAGGGATGGATAATATTTATATACTAAGCTATCCTTTCAAAAAAAAAAAAAAATACTATCATCAATTTATTATATTAATTTATACTAAATAAGTAAACAATATATAAACTTATAATCATTATAATCTATAATTATATAAAAAATTATATAAATATTTAATTTAAGTTTAGTTTAATTGAATAAATAATTTTATAATTAAATTATTAATGAATTAATTATATAAATAACTAGCTAATTTATAATTTAATTTAATAATTAATTTCATTAATAATATAAATAATATCTTAATTTATAATTTAATTTAATAATTAATTAATACTACACAAATAATTAATTAAAAATAGTAAATAAAAATAGAGAAATTGAAGATAATTTTAGTTATTTAATTATAACTATCGAAATTGTGTACTAAAATAAAAATAATTAGTAGTAAAATTTAATAGTATATGATTAATAGTATATATAAAAATAATATGAATGAAAAAATAAAGAAATATTATAGTTTTATCAAAAATTAATAAGGGGTAATTTTGTCAATGCAAAAATCCATCCATCAATGCTCCATCCATCCTTTCTCGTATCCTCTCAAATTGGAAGGATGCAAATTAGTAGGCCAGGATGGATGGAGAATTCTACTTTTTCATTCATCCTCTCTGTAACTTTTTGAACCAAATAGTGGATGGAGGCTATCCATCCTTCCAATCTCATCCATCATTTCTCTCATGACCCCAACCAAACATTGGGTTAAATCGGCCAACAAATCATACTAGTCAATTCACTGAAGAATGTGTTTGAGTTGGATATGGTTGCTGGTCCCGTTAATATACATAGGTTGATGTTATTTGAGAGAAGTGGTGCATTGCTGATGCCCAATTCACTGGCTATAGTTGTTTTTTCCTTTCCTTTCGAGCGATAAAAAGAATCAGGTGTTGAAATTCTTGGGGCCTAAAAACTATTGGAAGCCTCAAAATGCCTAATGCTTCATATTCTTCATCTGTTCATGGTTCTTTCAATAATTTATGCTTTGTGGATGAACCTATGGTTCTTTCAAGAAGCTAGAGTTAACACCAATGGTATGATTACATTGCTTTCAAGTTTCCATAACATGTGCTGCATACTGAGTGGCTAGGACGATGCACTTGCAACATTTTTCTTTCATTCTTTTGAGTAATGTTGATGTCAGAAAGCACATCATTCTTTACCTTTTGAGCTTGAGTTGACCTTTGGCAACATTGCTAAACATGTCAGAGTTGTTCATTAGTCTTTGTAGTTTTGCGATTTCTGTATCTAAGGGATATTTTGTAGCATGTCTTCAATGTGTACTACGTTTATTGGCTTATTGTTTAGTTTCTATGAAGTCTTTTGAACCCAAATAACCTTCCAATTCTCTCCAATTTATCTATTAAGAAGTTCCACAGCATTTGCTAGCTAAGCATGGTAGTACATTATCCACTAAGATTGGCTTTAGGTGACCATGTTTTCATAATTCATGTAGGCACTTGAAATACTCGGTGTATAATGTTTATGATGATGTTTCTGAAACACAGTTTCCTGGTTTTAAGAAGGTAATACACCCTTTTATTTTGCTTGTCTAATTTCTATTTACCAAAACATTGATTGTGAATCTCAAATGCAGACTATTTGGTGGGAGTGTATTCAAGAACAAAATGAAATTATTTTTGTGCCTAGTGGATGGTATCATCAAGTTCATAATTTGGTAAGTTTAACATAGATTTATTATATCTCTTGCTTGAATGAGGTATTTGTATAACATGATATTCTAAATCTTACATTCTAAAGGTGTTTATTTTTTCTCATCTCTGACTTACATCCATTCCTCTGTGGTGATAAAACCTTTGGTCCATAGTTCTTTCAGAAAAGCATAACCGTATGTACAATCATAGTTGGAGCACAACCATCAAGTATTCTTTCTTGGCAAATTGTTCCTCTAAATGGTTGCTTTTCTTAGAAGGCATACTGAAATTAATTACCTATTGCTAATGAATGATGACCATAATGTAATTTTTGCGATGTCGAAGCAAATGGAGATAATAGCCCATTTTATTTGCATTCTGTAATTATCAATTGGATGAAGTGGAGAGATGCTTTTGGGATACAATGTGGTCAACACATATTTTGGTAACTTAAGGGAAAAATTTGTAAAACAGTATTAAGGTTTTCAATGTTGTATGGCTCAAAACTTTGGTCAATAAAGATTGTTGAGGAAAGTAAGTTGTCAGTAGCAAAACTGAGAGTATTGAAATGATGTGGGGTAAAACTATGAAGGATAGGGTGAAAAATGAGTACGATAGAGTGGCTGTTGGAGGTGCACAAAATTAAGGATGAAGTGTTGGAGAATCAATTTAAATAGTATGGGCATGTAAAATGGTTTGAGGGGTTCTTGTTATGGAGAGTTAGTTTAATTTCTGTTTAGGTTGACAAAAAAGGAGGGAAAGACATAAAGTAATGTGGGTAAATGTTTTAACATTTTTTATGCCTATATCTTCTATTGTAGCAATACAGAAATTTCCAGATACATTTCATTTTCAAATTTCGTATTTTGAATCTTATTTAGTAATTTTTCTTATTCCTATTCTCCTTGTCTTCCTAACAGCAGTATTTTATTTGATCTTGTATCACAGGAAGACACTATATCTATAAACCATAATTGGTTCAATGCTTATAACCTTTCTTGGGTGGTGAGTAGGACAAACATTCATTCATCTATATCAGACAAATTACTTGAAAGATTTGGAACATGTCTTCTGCCTCACAAATTCTATTTCATATTTAGTGGAATTTGCTTGTTGAAGACTACAATGTGGCCAAGGAGTACATAGAAGACATCCGAGATATCTGTGATGAGTTTGAAAGTATCTGTCAGCGTAATCTTGCAGCCAACACAGGTACGGCATAAAAAATGTAGATGATATATGAAAAGTAAGGGATGTTGGAACTTATTAATTATTTTCCTTATCTTCACTTTCTTTTGTCAGGCATGAATTTCTGTGATTTTTTTATCTTAATTACACGATTTGCACTGGCCAACATGATCCAACTGTACCAACTTAGAAATGAGGAAGATGCCCTTTCCAGCTCATCAAACAAAGCTCATCATTTTATAAGCAACCTTGTGTCTATACGTGCAGTAGCCTCCAAAATGAAATCATTTGAGGCCTTTACTGGTGAATATTTAAATAGCTGCTCTGTAGAAAATCATAGTGCCTTCTCTGATGTTAAGCAAATTTTGGAGGAGAAAGACTTCCATGAGCTCTGCGTGGCATTGGTAAGGGCATATGAAACTACAGATGGCCTATGGGAACAAAAGTTTGAAATAGGGAAGGCACCACTATGTCCGAGGGACAGCTTGTTGCTGAATTGCTCAAGAGCAGATTGTGGGATCCAAAATTTTGTTACAGCTTCCAGTTCTCAGATAAGTGGTCCTGAAGATTTGATTAGATTGATTGAACATGCTGTCATAAATAGTAGAAGCACTTCTGGTAACTTCGACTTGATGTCTGAATGGTGTGAGCCATGAAGTCAGCTAGAAGTTTAACCTTGCTTTGCAGCATGCATCTTTACCGGGGGATTTGGCTTCCATCTCCTCCAGGGAGGTCAAAAGCTATTTCAACAAAATGAGTTCTTTTAACGTGTTCTTTAGTTTTATACAGCAGCCAATTCCAAGACCAAGGTCTGTGTCTTTGCTGATCATAATTTTTTCCATGTTATGCCTGGTGGAGAGCCGTGCAATTTATTGAAGTTGTTTCTTGGTTCTCTTTCAGCAGTTAGCAGGGTTTGTTAAGGTTTGGCATCTTTATCTCGCTGCCAATGTTTTTGTGAAGGATTCTGCAGCGTCAGTCTGGAGAAAGCTCAAAGTTGGTTAAGATGCCACCAAGGGCCTGGTACCATATTGGACTTTTATCACATTATGAACTCATTAAGCCTGCATGCATGATATAATTTCTGTCACCTGGCCCAGTGAAATCCTGGCTGTATGACATACAATTTTCTTGCTTATCTTAAGAGGCTCAATGTGCTCTCTTCTTTTGCCAATCTTGGTCTCGTTTTTCTTATTTTCCCTATACAAATCTGTCTGTATTGGACTCGCTTTGCAGATTTCAATTATATGCTTTCGACTAAAAAAAAACGAAAAACTAAAGAGCAGGGTTCTGGAATATATTGCTCCGAGCTTTCTGGGTTCTTGAGAACATAATTCTGAAGAACTCATATAACTGGTAGTTCACGGCCTGCCTTACCAGAACCTGATGATGGTTTCATAATTTCATTACTGGATCTGTGAAATATACAGCATTTGAAGAAGTTTTTGCTATCCTAAATTCACCGGCAGAGAATGAAGAGGCATTCGAGAATCTGCAGTGACGAACCAAACGAACCACTTCCCTTATGTAAGTCTTTAAAGCAATCGATCGTAAAACACTTCTGTTCTCCGCAAAATGCTTTCTTGCCATTTTTGTTTTGCATGGATAATTCTATCACCATTTGCTAGCGAGCAACACATTAGCCTCATATCTCTATAGCCTTTAAATTCACAACACATTTGTTGTGAATTTAATGAATCAGCAAATATTTGATATCATTTAAATTTGACAACCATGAAAAATAATGGAGCAACTATTAATTTAGAGCCTCAGATCTCAAGTTCTTAATAAAAATCTAATATATATATATATATATATATATGAAATATATGATAGCAAAAATTGAGAGAAAGTTTTTTAGCATTTAAAAGTATCCACGTAAGTTATCAATTCTTATTTATAAATGTTATTTAGATATAAATTAATTTTTTCTATGCAATATGTCTGGATTTTTTTACCTGGCAATTTTTAAAGCATTAAAGTTTAATTTTAGATTATTAAACGACCACTTATGTGAATTAAATTATATTATTAAAGTATGGTATTATTGTACTCATTTATATATATAGTTGATAATATAAATTAACATTAAAAATTTATGTAGATATTATTTTATTATTTATGAATAATTTTTTAAAATCTGATCGGTTCTAGAATTCATGCATAACATGCTCAAAACTAGTTTTTCTTTATACTTATGGTAAATATGCGAATTCATACCAAGATTGTAGGAGGTGATGCATCCTATTTTTGCAATGTAACAATTTGTTACACTATTTATATTCCATGCCCAGCACCTCTAAGGCCTATGCATTTATTATTCCATATTTCCACCACATCTATAAAACCATAAGATCCTGATCCAGATCCAACCTCATCTAATGTACCCGCCGATCATGACGGGCTTCACTTTGTAATGTGTTTAAAAGTGATGTTGCATGAGCGTTAAATTTCTTGCTATCGTAATACACAGTTGTCCTGATAGCTTGGTTGAGCCCAATATCCACATTAGGTTTGGAGAGAGAGATATAATGTGGCAGGTTTGGTGAGAGAGATGGTACACAAGAATTTTGCTTTGATGGTCTTCAGAAACCGTAGCTGCTGGCGGGTTTTGCAAATATTTTTGCCCCTCCCTCCCCCTCAACCTTTTCACATGGGATTGCATTATGTTTCTACAAGATGAACAGTTGCGTTCAGCTATTTACTTGGTAGATTTATGAACCATAGGTATTTCTTCATTAGAATACGAAAGTGAAAGAATAACTGCTTGAGACGAGGGAGAAGAAACAAGAGTCTGTTATATAGGATTAGAGCGCCTCAAGTCTTGTTATGATGACAGATCTATACGTATATGATTCCAATCCCAGGGAAAATTTTAGTTTCTAAATGACTAGATGTTGAGGAAAAAAGAATCCGAGTCCGAGGAAAAGAGAAAAGGTAAAGCCACAATCTGAAGTGTGTATAGAACCACCGTATCTTTCCCAAAATTTACATAGGGTGTACAGTAATCAATCGGAGACAAGAAAGGTGGGAAATAGAAAAGAAAAAGATAACATTTTTGTTAGGAAACCTAAAGAATATATAAGAACAATTAAGCAACCTTCCCTCCTCTTAGGGGGGCAAAAAAAAGAGAGCAAAAGAGAGAACAATCTCTTCCATTTGTTCACGGGCATCTCACATTTCTTCCTGGGCCTCCATAATAAAAATAATGTCCCCACACACTGTTGGTCCCTCCTTGTATATCGTAGCAATCCGGATGATCTGCGAGGACCCGAAGGTTTTGCACCGGTATCAGGCTGTTGTCCCAATCAACAACTTGTAAATTCCGGAAGTAGGATGCCTTGCCAAAGCCTTCGTGGGCAAAATGGCCGCTACCCATTTGGGTTGATGTGTGGGAACCTGATGCCTGGGTGTTAACGATCTCTCCTCCAAATTGCACCATGCTTGCATGTTCTGCTAGGTGACTGAACAAAAACGATGGCCAGTAGCCTACCAACAGGCCTGATCCAAATTCTAGCCACCAATTACCATGGTTTGGATCCTGTACATAACAATTAAAAAGGATATTACTCCTTATTCATCGATCATAATATTTTTGAAACTATGCAACACTTCTAATTTCTTGCAAACTTTTGATTGCTAGGGTGGACCACTCAACATGCTATTTCCAGAATCATGAATTATTTCAAATATTATAAGAAATTTGATAGATTGCCGATAAGTTATTTGGAGTCGTTGTATTTTCAAATTGATGAGCTGGTGTACTGTCATTCGATTATCTTCTTGGATCATGACGCTCCTTACCTTGTCATTTTAATTAACCTTGTATAAAAATATATCGTTTATTCGATACCCATTTCCATTTTTGACAATATTTTTATTGCTAATTGTTACAGATACTCTCAGGATTTTCGTGAATTTTCACAACTTTCATGAATCCAATTATTTCGTACTAAATAATTCTGAAATCGGCGCTATTGTCCTGATACACCCACACCGTTCTCTTAGAAAATTCTAGCTATTGTCCTCACTCTGTGCATTATAACACTTTTTATTAAATTCTTTTCTGTATAATATCCTTTTCTGTAGAGAAGTGATCAAAAGCATCAGATTATCTCTTTATTCATTTCTTTCTGGAAGCAGTATTAGAAATAGAGATATCTGACCAGGAGAACCATTAAAAAACTTTTAGAAAATGCTAATATTATATAAGATTCGCCTTTTTTTTTGGAAAAAAAAAAAAAAAAAAAAAAAAAATCCAACACCTATCACTCTGCTTTTGTTGAAATGTCTACGTCCTGGATTAGCTATATCTCTCGAGCAATTCCCAGTTTGCTAAGCTGTCACAAAAAGCCATTATATATAGACAAGCCCAACAGGAAAATGGCAGGCTCGGAGGCATGAACTCCACGCCCATAACGCCACAGGAAACGTCCGGGCATCATCCTAGCTTCAGCCATCATCACCATCATGTGAGCAAATGGTGGACCCCGCAGTTTAAAGTAAAGCTGAATCCATTATTATTATTATCAATATTCAGTTTGCGTCCTCTCCGAGAAGACCTCGTTTTTTTATGCATGCGGTGCACCAAATAGTTTTTGAGGTGTTTGCATAGGGGCTAAATGATGAAGATGGCCATGCCACCATAGCTGATGGGCTTGGAATTTCTTAATAACAATCGCTCAATTCTTGGATATGAACGGCACGGTGCATTTGTCAAATATGTGGCCTGCCCCCACCCGAATTGCACTGTTCCATGGTTTGAACATAGCTGCCTGCTAATATATATATGCATGCTTAGTTTCATGGCGGTATCAATGATTGCACTCGATGTAACGATGGATATTTAGACATACTTCGATTTTAGTTATTTTTGAGAGACAGGTGGATTTTCTTTATTTTGAATAGTCTGAATCTTAGTTTTTGTACAGGCTGGGCCTGATATGTCTATGAGGGATCCTAACATTATTTCTAAAACAATAATTGACGAAAAATTTTATGGTTTAAATAAGTTATATATATATATATACACACACATATTTATTTTAATATGTGTGTTTTAAAAGGAATCAATTTGGTCGATTTAATTTAATTTACCTTCCAGACCAGCAGACTGATATCGAACTGCCCACCATTATACGTTGACGTTGGGGAGATTGCCGCTCCAATAGCGATCCTGTTGTTTGTTTGGATGAAACCCGAGCATAAGAGGTTGTAGCATCCGGTAGTTTGGTATGCATCCGTCTACACCATTGAAGTGATCAGGGTGAACAGTGATGTCTATTTGGTTGGAACTTTTATGTTAAGATTTTTTTTTATCTCTACTTGGATAAAAATCTAAGTAACATACAAAGAGACTTTATTGGTTCAAGGACGGGAGATGGCCTTACTGTCCAATAAGTGAAGAACCTTGGAGCATTGTCTCCATACAGCTGTGGACTGACCTGAGGAGGAAGAGAGAGAGAGAAAACATCAGCTGGCAATGTTTAGTGTCAGGGGATGGGAAAGTTACTGACGAAGTTAGAGGAATCTCAGTGAACAAAGTTTCAGTGGAAGGGAAGGGAAATGGATTTCCCTTACTCTAGACTCAGCTAAACTTGCATGCATTAAGCTATTTGAAGACATTCAAGCTTTCTTTTCCTCATATCAAAGGAGAAAGAAGAAAGACTACTTTTTCTTTTCGAAAAAATGACAATTAGTGGTTTCAGTGTGTGGACTGGAACTTGTCCTATGGGTTACATCTATTTATTTTAGCATCCAATATTCTTGCTTTAATTCTTGGGATGACTTATCCTCAAAAATCTGGACCTGTGGTTGGTCTTTCAATACATTTTTTAAAAAAATTGACAATAAAAGGTAATTATGAGAAGTTAATGTTGTTATGGTGGCTCAAAAGTAGGTAACAATATTCTTTCAGAAAGACAGAAAAAGGAAAAGAAGAAAAAAGAAAAGAAAAGAAATAATAATTTAACAGTGATCATTGTTGCCTCTTTGCATGGATGAATACTTGAAAGAATAGAAACATAAAGGAGAGTCATTATACAGGAATTAAGTTAGATCTACATTTTTGCACCTGCCATCCAGCTTCAATGGTGTTGAGATCATGGCCAAAGGATCCAGAGATGACCCATATCTGTGATAAGCTGAACTCAGTTGGGCTGGTTACCCTCGGTGCCCATACATTTAGGCTTGCTTTTGCTCCGTAATATTGATCTCCTACCACATACCCGACTGCATGCTGTAACCAATTGGAAATTTATAAAGAGGCTGAAATTATGTAAGGGGGAAGAAAAAAGTGCACTTCAAATACCCATCTGATGTAAGTTTCTGAAGGTAGAGAATTGGCCAATGTGGAACTTAAAACTATTTCTAAAAAAGGAAAATTACAGCCATAACAAGTCGTGGCTCAAAGAGGTCAACTAGAAGCTACAAGGATAAAAAGTAAAATGCATCATTTGTCTTTTTCTTTTTTTTTTTTTTCAAAAAAAAAAATCCCTGAAGCTTTTCTAAATGCAAATTAGGATATTTCTCTTCACCATTTCTTGCATAGTACGGATTAACCTCATGATGTTCCAAAAATAACTTAGGGGAATAAAATAAATGCCAAAAATTGACTACTCCTTAGATTTATATTTCCCTTTGTATGAAAAAAACTGTGCAAGTGGTTTACTCTTCAAATAGTTTCCATGTTGGAGGTTATTCCTTTCATGTTATAAAGATAGCATGCCTTACATTACAAGAGTTCAAGTTTGATTCTAGAAATAAATGGAGGGGCTTATTTTGTTTGAGCATTCTCTTCACATTAGACTACCACTGATGCAGTCCTTTAGTAAGGAAAATATACCACGAAAATCTGCTTTAAAATGCACACTTGGCCTTCTGTTTATAGGACAGAAAAAAATCCAATCCTTTTGGATCGATCAATTAAAGTCTATCTAAAATCATTTTAATGACCTGAGCAAAATTAACTGACAACAGCATAGCCATCAACCCATTTACTTAGACTAACCTCATGGCTGCTACTCTCAGAATCTCGCCTTAGTCTTGCCGCCAGCTTCCTACCAAACTTCTTTACCGAACTGGCTCGCAAAACATCTTCTTCCTTTGTTCTCCTCACTGGTATCGTTCCATCGGGACATGATTCGCCCGAAATCCTCCATAATTGAAAGCTTTCATCAACCAGTGGATTAGTAAATCTATGGCCTCTGGGTCTTTCTGGTGGATCCTGCAAACAATGGATTCAAAAGGAATAATTCACAACTACTCTAAGAGCACACATATAACTTCAGAGTCCAATTAATTCTACGGAGAAACGGTAGATAAAATTTTGACTACCATAGGTTTCAGTCCTTTAAGTCTGGGATGATCAAATGCTGGCTGAAGATGTGATGGAACACAATCTATAATATCACCATCAGGACTCTGTCGAATGAATTAATTCCGAGTTAAACGATATACTCAAATGAAATAATAATAATAATAATAATAATAATAATAATAATAATACAAGAGAGAGAGAGAGAGAAAGAGAGAGAGTGAAAAGAGGATTTGAATGTTGGAGAGGATGCCTGAATTGTTTTCATAGAAGGCTTGTTAAGCCTTTTGAGAAGAGCTCTCATCCTCCTAGACTTCAGTAGCTCTTTGCGGGGTCGGAATGTGTTGTTTGCCATAGATTCTGAGAGGACAGGGCTTATAGAAGCAAGAAGAAGAAGCCCAAGAGAGATGGCAACGACTGGAACAGGAGTGCAGCAGCTAGAAGCCATTGCTGGGGAATTTTTGGAGCTGCGGTCCTCGTACTACAGCTGTCTGTATCCTTGCACAGTCACGTGATTGTTTTCTTCTTGTGATATGATCACTTGGCTCTCCTTTCTGTTATTGAGAATCTCTCTTGTTTTTGTCCAAAGAAACAGTACTTCCATCTCGAAACAAAGTCTCGCTTCAGATACATTAACTAACCATTCATGGAATTCAACTTGGCATAGCTCTCACCATTACCAAAGCTTGGAGGTCACCTCAAAATGACAAAACACCCATTTCCTCTCCTTGTATTGTGTTCTCTCTCCCCTTTCCTCTCTCTCTCTCTCTCTCTCTCCCTCCTGGTCAGCTTCAAAAGAGCATGGTCATAGGTTCTGACAGTCTTAGCTCTCAAGCATGAGGTAACAAAAAAATTGGGTTGGGCATTCCATGATACAATTCTCTCCATGTGGCCATGGAAGGGGAGTAATGAATAGGGTGCGCCTTGGAGAGACACTTTCATATCTTTTATTTATTTATTTCTCAAACCATGAATTTTATAGGTAGGTAAAAAATAAAAAATAAAAAGGTTCTCAGGCATTCAATACAAATTACAAGGCCCACAACTTTAGCTTTTCTCTTCTTTTCATTTCTTTTGCTTAGGGTTCTGTATGTCCATGCTGTTGGGTCTCTCTTCTTATTCCTTCCTTGGCCTTTAAAGGGGTCAATAGACTTGATCCTGGGTCTCCCCTAGCTACTTATGCCACCTTTCTCCGTTCCCTAGATGTTCTGTGTCAGATACCGCGGTTCGGTAATTTCAAATAACTAAACAAAGGTAATTCACTTTTGATTTTCCAACGAGAAGATGGGGCGCAAAAAAAAAAAAAAAAGAAGAGGAATGAGCGTTCTTCCATGCTTTTAAAACCTTATGAGTTATTAAACTTATTTTTGGTAGGTTATTTATAATTAGTAGGTTAATTGCTACAGTTTAAGTGAGTTCCCGAATCACCTATCTTTTTTTTTGCAGTGTTGGCTAGATTTTATAGTGAAATATTTTTTTTTAAAAACAAACATTCTTCTAGCCATGCGACTTATAGTTGTTGTCTGATTTTGGTGTCGTCTCCGAAACGCCGAGGTCAAATTGGTGACGTCATGAAATTTACAGCCATAGAGTTAAGCATTTGCGTATTTAGGCGTCGAAATACGTTAGAAATTTTGTAAATTTCCTCCATAGATATTTTGCATTTAATGAAAACTTTCAGAATGTACTTATTGTATATATATTAAGTTTGGGATAAGGGAATTTTCTATTATAAACCGAACTTAGCCTTAAGTTTTCATGTGGCGAGCTGGTAAGTGTTAAGCATGCTTGTTTAATATATGTGAAAGGGTTAGGCCGTGTCCGAGTTGTGGCCTATAAGGTGGGCATCTTTCTTGGTACTTTTCTTTGGGGTCCTGGCAATGATGCTTATCACTTGCGCAGCACTCCTTTATTTTGCTTTTGCTTCTTTTTCCCCTTTAGACACAGCAAAGGGGTCAACATATCTCAGTAGGACTCGATGCTTCCCCATGGTGGTTTTAGGATATTAGACTCTAAACCCAACAAGTTATTCTTTGCTTCCTCTTGGAGGGCTAAAGAAGGCCTATGAAGTGTGAGTGCTCTTCCTTTGGTTGGACTTGGAGCTATGATATAAAAAAATTTCACGCTAAGAAGTTGGGAGTGCCGCTAGGTTTGCCCTCCATGGGGGGACAGAATGTGAAGAGGAAAAAAGGGATGATACGAACGAGGCAGAGTAATTGATGATGGGGGATAATTAGATGAGGCCACGCGTGATCTTATTCGGCACATGTGTCCGCCGCATGTGTGCATGGACGCTCGCGTATGCGTGTATGTCCCATGCAGTCTCGATGTACAATTAAAGAATATCATAAGTATGTGGAGGTCTTCTCCATCAAAATTCATGAGGCATGCATGAGTATGTACGGAAAGGAAAATTTTGATGATGGCTGGCCTTTTATGTTCTTTGTTTAATTCTTATGAAAAAAACTTGGGAATCCTCATCACTAAAATGCCCAAACCTTGATGAGTTGGCATATATGCTGCATTACAGATGGATGTGGAGAGAGAGTTTAATTTTTAAATTTTACTTTATTTTATTAAACATTATCTTGTAGTTTAGAATTATACCGATTATCATTATGAGTTAATCAAATTCAATCAAGTTGGGTATGCATTTGCATCATTCCAATCCAGCCAAATCTATATTTGATTTAGGTATTTTGATGAGCAAATTCTAAGCTAGATTTAAACCAATGTGACCCACCCCAATTGTTATCCCTGGACAATAATTATGTTGTAGAGTAAATCATCTGTGATTACAAATATTTGCTTAGCTGATAGATCATAATCATTTATTAACTATTCAGTTTTTTTTTTTTTTTTCTCAAAAAACTTTAGTAGCTATTGAATTTAAGTTGAGTACCTAAACCCTATACTCTGAACCTTAAAGATTGAAGAAACTTAATCTTGTGATTTGCACATATACATGATGTAACAAAGGGGTTAGAAAGAGAGTGGAAATTTTGACATTTTTTGTTCAAGTTTTCACTAGCAATGCATACATTTGTAAAAATATCCAATTAAATTTTTTTATAACTTTATCCATAATAAGCACAAAATATTTTTTATTATTAGTATCTAGATCTAAGAGTCGATATCAGGGGCGAAGCTGCGCTTTACTTGGGGGTTCAATTGAACACTTTGAGATATATAAATATTATCCAATTTTTTTTTTAATATATAATTTTGAACCCTTATAATGTAAAAAATTCTAGTTAGCTTATTAGTTTGAACCTCAACCTTCTATCTTCCATGTCCTAGGTTCAAATCCTTATTATTATATTTTTCCTCTTTTTTCCTCCATCCTCCACATCTCAGGTTCATTTTCACTTAATATAATGTTATTAAATTTATTTTTATTTATTTATTTTAATTTATATATTGAACCTTTAGGATGAAAATCTTAGCTATGTCACTAGTTGACGTACATGCATGTATCTATATTGAGTACCAAAATGGAAGTAGAACCACATAATAGAAAAGATTTATTTTTAGCCTAAAGCTGATTTAATGAAATCATGGTGCCCATGTTGTTCTTTAACTCTTTTGATAAGTGATCTATCTAACATATATAGCATACCCTTAGATATGATTTATGGCCAACCAATGTCACTCCATCAACTGAGAATCAATATACTCCATCAAACATATTAAACATTAAAATTTAATGAATTATGCTCAAAACATATTTTTTATTGGATTGTGTTGTGGTGTAGGTGGGAGGATATCATTAATCCCACATTGGTTGTGAGTCAAAAAAAATTTTAGCTTATATAGGATAAAATTTTTCTCTTTTGTGAGGTGCCTTTTAAAGGATAAAATTATGAGACCTCATACTATAGTTCAGAGGCTAAAGCAGATAATACCTCACGTATGTGAGAGTCCTTGACTGTAATAGGTTATACATAAGATATAATATTATTTTTTAAATGGACTCGATATAGGATTCAAGTATTCTATAAAAAATTATCTAGTTCAATCTACTAAAATTAGAACCTATATTTAAAATTTTAAATGTTAAATATGTTATGCTGCATATAATGCACAATATTTCATTCACTGTATTTCATGGCCTTATTCATCCACTTTCCTTTTAGATTGAATACATGACTAGACCTTCTAAGTTCAGTCTATTAGACCAAGCTATTCAATATAATTGTAATGTAGTATATTCAATGACAACCTATTTCACTTATTTGAATCTAGTTATATCAAACAATATATTGCTTGGTTGAAATTTGGAGTGGGTCATGCATGCATGCCAAACCATGACTTTCTTTAATTTTGGACCAGTTAGCTTCAATCAACTTGCCAAATAGTCATCTTGCCCCCATTTATTATAATTTGATTATGTGCATCCCATGGATTCTTTGCTTCTTATATATATATATATATAGACATACAGAGAGAGAGAGCGCTAGGCTAGAATCAGGTCAATCAGATTTGGACTCAAATTTAGTTAGATCAAAACTCTAAAAAAGAAGTCTCATATCAATGATCTAAGCTGTTAAATATGATTTACTTATATATTAAAAAATTATATGATTTTAAGATCCCTAGCCAATGCATCAAGTAGTCAAAAATTGGACGGTCTAAATAAAATTAAATTAGATATATTTTTTGATTACTTAATGCATAAACTAGAGATCTTTAAATCACATGATTTTTGGTATATAAATAATTTTATGGTAGTAGATCACATCCAATAACTTGGATCAATGATATAGAATTTTCAGTATTCAATTTTGACCTAACAAGATTTGAGCCAAAATCCATTCGATCTTACTCAAATCTGCTACACACACACATATATATATACATGTATACATACATACATACATACACACACACACACACACACACACACATACAAACATACATACATACATGTGTGTGTGTGTATGTATGTATATATATATATATATATATACACACCTACATACATACATACATACATAGATGTATACATATAGATATGTATATATATATATACATATGTATGTATATATATACATGTATATACATACATACATACATACATACATACATACATATATATATATATATATATATATATATATATATATATATATATATATATATATATATATATATATATATATATGCATGTATATATATACATATATATGCATGTATATATATACATATATATGCATGTATATATATACATATATATGCATGTATATATATACATATACATATACATATACATATGCATATCCATATATATATATGTATGTATATGTATATATATGTATGTATCTATATATATGTGTATATATGTATGTATGTATCACTACTACAGAATCGGGCTATGATAGTGGTTTGTAATTATTGCCGTAGTCCAAAAAATTGCTGCTATAGACTATGATAGCAGTTAGCTAACCGCTGTCACTGCAGCCATCGTCGTAGGTCTACGGCAGCGGTTGTTGCAGCGATTATTAAAATCGCTGCTATATAAATCCTATTACAGTGATTTTTAAACCGCTGCCATAGACTTATCTATGGTAGCGGTTATAAAATCGTTATTATAGACAGTCTGTGATAGTGATTATAGAACCATTGGTATAGTCTTATCTATGGAAGCGGTTACGTAACCACTGTCATAGGTCTAATACAGCGGTTGACACATTGCCTACGGCGGTAATTTTTGAATAATTAAAAAATATAAAATTTTTAATTTTTATATATTTTACCTAATAAATATAGAGATATATAACATAAAAAAATATTATAAACATAAAAATATTTCTAAAATACTAAAATTTTATTATCGAATAAAATTTATTATAATTTTTAAAAAAAATATATATCAAAAGTCTCCTAAATCTACATCATCGTCATCCTTAGGAGATGGAGCCGAGCTGAAGCTGGAGCTGGAGGAGCTGGAGCTAGAATGCACGCCAACATATCCTCAAAGTCCGTGAAGGCACCTCCAAAATATGCGCTGAGCGTTGACACCATATCTCTCATGATGCCCTATAGATGAGATGCGCGCTCCTCAGCCCGATTTGCCTGCGTCGCAGCATGATCTGCCCATACCAACGTGCCTCAAGCTCCTTCTGATTAACGACATCGAAAGTTTATGAAGAGATGCTCACCTCAAACTAATAGCTGATCGGTATATATTCGGACCTACATCGGATCCTCCTAGAGTGCTCAGGCCCCAAGACCTGAGACAGATGGTTATGGGGGTCAGAGGTATCCGGACCCTCACTTGTGAATGCATCTAACTGATCCTGTAATTATAAATATAAATAAAATTTTATAATAGATGCTATAATACTAATCATATATACTAATATATTTAATACTTACAAAAATTCTTTCGATTGTAGCGTTCATCGACCTACCCTTTTTATCTGTATGGCTGGATTGAAAGATCTCGCTATGGCTGGGCATCACTCCATCTCTCATCAGCTATAACAATGGATCAGTTTATCAAAAATATAAAAAAAATATTAATTTAATTTATCTACTAAGATTTAGAATTCATTATCTTTCTATGCACATGACTGGCCATAGACTCACGGTCGAGAGTATGCGTATACTCCTGGACTGTCCGATTCTCTGAATTCTGACGGAAGGTAGCCTAATAAGTATTTAAATAAATAATAAATATTTTAAAAATATTTAAATATAATTTTAAGTATATTAAAAAATTTAAAAGTTAGTAATTTTACCTCGAACTCCTAGCTCCTCCAATATGTAACCATTCTCTCCCACTGACTCGAAAGATAGTCCTGTATCTAAGGAACAAGCTCCTCTAGAGTATCTCGTCGGTGCTTGAGCCATCCTCTATGGAGCTTGACCTTGTAGCCCCGGTACCACTTTTCGATCTTCTTCAGTCAGACATTTCGGGTCCTCTCATGATCAGAAAAGTTGTACATTCTCTGCACAAAGTTATCAAAAGTCAGTTATAAAATTATTCTAATCAAACATAGTGTAAACATATAAAATGTATAAATATAATTAAGATACACTTATCCATATCTCCTCCCACACCTAATTCTTGATAGTATCATCCATCAATCGTCAGTCTCTAGGCTTTACGGAAATAATGTCTGACCGCCTCATAAGCACTCCAAAAAAGAAATGCATTTCCCGCATGGTCTCTCTTACTGACCTCCCATCTGGATTATATAGTACCATCATTTAATGCTGGCAATTCCACACATGCATCATACGTATGGGATCGTTAAATATCCTATTGGATGATGCAGTTGTAATGAAAATACATTATGCAAATATATAAATATATAAATACTATATAATAAATAAATAAATAATATAATAAAAATATATACTTAGATGTCGGTAGAGTAGCATGTCTCGGAGATATGGATGATGGTGGAGGCTCAGATGCCAATGGAGTAGATACCATCGATAGAGTAGATGTCGGTGGTGGAGGTTCCTGAGCAGTCAATGCGAAGGTGGATGGAGTATGCTCCGATTGCTCCTTAGATGCTAAACTCTGCGTAACCCATCGAGAGGCAAGGATAAAAACTAGATGGTATTTCGATGCCATCGTGATCTGCAATGTTAATGAACATTAACCAATATAACATGTTGAACAATAATCAAAGATATTGCTTAGGTACCATCCGTATAATTACATATAAATATATGGATGCCAAAGATTATGTACACTAATCAATTGATGGGTCTATCGCTATGCAATGCAATAAACAAAAGTAACAAAACAGAGATTCTCTTAGCGATCGGCACGGTCTATGGCATGGTCTACTGGTACGATACGACCTAAGGCACGAACTATCGACATGGTACGGTACGACATAGCCTACCGATACAGTACGATCCAAGGCACGGCACGGCACGACCTACTGATATGGCACGGCATGGCCTACCGATACGGTACGGCATGATTATATTTTTATTCAATATTAGGTTAAATTTAAACTTTAAGACCAAGGAATAGGCTTTTAAGAGCATTTAGGTTATACTTATGGAATATTTATATGCATTGAATCTAGCTTTTGTTTTACTGATTATTAATAAATCAGTTGAGAGTTGGTGTTCAATTTGGATGATTTTGACTTGTGTCTAGATTTTATATTTCATTTGAGTCTTGGTTGATTTTTCTGATCCATCTGCCAAGTTGCACATTTTAATTTTTAGCATACATGATAACGTTCTATATATGATATTATGGTATCTACTGACATAGCATGGCCCAAGGCACAGCCTACCAACACGGCACGATATGGTACGGCCTATCAACATGGCACGATCCAAGGCATGGCATGGCACGACATGGCTCAAGGCACGGCACGGTCTAGCGATATGACACGGTCCATGGCATGGCACGGCATGGCCTACCGGCATGGCTCAAATGCGGAGCTCTGCGTAGTCATTCGAGGGATTGAGATTGTAACCTCTGGACAACAAATTTAACATGTTGAACCATAATATTAGCAACACATCAATAAATAAACTCTAATAATTTATATCAAAATATTGAAGTCATCGTCTAGTGGTATCTACAATATGAACATCATCATCACTTCTGACAAATGTGTCTGGGACCTCGACAGTATTAGATAAGTTTTGTCCTAGAGGAGCACTTTGTATGCATAGTTCAATATCGTCATCAACTTCGGTATCATCAAAAATATGCCTAGGCACCATCTTCACAATAACATCCCATTGAGGCTCAAAGGGATACTAATGTAGAAGATGTGACTAGCTTGGGAGGCAAGTATATATGGTTCTTCAGTACGAAAATGGTGTTGCATGTTAACGAGAGTAAAACTACACTAATCAGTCTTCATCCCAGACCGTGACAAGTTGTCAAACCAACCATACTTCATCAACATAATTCTTTCTTTAGAATAATAGTCGAAGATAACTATCTTCTCCACCATGCCATAATAGTTCAAATCCTCCGTACGAGGCTGTGAATTTCTTGAGCTAGCATAATATCCAGTGGTGGCGCTCAACATGATGCCTCTATTTTGTGTTGGCATATTTACAAATCTGTTGTGAATATTAAATCTATAGTCGTTAATGACGAGCTGTTTATACTCATGCATGGTACGATTAGAATCCATTGAAAAAGCATGTATTTCGGAGCTCACATCACTGAGCGGCAATCTCCACACCTAATTAAGGACATGACACCTAATTAGTAAACATATTCAAATAAGTTGTACAAGATAAGAATATATAATCGCTTACATGATCTTTGAACCATTTAGAAAATTTTTTGCTATGCATTTTTTCTCTCCCGTAGACTTAGAACACCATATTTTACTCTTATGATCTTCTTGTGTTTGCTGCATGTATAAAAAATAAATTTAGCTATAATTAAATATTTTTTTCTACTTATTATGAAATAAATAAGGTTAAGTGACTCACCTTATGTACGGCTCAATAACATCATAATTGAAGAGCACGTAGCGGTGTGTCTTATTCCTATCCTCAATGCTTAAATCAGTGAGGTAGTATGAAGTGGAAAGTCTGCCTAACTATGGAATGGACTCAAATGTAGGCTCAATTGGCTCATACTGATCATATTTCTGATTCCTCATTGGCCGATTATGACGTGTCTTAAGCTTGTTTAAGTACATGGTATATAAATCCATACACTCTTGATCCAAATAATCTTCTACTATGGATTCCTCCAAGCGATTCATATTTCTTACATAAGATTTTAGAGTTTGAATATTCCTCTCAGTAGGATACATCCATCGATAGAACACTAGACCTCCAAGTATAATTTTTTCTGCAAGGTGCATCGTAAGATGCATCATAACTATGAAAAATGATGGTGAAAATATCTTCTTCAGATCATATAATATAGTCATCGTTCGTATCTTCATTTTTTTCACATCTTTTTTAAGCAATCTCTTTACACAAATATCTCTGTAAAAGTTATAAAGATGAATAACAATCATTTTAACATTTTTTGGCAACATATGGTGAATAGCTATTGGGATCAATTTTTGCATCAGCACATAATAATCATGAGTCTTCAATTTTCCAAGTTTGACATCCTTACTATTCACACACTTTGATATATTACTTGAGTATCCATCAGGAATCTTTATATTCTCCAACATATGAAAAAATGTGGACCGCTTGGAGGCATTCATAACATAGCATGCATGAGGGAGCCTCCACTGTTCTCTCCCTATCGGCTCTGAATGGAGTGATCTTCTAATACCCCATTCTTTCAAGTCAAATCGAGAATTCAAATCATCCTTAGTATTATCTTTAATATTTAAGATTATTGCCAATAGGAGCTCGCACACATTCTTTTCAATATGCATTATATCTAAGCAGTGGCATAATAAGTTTGTCTTCCAATATGGCAAATCAAAAAAGTTACTCTTTTTTCTCTAATTAAAGTGTGTCATTTTTTTTAATTGATGCATCTTCTTTTTACCACCAATCGGATCATCTTTCTTAAATTCAACACTAAGACCATCCAACTCTCTAAGTACATCACTTTCAGACATCCGACTAGGCGCCTCACCTTCGTCAACAGTGCCATCGAAGGAGCGTACATCCCTTCTATATGGATAATTTTAATGGAGAAAATGTCGATGCCCCATATAGCTAAAGCTCCTTCGATGTGTCAACTTTCTAGATCGGATGTTTTTTTCACAAATCAGACATGCTAGCTCACCTTTAGTGCTCCAACCCAATATTAGAACATAGGTCAGAAAGTCATTTATTATCCACAAAAGCGCTGCACGTATAGAGAATGACTCATTTAGCAAAGCATCAAAAGTTGAAACACCTCGAATGCTCCATAACTGTTTCAGCTCGATAATAAGAGGTTGCAAATAAACATCAATGTCATTACCTACCTCCATCGGTCCAGGGATGAGTACTGTCATGAAAGCAAAGGATTTTTTCATACACATCTACGGTGGAAGATTGTAAACATGAATAAATACTGGCCATACACTATAGATGGTATTCATATGCTTGAACGGATTGAAACCATCGTACGACAAGTTACGTATCTCATGTGCAAAGTCAGGATGTAATTTATTTAACTTTTGCTATGCCTTTTCATCGACTGGATGCCTTAATGCATCATTTTTTGTTCGATCTTCTTCATGCCATCTCATGTCCTTCAATGTCCTTGCCGACATAAATAACTTTTATAGTCTCAGAATCAAAGAAAAATGCAACATCAATTTTTGAGGTACATGAGTCGATGTGCCATCTTTATTCTATTTCCATCTTGACACACCGCACCTCATGCACTCATTTTGGTTGACATCCCCCTTCCAATAGAGTATGCAATTATTGGAACATGCATATATCTTGGTGTAAGCAAAGCCCAGCTATTCAATAATCTTCGATGCCTCATAATTATTCTTCAAAATTTATGCATTATCTAGAAGAATGTCCCCCAAAAGCTCTAATATGCACTTTACTCCATTATTACTAAACCCATTAAAGCATTTTGCATAATACAATCAAATTAAGAACTCTAGCTTTGCCATCTTTTCACATCTGAAATACAATGGAACATTAGCCTCCTCCATCAACTTACGGATCTTCTCTATATTTTTACTATTTATTATTCCACTAACCACAGGATCAGACATGGATGTAGATGTACCGTCATTGTGGCCAACAAATGAAAAAATATCGTGAACCATTTATTCCACTCCCCCATCATGTTGATCGTGTCTTTGTAGTCGGCCCTTACCATGTTAATCCCAATAAATTTCATAACTGGCTTTAAAGCTATAAATAGTGAGGTGATCATTTATATTTTGACGAGATAGCCACGGTCCATCCATATACTTTCTATAAGGATATTGGATCAGTCCATGGTTCCTAAATTTTTCTTTAGCAAAATTAAAAAATTTTTGAAGTTCTGCCTCATATTCTGATGAGAGCCTACTAAACTTCATCCACTCCTTATCCATTTTAAAAATGATGATACCATAATTAAATCATTTATGAAACTTAAATTATATATTAATATATTATAAATAAATATGCAATAAATGCATCCTATCACCAACTAATAGGTAAAGATAGATCCTATCCCATTCAAAAATTATATTAATTTTATAGGTTCAATACATTAATCAAACGATATGCAATAGGGATCGAATAAAATTTCAACAGCATTTCTTCTTAGTTCTTTCATGTAGGAAGAATAAAAGAAAAATACTATTTAGAATTTTTAGCATACCGTTTGATTACTGTAACTATCTATAGAATTATTTATAATTTTTAAATCATCCAAATTGGACAATCAATTGATCATTGTACATAATTCTCTCATCCATATAATTACATATAATTATACGGATGCCATAGATTATGTACACTAATTAATTGATGGGTCTATCGTTATGCAATATAATAAATAAAAGCAATAAGATATAAACATCCAAAAAATATTATCCAATAAATTCTATAATGAACCCCCTCCCTCCTAGTGATGCCAGCTCTCTCTCTCTCTCTCGATCTTCCTCGTCGATGACGGCGATGAGGTTGAACCCCCTCCCTCTCCCTTTCTTAGTTTCGAGTTTCAAAATTAGATCTGAATATCCAAAATTCATTAGGGTTCAGGTCTGGTACTTCAAGTATGGACCCATTGGATATTCGAATTCGAATTCGATACTAGTAATTAAAATTAGATCCGGATCTGAATATCTAGGTTCCGACTTGAACTCGATCTGTTGACAGATTTAGTCTAGTGATTAATAAATAATAATATAAAATTAAAATAAAAATATAGCTACGACTATAGAAAGAAGGTCGCACTGAAAGCTTCGAGGGTCACCGATGATGGTCTAGAGGAAGACAACGACGCTAAAGGTAATCTACGAAATAAGAGCAAGATAGTGAGATAGAGAGAGAAAGAGAAAGAGAAAAGAAAAAGGAAGAGGGGGCCCGAAGGGGATGGGGAGGGTAGGGGGCGGCGGTTGGGGAGGGCAAGGGGTGGACAGCTAGGTGGCAGACGGGGATGGAGAGGGTGGGCGATGGGCGGTCAGGGATGGGGAGGGCGGGGATGGGCAGTCGGATGGCCAGGGATGGGGAGGGCGGGGGCGGGCGATCGCGATCGGAGATGGGGAGGGCAAGGGGTGGGCGGCAGGGGATGGGATGGGTGGTCGGGCGATGGTAGGAGATGGAGAGGGCGGGGGGCGGTGGTCAGGGAGGGCAAGGGGTGGACGGTCGGGGATGCGGGAGGCAGGTGGCAGTAGGATGCGTGGAGTCTCACCGACGATGGAGAGGAGGGGAGAGAGGGAGAGCACGTGCATGAAAGAAAAAAATTGAAGATTTTTAACCTAACTTACAGTAGCAATTTTTGATCCTGCCACTGTGGCCATCGCCACTACGACCGTCATCGTAGCTCTATGATAGTGGTTGTTGCAGCGGTTGTTTAAACTGCTGTCATATATCAATCTATTGCAGCGATTATATAAATTGTACATATATCGATCTATAGCAGCGGTTATGTAACCACTGTCATAGGTTATCTATAGCAGCGGTTATATAACTATTATCATAGGTAATCTATAGCAGTAATTTTTTAACCACTACCATAGATCTAATGTAGCGGTTGGCATCATTTGCATCAGGGACCTATGGCAGTGGTTGGCATGGATATGGTAGCGGTTATAAAATCACTATCGTAGATCTTGAATAATTAAAAAAACTAAATTTTTTATTTTTTATATATTTTATTTGATAAATATAGATATATAATACAAGAAAATATAATAAATACAAAAATTATTTTAAAATGCTAAAATTTTATTATCGAATAAAATTTATTATAATATTTTAAAAAAATAAAATACATCAAAAGTCTTCTAAATCTACATCATCGTCGTCATCACCGAGAGCCAGAGCTGGAGCTGGAGTCGGAGCCGAAGCTGGAGCTGGTGCTGGAGCTGGAGCTAAAATGCGGGCAAACATATCCTTAAAGCTCGTGACTCCAAAATATGCACTGAGCGTCGACATCATGTCTCTCACGTTGTCCTCTAGATGAGATGTGTGCTTCTCAGCCCATTCTGCCCATGTTATAACATGATCTGCCCGTGCCAACACCTCCTCAAACTTCTTTCGATTGACGATACCGAAAGTCTGTAAGGAGACACTCACCTCAGACTAGTAGCTCATCGGCGTATGTCCAACCTACATCAGATCCTCCCAGAGTGGTCAGGCCCCAAGACCTAAGATAGATGATCATGAAACCCAGAGGTATCCAAGTCCTCATTCGTGAGTGCATCTAACTGATCCTGTAATTATAAATTAAAATAAAATTTTATAAAAAATATTATAATATTAATTATATATACTAATATATTTAATACTTATAAAAATACGTCCGATCATGGCGTTCATCGGTCTGTCCGTCTTGTCCGTGCGGCTGGATCAAAAGATTTCGCAATGATTGAGCATCACTCCATCTCTTATCAGCTAGAACAATGAACAAATTTATTAAAAAGATAATAAAAAATATAAATTTAATTTATTTAGTAAGATTTAGAATTAATTATCTCTCTATGCACAGAACTGATCATAGACTCACGGTCTAGAGTGTGCATATACTCTTGGGCTGCACAGTCTCCCGATTTTGACAAAAGATGGTCTAATAAGTATTTAAATAAATAATAAATATTTAAAAATATTTAAAATAAGCTTTAAATATATTAAAAAATTTAAAAGTTAAGAATTTTATCTCGAACTTCTGGCTCCTTCAGTATCTAACCATCCTCTCCCACTGACTCAGAGGACAGTCCTGTATGTAGAAAATAAGCTCTTCCGGAGTATTTCATCGATGCTCGAGCCATTCTCTAAGGAGCTTGATCTTGTAATCCTGGTATAACTCTACGATCTTCCTCAATCGAACATTTGAGTCCTCTCATGATCGAAAAAGTCGTACCTCCTCTGCTCAAAATTATCAAAAATCAGTTATAAAATTATTCTAATCAAACATATATAATGTAAACATATAAAATGCATAAATATAACTAAGATGCACGTACTTATCCATATCTCCTTCCATACACGATCTCTGATGGTAGCATCCATCAAACGTCAGTCTCTGGGCTCTACAGGAATGATGTTCGATTGCCTCATAAGCACTTCAAAAAAGAAATACATCTCTGGCACGATCTCTCCTACCGACCTCTCCTCTGCATCGTAATAGACCATCATCTGATGCTGACGGTTCAACACATGTGCCATACGTATGGAACCATAAAATATTCGACTGGATGATGCACCTATAATGTAAATACGTTATGTAAATATATATAAGTGTACAAATACTATATAAAAAATACTATATAAAAATGTACACTTAGATGCTTGCATAGTAGCATATGTCTCAGATATGGGCGACGGTAGAGGCTCAGCTGCCGATGGAGTAGATGCTATCGGTGGAGTATATATCGTCTGTGGAGTAGATGTCGGTGGTGGAGGTTCCTAATCAATCGATGTCGAGATGGATGGAGTATGCTCCAACTGCTCCTTGGATGCTGAACTACATGTAACCTGTCGAGGGACAGGGGTGAAAGCTAGATGGTGTTTCGGTGCCATCGTGACCTGCAACGTTAATGAACATTAATCAATATAACTTGTTGAACAATAATATTAGTATAGCATCAATAAATAGTTTCTAATATGTACACTAATCAATTAACGGGTCTATCGTTATGCAATGCAATAAACAAAAGCAACAAGATATAAACATCCAGAAAATGTTATGCAATAAATTCTATAACATGAATTACATTCATAAATAATTAAGGATGAGTAACAGTTGTAGATCCGATCTCTTGTGCAAACCTTGGTGTTAATTTAGAAATCTGAAAGAAGAACAAAGTAGATGATGGTGGCACCTTAGGGCTTAAAGTTGAAACCTTAGAGAGACATATCAAATTCTATTTGCTCAAAAGCCAAGCCAGCTCCATGCCTGAGACAGCCGGCACCATGCCTAAGACATCCAGCTTGGATCCTTCCCCAGCTAGCTCGATCATGGCCCGAGCTGGCTCGACTACATATTCGAGCCGGCTCGACTGTATGCCATCCCCTCTATCACTCCCTCTCTCCCTCTCTCGATCTCTCTCGTTGGCGATGGCGGCGAGGCTGAACCCCTCCCTTCTAGCTTTTTTATCTCTCGATCTTCCTCTCTCTCTCTCTCGATCTCCCTCATCGATGAGGCCGGATCCCATCCCTCCCTCTCTCACTCTCTCGATCTTTCTCGATCTCCCTCATCAGCAAGATCGGACCCCATCCTCCCAGTGATGTCGGTGAGGCTAGATCCTTTTCCTCCCTCTCTTGCTCTCTCGATCTCCCACTCTTCGTCTCTCGATCTTTCTCATCGATGAGGTTGGACCCCCGTCCTCCCAATGATGGCGGCGAGGCCGGATCCCCTCTCTCTCAATGATGGCGGCGAGGTCAGATCCCTCTCTTCCTCTCTCCCTCCCTCGATCTCCCTCATCGACGATGACGACGGCCGGACCCCCTCCCTCCCTCCCTCCCTTCCACTCTCGATCTTTCTTGCCAGCGACCAATGAGAGACCACTATCGTAGATCTATGGCAGCAGTTTGATAACCACTGCTGTAAATCTATAGCAGTAATTTTTGATAACCACTGCCGTAGGATGAAAATAATTTTTTTTTTTATTTTTTTAAAATATTATATAATTTTAAATTTTAATATTCATCTTCATCATTCATTATCTAAATAATTATCATTAGAGTGTCATCACAAAAGGTTGCCTCGATCCGATGGCCCTAACTTCATCGATTAAAAAAATTTGATTTCGACGATCACGAACGATGATACGATGATCTGATAGATGAAGACCTCTGATGGATCCAAAAATCTATAATGATGATCTCGGTGATGTTTGTAGCATACTATCAAAGTTTTATTTCAATCAGATATCATTATAATAGTCAATTTAGTATGAAATAATTTCGATCGTTAAATTAGAAACAAGCGATCAAAGGATTAAATGATCTTTGTTATAATTTTAAATATTTTATATGATGATGATAGTAAAATTTAAATCATTTTTATATAAACTATTTATGTTAAGCAGATATTATAAAAGCACGAGCATAACAATCAGTGAAGTTTCAGATTAATGGTTATCAGAAGACGTATAGTTTTAGATCGTTCTTTATCTTACGAGTTGAATTTTATAATCACCATCATAAAAAATGATTAAAGTAGTAGCCAAGATTATTTATAAAAAAAATTATCTCATAATCGAACACCATTTGATCCTTTGATCACTCATTTATCATTTAACGATCGAAACTAATCTATACTAAATTGATCAAGATAACGATATCCGATTGAAGTAAAACTTTGATAGTATGCTACAAATATCACCGAGATCATCGTTGCAAGTTTTTGGATCCATTGGAGATCTCCATCTATCAGATCATCGCATCATCATTTGTAGTCATCGAAATCAAATTTTTCTGATCAACGAAGCTAGAGCCATCGGATTGAGGTGATCTTTTGTGATGTCACTTTAATAATAATTATTTAGATAATAAATGGTGAAGATGAGTATTAAATTTTAAAATTATATAATATTTTTTTTTAAAAAATATGATAGCAATTATAATTAACCACTATCATAAATAAGCTTATAGCAGCGGTTCATACTAACCGCTACTATAGGTTCGACTCATGACAGCGATTTTACTAACCGCTGCTATAGATCTGACCTATAGTAGTGGTTATAATGAACCGCTGCTATAGGTCGACCTATAGCAGTGATTTTTTGTAACCATTGTTATAGGTCCGACCTACGGCAGCAATTTTTGTTAACCGCTGCTATATGTCGGACCTATAGTAGCAGTTAGAAAAATCACTACCATATGTCTGACCTATAGCAGCGATTAATAAAAATTACTGTCGTAGAATCTATGGCAACAATTTTGAAAATGACTGTCGTAGAATTTATGACAGTAGTTTCAAAAATCGCTGTTCTAGTATGCGCTGCCATAGACCATTTTTGTAGTAGTGTATACATACATAGATGTATATATACATACATACACACACATATATATACATACATATACATACATACATACATACATACATATATATATATATATAGACCTATAGCGGCGGTTAATAAAAATCACTGTCGTAGAATCTATGGCAACGATTTCGAAAATGACTGCCATAGAATTTATGATAGTAGTTTCGAAAATCGCTGTCATAGTATGCACTGCCATAGACCATTTTTGTAGTAATGTATACATACATAGATGTATATATACATACATACACACATATATATACATACATACACACACACAGATATATATATATATGTATATGTACATACATACATACATATATATCTATGTATGTATGTATGCATGTATATGTATGTATGTATATATATATATATATACATATACATATATACATATACATATATATATACATATATATATACATATACATATACATATATATATATACATATATATATATATATACATATACATATATATATATATATACATATATATATATATATACATATATATACATGTATATATATACATATATATACATATTTACATACATACATACATATATACATATATATATACATATATATATATACATATATATACATACATACATACATACATACATACATACATATATATATATATATTGGACTTCGATCGATCGGAGCCTAGCCTATATTCGATCAGATCTTTGATCGTTCGATCAGTGCGCATTTTCGAGCGTGCATCTAAAATGATGCGCTGGCTGAAAAAAATAGGTGCGTGCCCATACCTAAGAAAATTGAAAAAAAAACTTGCTTAAAAAAATTAGAAAAAAAAATTGAACCTAAAAAAAAGCTTAAAAAAATTCAAAAAAAAATCTAAATCTGAAAAAAAAAAGTTTGAAAAAAAATCAAAAAAAATCTAAAATAAAGAAAAAGAAGGTGCCTACTTTTTAAATGTAAGCGGCTTCAAGCATTTTTTTTTCTATAGCTTTTTTTTAGATGCGAAAAAGAATCTATTGACGCAGAATTTGATCGTCGTCGGAATCAGCTGGAGTGGAGGTGGACGAGGTCGTCGCTGGGACCTGCAAAATAAAGTTTCATCCGAAGTCGGTGGGGGGTGGCTCCGACAGGATCCTCCGACGATCAAGTCAGCTCTGGCCAATAGAAATGGAGTGCTCGAAAATGAGTTTCACAGAGCTTAGAGAAGAAGAGGAGAGCTTAAAGCTTAGAGATCAAAGATTTTTTAGCATATTTGGAGGATCCTTTTTATAGGCGGAGCTTGATGGTGACAGCTGTAACTGCCTGATGGTGGACTGCTCGAGGCTGCACTGGATTTGATGTAGAGAGGGTGTCGTCAGGTCGAAAGCAATAGCCATACCGTCCGACAGTGGTGGGCTGCTCGAGATCTGGTGAAGCCGCTGTAGCATCGCCTGTGGTAGACTAATGGTGACCGTTCGTTCAGCTTTAATAGCCATGGCTCTCAGAAAGCAGGCATTGATTGGTGGACTTCGGTATATATCGATCCTAAAGAAGTTTGAACTCCTGAAGAGGAAGCTCGGAAGGAGTTTGCCTGTCGTAGACGTCTGGCTGGAGGTGTGCGGCTGCTGAGGAGTTTGGCCAAGGGACAGCCACCGAGGAGTTCAATCGGAGGACGACCATTGAGGAGTTCGAAAGAAGCTCGATCGATCGAAGGAAATATCTAGGAGGAGTCCGGCTCCTAAAGAAGTTCGACCGAAGAAGATGTCTGGAGGGAGTTTGGCTCTTGTAGGCATCTGGCTGGAAGGGCACGGAGAGAGTCCAGCTCTTACGAAAGTTTGACTGAAGCTCAGCCACTGAGGGGTTTGGCTAAAGCCCGACTGCTGGGAGTCCAAGGAACTCGGCCGCTAAGCAGTTCGATCGGCTGAATGGGTTCGAAGAAGTTCGATCGTTAAGCAGTTCGTTCGGCTGAAGGGGTTCGAAGGAGTTCGGCCATTGCTTGACCGCTGAGGAGTTCAGTCGGCTGAGAGGGTTTGGTCCGGTCACTGAGAGTCCGAAGGAGCTTGATCGCTGAGAAGTTCGATCGACTGAAGGGGTATGGCTAAGATCTATCCGCTGAAGCTTTTTCGCGGCTATTGGCTTACCGAACTTCGGCAGGAGTGGGGTTTATCCTCAATAATAGTCCTTCTACTCTCGAGTTTGAAACTCGAAGGATGGGAGTGCAGAAAAAGACGACTGTCGAAGTCCTCTTCTGGGCTCCGTGCTGGTTCAGGTCGAAGCTTGGAGGAGATCTCATCTCCAGCTAAAGTTGATGTTGAAGTTGAAGCTCAGAGGAGATCTTATCTCCAACTGAGGTTGAAGTAGATCTCGTCTCATGCAGTCGAGGTCGGAGGTTGAGCTCCTCCGAGGGGCGATATTGTTTTCAGCAGCCGAGGCTGACTCGGGGGAGATCTCCTCTCCTACAGCCGCGGTTAATATGGGCGCTCGAAAGAGATCTTCTCTGATCGAGGTTGTCTCCGATCTTCTCTCTGACCGAGATTGGCTCCGATCTTTTCTCTAATCGAGATTGGCTCGGACACTCGGAAGAGATCTTATCTCCTACGGTCGAGATTGATGTGGACGCTCGGAGGAGATCTTATCTTCCACGGTCGAGTTTGCCTCAGGGGAGATCTCATCTCCTATGCTGAAGTTGGTGCGGGCGCTCGGATGAGATCTTATCTCCTGCAATGAGTTTGGCTCGAGGGAGATCTCATCTCCTACTGCCAAAGTTGGTGCGGGTGCTCGGACGAGATCTTATCTCCTGCAGCAAGTTTGCCTCGGGGGAGATCTTATCTCCTACTGCTGAAATTGACCCGAATCCTTGGGGGAGATCTTATCTCCTACAACCGAGGTTGCTCGGGGGAGATCTTATCTCCTACTGCCAAAGTTGTCCCAAACCCTCGGAGAAGATCTTATCTCCTGCAGCCAAGGTTGATGCGGGCTCGGGGGAGATCTTTATCTCCTACAGTCAAGTTTGCCTCGGGAGAGATCTTATCTCCTGCTGCCGAAGTTGTCCCGAATCCTCGGGGGAGATCTTATCTCCTGCAGCCGAGGTTGCCTCGGGGAAGATCTTATCTTCTACTGTCGAAGTTGTCCCAGACTCTCGGAGGAGATTTTATCTCCTACAGCCGAGGTTGCCTCGGAGGAGATCTTATCTTCTGCAGTCGAGATTGATGCGGGCGCTCGGAGGAGATCTTATCTCCTGCAGCCGAGTTTGCCTCGGAGGAGATCTTATCTCCTACTGCTGAAGTTGGTCTGGACCCTTGGAGGAGATCTTATCTCCTACAGCCGAGGTTGATGCGGGTGCTCGGGGGAGATCTTATCTCCTATAGTCGAGTTTGCCTCGAGGGAGATCTTTATCTCCTGCAGTCGAGGTTGCCTTGGGAGAGATCTTATCTCCTGCAGCCGAGATTGATGCAGCTGCTCGGAAGAGATCTTATCTCCTACAGTCGAGTTTGCCTCGGGAGAGATCTTATCTCCTGCTGTCGAAGTTATTCCGGACCCTCGGAGGAGATCTTATCTCCTGCAGCGAGGTTGCCTTAGGGGAGATCTTATCTCCTACAGCCGAGGTTGTTGCGTGTGCTTGGGGAGATCTTATCTCCTGCAGTTGAGTTTGCCTCGGGGGAGATCTTATCTTCTGCAGCCGAGGTTGCTTCGGAGGAGATCTTATCTCCTGCAGTCGAGGTTGATGCGGGTGCTCGGGGGAGATCTTATCTCCTGCAGCCGAGTTTGCCTCGGAGGAGATCTTATGTCCTACTGTCGAAGTTATCCCAGACCCTCGGAGGATATCTTATCTCCTGCAGCCGAGGTTGCCTTAGGGGAGATCTTATCTCCTACAGTCGAGGTTGATGCGGGTGCTCGGGAGAGATCTTATCTTCTACAGCCGAGTTTGCCTCGAGGGAGATCTTTTCTTCTACCGCCGAAGTTGGTCCGGACCCTCGGAGGAGATCTTATCTCCTGTTCCCAAGGTTGATGCGGGTGCTCGGGAAGAGATCTTATCTCCTGCAGTCGAGTTTGCCTCGAAGAGATCTTATCTCTTGATGCCGAAGTTGTCCCGGACCCTCGGGGGAGATCTTATCTCCTGCAGTCGAGGTTATTGCCTCCAGGACGAGATCTTATTCTCCTACAGTCCGAGGTTGATGCGGGCGCTCGGGGGAGATCTTATCTCCTGCAGTCCGAGTTTCCACGCCTCGGGAGAGATCTTATCTCTTTGCAGCGAGGTTGGCCCAGGACCCTCGGGGGAGATCTTATCTCCTGCAGTCGAGGTTGTCTCGGAGGAGATCTTATCTCCTGCAGCCGAGGTTGATGCGGGTGCTCGGAGAAAGATCTTATCTCCTACAGCCGAGTTTGCCTCGGGGAAGATCTTTTTTCCTATTGTCGAAGTTATCCCAGACCCTCGAAAAAGATCTTATCTCCTGTAGCCGAGGTTGCCTCGGAGGAGATTTTATCTCCTACAGCCGAGGTTGATGCGAACGCTCGGAGGAGATCTTATCTCCTTACCGCCGAGTTTACCTCGGAAGAGATCTTATCTCCTGCTGTCGAAGTTTGTCTCGGACCCTCGGGGAGATCTTATCTTCTGCAGCCAAGGTTGCCTTGGGGGAGATCTTATCTCCTATTGTCGAAGTTATCTCGGATCCTCGAAGAAGATCTTATCTCCTATAGCCGAGGTTGCCTTGAAGGAGATTTTATCTCCTGCAGCCGAAGTTGATACGGGCGCTCGGGGGAGATCTTATCTCCTACAGCCGAGTTTGCCTCGGGGGAGATCTTATCTCCTGTCATCGAAGTTGGCCCGGACCCTTGGGGGAGATCTTATCTCCTGCAATCGAGGTTGCCTCGGGGAAGATCTAATCTCCTACAGTCGGGGTTGATGCGGGTGCTCGAGGGAGATCTTATCTCCTACAGCCGAGTTTGCCTCGGGAGCGATCTTATCTCCTACAGCCCAAGTTGCCTCGGGGGAGATCTTATCTCCTGTAGTTGAGGTTGATGCGGGTGCTCGAGGGATCTTATCTCCTACAGTCGAGTTTGCCTCGGAGGAGATCTTATCTCCTGCAGTCGAGGTTGCCTCGGAGGAGATCTTATCTCCTACAGCCGAGGTTGATGCAGGCGCTCGGGGAGATCTTATCTCCTACAGTCAAGTTTGCCTCGGGAAGTCTTATCTGCTGCAGCCGAGTTGGCCCGAATCCTCGAGGGAGATCTTATCTTCTGCAGTCGAGTTTGCCTCGGAGAAGATCTTATCTCCTGTAGTCGAGGTTGCCTCGGAAGAGATCTTATCTCCTACAGTCGAGTTTGCCCCGAAAAACATCTTATCTCCTGCTGCCGAAGTTGTCCCGGACCCTCGGGGGAGATCTTATCTCTTACAGCCGAGGTTGATGGTCTCGGACCTGCTCGTGTAGGATGAGATTTTCCTCCCGTTCCTAACACGGCGACTATTGACTGCTTCTTTTCTGTCATCATATAGTTTTTGCACCCAGAAATAATATAATTGAAGGGGAAGAATTTTACCGAGGAAAAGTTATGGGCAGCACATCCCCATTTCAGGGTCATGGGGGCATTATTCCTTCGGATTCCATTGGACAGCAAGGCCCGGGCCGGACGACCTCCTCTATCTCATGTTGGCCTTCTCAATTTAGAGCAAGCTTCTCTTGGCTTTGTCGTTGGGAGACGATGAATCATCGATGTACCAAGCTCCTCCCAAGGGTAACGTTGATGACATCGTGAGGCGGCCAACCTTCTTATTGTTTCTGGCTATGGCAGTGCTCTTGGCCGATCTTCTCCTGCTTCAGACTAGCATCGGAGGAATTTACCCAGCCGCCTCTTTCCAATGAGCTCCTCAATTTCATCTCGGAGCTGAATGTATTCCTCAGTATCGTGGTCATGGTCGCAATGGTAGAGGCATTACTTGCTTCGATCGTGCATGCCTGGGGGAAGGACTTGTTCGCACCCTTCTGTCGGAGCTTTCTTGGTGGCGAGCTCGAAAAGTTTGGGCCTTGCTTGCACTGGGGAGGTCGTGGATGCGACCGAACTTCATTCCATCTCCTTATGAAACCTGCAGGAGAACTTCATGCCCCTTTGTCCGGACTTCCTCGATGACGAGTTTGAGAGGAAGTTTGGCCTCGCTTGCGCCGAACTTCATTCCGCTTTTCCATAAAACCTTCCGTGGGAGAACTTCATGCTCCTTTGTCGGGGCTTCCTTGATGATGAGCTTCGAGGGGAGTTCGACCTTGCTTGCGCTGTAGAGGTCGTGGATGCGGCCGAACTTCATTCCGCCTTCTTATGAAATCTTCTGCAGGAGAAGTTCATGCCCCTCTATCGGGGCTTCCTCGATGACGAGCTCGAGGAAGAGTTCGGCCTCGCTTGCACCGAACTTCATTTCGCTTTTCCGTAAAACCTTCCATGGGAGAACTTCATGTCCCTTTATCGGAGCTTCCTTGATGATGAGTTTCGAGGGGAGTTCGGCCTCGCTTGCACGGTGGAGGTCGTGGACGCGGCCGAACTTCATTCCGCCTTCTTGCAAAACCTTCTACGGGAGAAGTTCATGCCCCTCTATCGGAGCTTCCTCGATGACAAGCTCGAGGGGGAGTTCGACCTCGCTTGTGCCGAACTTCATTCTGCTTTTCTGTGAAACCTTTCGTGGAAGAACTTCATGCCCCTTTGTTGGGGCTTCCTTGATGATGAGCTTCGAGGGGAGTTTGGCCTCGCTTGCACGAAAAGGTTATGGATGCGGCCGAACTTCATTCCGTCTCCTTGTAAAACCTTCTATGGGAGAACTTTTGCTCTCTATTTCTTCTTTCTAAGTACGATTGGTATGCTCAAATGCTCTTTCTTAAGGTCGGTTTCTCGCATCCTCATGATGGATTTGCCGATAAAGTCTCGATCGGAGGTTGTCGCACGGTCTGTATCGTCTCGATGGGGCCATGAATCTGACCAGCAGGTTGAACTGCTCCACATCTATGGTGGCTTCGGATGGAACCTAAGCTGCCAGGGCTGAAATGGGAGCAGATGGATCTGGCGCGTAGGCCGTCGATCGCCAAGTCAAAGCTCTCCTAAGAGGCATTTTCTCTTCGGAAAAGAACTCTAGTGAGGAAGAAGAGAGATCTTCGGAGAGGGAAGAGAGAAATCATCATCGAGCACTCCTTTAAGAACAAAAAAATCTCGGAGGTTTGGGCCCTCCTTCTAGTGCCAATCTGTTGATGTAGAATCTGATCATCGTCGGAATCAGTTGGAGCGGAGGTGGACGAGGTCGCCGTTGGGATCTACAAAATAAAGTCCCATTTGGAGCTGATGGGGGGTGGCTCCGGCAGGACCCTCCGACGATCGAGTCAGCTCTGACCAACAGGAATGGAGTGCTCGGGAATAAGTTCTACAGAGCTTAGAGAAGAAGAGGAGAGCTTAGAGCTTCGAGATCAGAGGTTTTTTAGCATATCTAAAGGATCCTTTTTATAGACGGAGCTTGATGGTGACAACTTTAGCTGCCTGATGGCGAGCCACTCGAGGCTGCACTAGATTTGATGCGGAGAGGGTATCGTCAGGTCGAAAGTGATAGCCATACCGTCCGACAGTGATGGGCTGCTCGAGGTCTGGTGAAGCTACTGTAGCATCGCCTGTGGCAGACTGATGGTGACCATTCATCCAGCTTTAAAAACCATAGCTCTTAAAAAGCAGGCATTGATTGGTGGACTTCGGCATATATCGATCTTAAAGAAGTTTGGACTCTTGAAGAGGAAGCTTGAAAGGAGTTCGGCTGTCGTAGGCATCTGGCTGGAGGTGTGCGGCTGCTGAAGAGTTCGATCGAGGGATAGTCATTGAGGAGTTCAGTCGGAGGATGACCGTTGAGGAGTTCGAAAGGAGCTCGATCGATCGAAGGGGATGTCTGGGAGGAGTCCGACTCCTAAAGAAGTCTGATCGAAGGAGATGTCTGGAGGGTGTTTGGCTCTTACAGGCGTCTGGCTGGAAGGACGTGGAGAGAGTTCGGCTCTTGCAGAAGTTCGACTGAAGCTCGATCGCTGAGGGGTTCGGCTAAAGCCTGACTGCTGGGAGTCCATGAAGCTTGGCCGCTAAGCAGTTCGGCCGATTGAAGGGGTTCGAAGGAGTTTGGCCGCTAAGCAGTTCACTCGGCTAAAGGGGTTCGAAGGAGTTCGGCCGCTGCTTAGCCGCTGAGGAGTTCGGCCAGCTGAGGAGATTCAGTCCGATCGTTGAGAGTCCGAAGAAGCTCAACCATTGAGGAGTTCGATCGGCTGAAGGGGTACGGCTAAGATCTATCCGTTGAAGCTTTTTCGTGGCTACTGGCTTACCGAACTTCGGCAGGAGTGGGGTTTATCTCCAACAGAATCCTATAGCCAAAAAAAAAGGCGCCTACATTAAATGTAGATGCCTATGAGGCACATGAAGGCATTTCTTTCTTTCTTTTTTTTTTTTCCTTTTTTTGATTTTTTTGGGCCCTTTTTTTCTTTTTTTTAAGGCACCCTGAAGGCATCTTTAAAAAATATTAAAAGTTTTTTTCAGGCACAAGCGTGCATTTGTTTTTTTCAGGCGCATGCGCGCTGATGATCGTTGATCCAACGATCAGAGATCCGATCGAATATGGACTGGGATTCGATCAACCAGAACCCAGTCCACCTATATACATACATACATGCATATATATATGTATGTATGTATGTATGTATGTATATATATATATATATATATATATATATATATATATATATATATATATATATGTATGTATGTATGTATATATGTATGTATGTATGTATGTATGTATGTGTATATATATGTATGTATGTATGTATGTATATGTATGTATGTATGTGTGTGTGTGTGTGTGTAATGTCCAACACATACATAATCAAATTATGACATGCAAGCATCACCTCAAACAACAATGGATAAACATGCATGCTAAACCATAATAGATGAGTTTTGTTTAAATAAGTTTTGAAACAAATGGGATTTTGTAAGTTGATCATTGAAAAATTCTCAATCAACTCTTTAATGTCAGAGCAGCATGGACAAACATTCAGGCATGAAAAGTAGGGATGGCAATTGGATCGGATCAAATTAGATTAATGTGGGTCAAATCAAAAAATTATTTATCCAAATTTGATCTATTTATTAAATAGATCAAAAATTCAGATCTAAATCGGACTTGTTTATTAAACAAGTAACTTAAGCTAACCCATTTATTAAACATGTCAAATTAAGTAAAATGGATTAAATAGGTTGGATTAAATGGGTTAGAAATAGGTTAAGTAGGTTTTAAATAGATTAAACAGGTCTCAAATATATTAAATAGGTTAAATATATTAGGTTAAATAGATCAAAAATAAGTTAAGTAGATTTTAAATATATTAAATATATCTTAAATAGATTAAATAGGTTAAATTAATTAAATAGATTATCTGACCCAACCTAATTTGAATATTAAATGAATGAAGTAGGTTAAATATTTAAAATTTAAATTTGATCTAAATAGATGAGATAGGTTGATCTATTTATAATTTAAATTTATTTAATTTATATTTATATTTATTTGTGATGGATAACTGGATTGATGGATCATATTCTGTCGGCTTTAATGAAGGGCTTGAGATCCGAAAATAAGCGTACTGATAGGAATGGTGTACAGGGCGGAAGCATGGATTTCAAAGCAAAAATATGAAATCATATAAATCAAACCCAAACCCTAGGACCATCTTATTAGTAATTAAATCATATAACATGCATTTGTAATATAAAAAAAAAGTATTAGAACATACCTCTTATCGTTTAACCCTAAATTATCCCTAATTGCCGACAGGAATCCGTTAGGGGTTCCATCAGGAGCCCACGTGTTCATCCTTCAATATTGATCTATACAGAGACTTAATCAAAACACCAATATTTTTAATTTATATAATTAAAATTCTAATAATAAAAACTTTAATTAAATGGATAAGATCTTTCTTAGCCTTTATGTCATCTTCCTTGCCTCTCCTTACCTCTCTTTCTTTTTTCTTGTCTTCTTAATTTTTCTACCTAATCTCTTTATATTAAAATGACTTCTTATCCTTATAAGGACAAGGTCTGGATAAGAGAAGAGAAGAAAAAAAATTGGATAATAGAAAATACTTGTAAGAAAGAAAGATAATTTTCACTCCTTTCGGACTTTTGGTGCGCACCCTTATTTATAATGTACGTAAGGGTGCCAACACATTTTCTTACACTCTTTCAAAATATTATCTCATGTCCCTTCAGCCAATCTCATGCCTCATCAGATAATAACGTCATGTAGACTTAGTCTAAGAGGTGCCTTAAAGCAGAAGGACTCTCGGACTAATTCTACGTAAGTTATTTATGCAGAGTCGCGGGCTTTCATTCTTAGCGCCATCATTTTCATCCATTAGATCAAATAAAAAGGCCATCAAATGATTTTAAAATGGGATGCCCATTCAGCAAGAAGGCATGGAGATGAACTTTGAATAGTCAAAGTCCCAAGGGACTTTGACTTGGTCCAAGAGGCGTCAAGGATGAGAGGGCGGCAAGGAGTCTTGGGCGGCAAGTATTCCTAGGCGACAAAGAGTCCCTTCTCAAAATAATAATGGAGTATTTCATCTACAGAAGGACTCTTCTACGCCCCATATCTGATGTCCATGTCTATTTAAAATATTTACGTGACATAACAAATGAAAAAAGTCAAAGAAGATAGGCGCCAACTAATTCCATGCGCCAAAAATTCTTTGCGCATGAAAGACTTCTCACGCATAAGAGAGAGACTCTCTAGCATGTGGGATTCAGGTATGTGGCACCCTAACTAAAGCCCAACCAGTCTAGATTAATCCAATTCAAGATCAAGTCCTATTTGACTCAAATTGGACCTTAATTAGCCCAAATCGGAAGTCGATTCGAATCCAATTCGAATCTAGGTGCTAGAGTTTGCTACATGTGCTAGCATGTTCATCTTGCAAATATAGTCTAATCCAATTAGATCCTTAATCAATTCTCTTTGTGTGTGACCCATTGGATTTCACATCTAGCCAGCAGTGGATCTAGGTGTGATATGACCTAATCAAATTAGAACTTAACTAAATCAATTTAGGTCAAAACTAGCCAATCCAATTTGACTTAATTTAGAATACTCTTTAATTTAATGATCAAATTAAAAATTTAATTTGATCGAACCCACAAGACATGATTGACTTCTAGCAACGTATCGTGACTTTCTGAAAGATGTAAAATTTTGATGAAAATACCAAAAATATGCTTCAGTGAAAATCACCATGCAACTAGATCCTTCGATCTTCCTGCATCCTGAATATGACTTTGGATATGGAAATATGTTAATCCCAATATCATATTCATTTCTCTTTCAATCTTATGATGATGATTCATTTAATGAAATATTAGAAACCATTTCTAATTTTCATCTTGCTTTGATCAAAGTCTTTCTGAATCATCATTTGTTTGAAGTAGGTAGGATGCTATTTTCTCTTACCAGGAGTGATCGATTCCATATTAACCTACTCACAACCTTCATATATAATGTACTATATCTAGATCATTCCGTACATGACTAAGTCATGAATGAGTATGAACCAAAATATGGTATTCATATATATAAGATTCTATGGTAGTTTCAGGTTAAAGGATTATATGCATAATTCCACTATGAGAACCATCTATTGACATGTAGATAAGACTCCATTAAATATTCTCCTTGCATCAATTCAGTGAAGTCATTTTCTAATAAGCACCCATATCTTTATATTAGTGTCATACACAAGTGATTGTGAGATCAATCATCCTCTCAATTGAGCATACAAAATATGTGCTAGTCTTACCGAAAATATTGTTCTCCAACTCAATGTTCCATCGATTAGGAATATTTAAATTAGGGTTTTAAGATTTTAGATCTCATTGGTATGATCTCATCATAATCCTAAAATCATAGCCTTAATTTATGGGATTCATCATAATCTTAAATAAATAATAAGACACTGCATATGATGAAATAATGCCTTTATTTATTTCAAAATATCATTACATGAGTTTGGATGACAAAAAATAGTCCAAAAAATTGATTGACTTGAGGACATATTTCTTTCAATCTCCCACTTGCACTAAAGCTAATCGCCCTTAAATTTTAATCCCATACAATCAAGATGATGATCAAACAATTGCAGTGGTAAAGCCTTAGTGAATGGGTCTGCTATGTTGTTCTTTGTGCCAACTCATTCTATGACTACATCTTGTCTTTCAATAATTTCACGAACGAGATGGAAGCATCTCAGAATGTGTTTGAATTTATGATGAGACCTTGGTTCCTTTGCTTGAGCAAAAGCTTCAGTATTATCATAGTAAAGTGGTACTGAATTCTTAATTTTAGAAATAACATTCAATTTAGTGATGAACTTCTTCATCCAGACAGCTTCCTTGGCGGCTTTACTTACAACTATGTATTCTACTTTAGTGGTTGAGTCAGCTATAGTTGGCTGCTTAGTACTCTTCCAACTCACTGCTCCACCGTTCAGAGTAAAGACATACCTTGAAATGGATTTACTATCATCTGGGTCTGATTGAAAATTAGAGTCAGAATATGCTTCTAGTTTAAGATCAGAACCACCATATACTAGAAAAATATCTTTAGTCCTTCTCAAGTATTTAAGAATATTTTTCACAACTTTCCAATGATTCTTTCCTGGATCAGCTTGAAATCTACTTGCAATGCCTAAAGCATAAGCAACATCAAGCCTTGTACATAACATGGCATACATTATTGATCCAACAGCCGAAGCATAAGGAATAGAACTCATTCTATTTCTCTCTTCAGGTGTCTTTGGAGACATCTTTTTAGAGAGATGTATGCCTTGACTCATGGGTAAGTAACCTCTTTTACTCCCATCCATACTGAATCTTTTCAGTATTAAGTCAATGTACCTAGATTGGGACAAGCCTAGCATCCTCTTAGATCTATCTCTATAGATCTTTATTCCTAGTATATAGGATGCTTCTTTCAAATCTTTCATGGAAAACTTATTTGATAGCCATAATTTGATTGATTGTAATATTAGGATATCATTCCTAATGAGGAGTATGTCATCTACATATAGAACCAAGAAGACTATGGTTCTTCCACTAGTTTTCTTATACACACATGGTTCATCCACATTCTTGATAAAACCAAATTCTTTTACTATTATATCACAATGGATGTTCCAACTCTTTGATGCTTGCTTTAATCCATAAATGGATCTCTTAAGCTTGCATACCTGATTTAGTCTCTCATTTAACTCAAATCTCTCTGGCTGTGACATATAGACCTCCTTATCAAGAAAACCATTAAGGAAGACAATCTTTACATCCACTTATCATATTTCATAGTCATGGTATGTTGCTATGGCAAGCATAATCCAAATAGATTTGAGCATGGCAATAGGTGAAAATATTTTATCATAATCAATCCCCTGTTTTTGCCTAAAATCCTTAGCCACCAATCTGGCTTTATAGGTTTCAAATTAACCATCAGCTCCAATCTTTTTCTTAAAAATTCATTTGCATCCAATAGGATTTATATCCTCTGGTGCATCTACCAAAGTCCATACTATATTGGTGTGCATGGATTTTATTTCGGATTACATGGCAGCCAGCCATTTGTAAGAGTCCTTACTTTTGATTGCTTTCATATAGGTTAGAGGTTCATCATTCTCAATGACTTAGGCTTCATTGTTCTCAATAATGAACCCATATCTCACAGATGTATTTCGTACTCTTTCAAACCTATGAATAGGAGTTATGTGTTTTGATTCTTTTATGTGATTATTTGGTTGAAAAATTTTTATTTATTTTTTATGAACTTCACTAAGTTTAATATTTCTGCCACTATCCTTTTTTAGGATAATTTTTTTTTTCATGAAAATGGCATGCCTACTTACAAATACCTTTTGTTCAGTAGAATGGTAGAATAAATATCCTATACTATTTCTAGGATATCTTATAAATAAATATTTGTCTGATCTAGCATCAAGTTAATGTCCAAAATTTTTTTTGATATATGCTCGACAACCCCATATCTTAAGATACTTAAGATTAGATTTCTTACTTCTCCATATATCATATGGAGTACTAGATATAAATTTAGAAGGTACTCTATTCAAGATGTAAATTACAGTCTCCAGGGCATGATCCCAGAAGAAAATAGGTAATTTAGTGAAGTACATCATGGACCGTACCATATCTAATAAGGTACGATTCTTTCTTTTGGCTACATCATTTAATTACAGTGTATAAGAAGGTATCCATTTAGAGAGAATTTTTTTAACTTTAAGATAATTTAGAAACTCACTAGATAAGTATTCTCCTCTTCGATCAAATCGAAGGATTTTTATACATTATCTTGTTTATTTTTCGATCATATTTTGATACTCTTTAAATTTATCAAAGGCTTCTGATTTGTATTTCATAAGATACACGTATCTAAACCTAAATAAATCATCAGTGAACATTATAAAATAAGAGTATCCTCCTCTGGCTTGAGTTGTCATAGGACCACATACATCCGTATGTACAAGTCCTAATAACTCATTTGTCCTTTCTCCATATCCACTAAATAAAATCTTGGTTATTTTATCTGTGAGGCATGATTCATAAGTTTTCAATGATTCATAATCAAAAGGATTAAAGAACTTTTTTTTATATAACTTGTTAATCCTAGCCTCACTAATATAACCTAATCGACAATGCCAAAGTAAAGTATTATTTATGTCATCTCTCTTACATTTTCTATTTTCATCAATATGAAATATATTGTCATCCAAACATAGAGTCAACAAACCATTGCTAAATATGCCAAAATAAATATTTTCATTAGAATATTTGATCGAGCAACCTTCTCTCGTTACATTAAGACTATAACCTTATTTTAATAACAAGGTTATAGATATAATATTTCTAATGATCTTAGGCATATAATAATAATTTATAAGCTCTAAGATCTTTTCATAAGATAACTTCAATATATTTGTTCCTACAGCTTCTGCTTGGATAGACTCTCCTCCAGCGCCATAGAGCTTGAAGTCATCTTTTTTCAAACTCTTAATTTTCTGCAGCCCCTGCAAAGATTTACAGATATGAAAACTACAATCAGTATCTAATATCCAAGAATTTAAAATTAAAAAATTTAATGATAATATAGTATGTATCTCATACATATCTTTTGGTGCATTATTTGCATCAGACTTCACAGTTGCAAGGTAAGCCTTATAATTTCTCTTCCAATGATCTATTTTGCCGTAGTGAAAATAGGTCATCTGTCCGAAGACCTTCTTTCCCTTTTTTTTCTTATTTATACCATCTTTAGGGTTCAACCTTCTTTTTAAATTTTTTTTGCTTACCTTCTTCTTGGAGATTCCATCCATAAGAAGAAGAGAAGCCTTATCCTTCTTGATATGGCTTTCTGCTGTCTTGAGCATATTTAACAGCTTAGACGAGGAAGAATTCAGTTTGTTCATCTGATAGTTCTCGACAAACTGAGAAAATAATTCTGAGAGTGATTGCAAGATCAAATTCTGACTTAACTTTTCATCCATAACAAAACCTAATTGACTTAATCGAGTGATTAGGTCAATTATCATCAAAACATGATTTTGTATGGATGTTTCTTCTATCATTTTTGCATGAAATAATTGCTTAGATATCTCATATCTAACAGTCCTACTATGCTCTCCATACTTTTAGATTGAGCAATATGGATTGAGTGTCCATGCCATCATGCTGCCTCTGTAATTCATTATTCATATAGGCAAGTATGATGCATTTGATAGTAAGAAAATTATTTTGCCACATCTTGTATGTGGACTTATCTTCATCTGTAGCATCATTTTCTAATGGCTTAGAATCAGGAGCATCCAGAATATAGAGGAGTTTTTCTTAACGGAGTACTATTTTTAGGTTTCTCAACCAGTCAACATAATTTTGATCAGTCAATTTATTTGAATCCAAAATTAAACGCAATGAAAGTAAAGAAGCCATTTAATCTACATAATAAAGAACAATATATAAGCAAACAACTCATGATGATAAACATAATTAAACTAAGATTTTAATTTAATTATGTCTCCCACTATTTAATCAAAAAATCATAACCCTCTTATTGATTTTCTTAGTGAGAATAAGACCCTAATTTCTTATAAAAGATCTTGTGGTTACATAACAAACCCGTTATAAGTTCAAAGGTAGAAAACTCTTTTCAATTGCATTTTATGCAACTCTCAAAAATTTTTTATGTCTAAAATATTAATAGCCTTGTGTTAGTACAACAAACTTTAATGTTTTAGTTTAAGTAAAACCCTTCATTTTTATACAGTCAAAATGAAATATAACTGCTTTTGTGGTATACAACAAAGCAATATATTCAAAATGCTGTAAACATCTCAATGTACTAGATTAATATTACATCATTTCTCATGATAGATCTTATGGTTACACAACAAAATCAATATAGTTTTGGACATAATAAGAACCTAGTATAAAGGAAAGCCTTAATGTAGTGAATATAATACTAAGCATTTCAATCTAGAATTAAATTAATCGAATCGATCAGATAAGTGGAAGAGAAGTGGGAGTCCCCCATTGCTTTTCTTAGACACCAATAAATTAGCTAGGTCAGACAATGGAATCAATTAAAAAATTACATTCTCTTTACCAATCATGAACCATTTTTTCTAGACATCGATTGATTAATTAGACATCCTGACTGATTCAGCTATAGGTTAATTACACTACAACTTAATATAATTTTTAAAGAGGAATTTAAAAGGTCTCGATGCACATTTTGATTTAAATCAAACTAAATGCCTAATAGCATCAATTATGATAAATAATATATATATATATATATATATATATATATATATATATATATATATATATATATATATATAAACATGTATAATTATTCTAGGATAACCATCATTACATAGTGAATATTTTTCACTATATCAGGACAACCTTTACAGAATAATATATACATCATAATCTCATTATGATAAATATAAAGAATATGATCTCATCATATAAATAACATGCAAATAAACAAAAAAATATATCATACTTTTCTTTTGTGCCATTATATTATAAGCAAAGCATTATATGATTTAACCTAATAAGGCTTGCTCTGATACCACTGATAGGAATTGGTGTATAGGGCGGAAGCATGGATTTTAAAGCAAAAATATGAAATCATACAAATCAAACCCAAATCCTAGGACCACCTTATTAGCAATTAAATCATATAACATGCATTTGTAATATAAAAGAAAGTATTAGAATATACCTCTTATCGCTCAATCCTAAATTATCCCTAATTGCCGGCAGCAGTCCGTCAGGGGTTCCACCAGGTGCCCACGTATTCACCCTCCAACATTGATCACATAGAGACTTGATCAAGACACCAGCACCTCTGATTTATATAATTAAAATTCTAATAATAAGAACTTTAATTAAATGGACAAGACCTTCCTTAGCCTTTATGTCATCTTTCTTGCCTCTCCTTATCTCTCTTTCTTTTTTCTTATCTTCTTAATTTTTCTACCTAATCTCTTTGTCTTAAAATGACTTCTTATCCTTATAAGGATAAGGTCTAGATAAGAGAAGAAAAGAAAAAAATTAGATAATAGAAAATACTTATAAGAAAGAAAGATAATTTTCACTCCTCCCGGACTCTTGGTGCGCACCCTTATTTATAATGTACGTAAGGGTGCCAACACATTTTCTTGCGCTCTTTCAAAATATTATCTCATATCCCTTCAGCCAATCTCATGCCTCATCAGATAATAACGTCATGTAGACTTAGTCCAAGAGGTGCCTTAAAGCAGAAGGACTCTTGGACTAATTCTACGTAAGTTATTTATGAAGAGTTGCAGGCTTTCATTCTTGGCACCATCATTTTCATCCATTAGATTAGATAAAAAGGCCATCCAATGGCTTTAAAATGGGACGCTCATTCAGCAAGAAGGCGTGAGGATGAACTTTGAATAGTCAAAGTCCCAAGAAACTTTGATTTGGTCCAAGAGGCATCAAGGATGAGAGGGCGGTAAGGAGTCTTGGGCGGCAAGTATTCCTAGGCAACAAAGAGTCCCTTCTCAAAACAATAACGGAATATTTCATCTACAGAAGGACTCTTCTGCGCTCCATATTTGACGTCCACATCTATTTAAAATATTTACGTGACATAACAAATGAGAAAAGTCAAAGAAGGTAGGCGCCAACTAATTTCATGCGCCAAAAATTTTTTGGGCATGAAAGACTTCCCACGCGCAAGAGAGAGACTCTCTGGCGGAGATTTAGGTATGTGGCACCCCAACTGAAGCCCAATCAGTCTAGGTTAATCCAATTCAAGATCAAATCCTATTTGGCTCAAATTGAATCTTAATTAGCCCAAATCGAAAGCCGATTCGAATCCAATTCGAATCTAGGTGCTAGGGTTTGCTACATATGCTAGCATGTTCATCTTGCAAATATGGTCTAATCCAATTAGATACTTAATCAATTCTCTTTGTATGTGATCCATTGGATTTCACATCTAGTCAGCAGTGGGTCTGGATGTGATTGGACCTAATCAGGTTAGAACTCAACTAAACTGATTTATGTCAAAATTAGCCAACCTAATTTGACTTAATTTAGAACACTTACTAATTAAATGATCAAATTAAAAATTTAATTTGATCGAACCCACAAGACATGATTGATGTCTAGCAACGTATTGTGACTTTCCGAAAGATGTAAAATTTTGATAAAAATACCAAAAATATCCTTCAATGAAAATTACCATGCAACTAGATCCTTCGATCTCCCTACATCCTAAATATGACTCTGGGTATGAAAATATGTCAATCCCAGTATCATATTTATTTCTTTTTTAATTTTATGATGATGTTTCATTTAATGAAACATTAGAAACCATTTCTAATTTTCATCATGCTTTGATCAAAGTCTTCCTGAATCATCATTTGTTTGAAGTAGGTAGGATGTTATTTTCTCTTAGCAGGAGTGATCAATTTCATGTTAACCCACTCACAACCTTCATATATAATCTACCATATCCAGATCATTCCGTACATGACTGAGTCATGAATGAGTATGAACCAAAATATGGTATTCATATATATAAGATTCTATGGTAGTTTCAAATCAAAGGATTATATGCACAGTTTTACTATGAGAACCATCTATTGACATGTAGATAAGACTCCATTAGATATTCTCAACTTGGATCAATTCAGTGAACTCATTCTCTAATGAGCACCCACATCTTTATATTAGTATCATACACAAGTAATTGTAAGATCAATCACCCTCTCAATTGGGCATACAAAAGATGTGCTAGTTTTACCGAAAACATGGATCCCTAACTCAATGTTCCATCAATCAGAAATGTTTAAATTAGGATTTTAAGGTTTTAGATCTCACTGGTATGATCTCATCATAATCTTAAAATATAATCTTAATTTATGAGGTTCATCATAATCTTAAATAAATAATAAGATACTGTATATGATAAAATAATATCTTTATTTATTTTAAAATATCATTATATGAGTTTGAAAGATAAAGAATAGTCCAAAAAATTGATTGATTTGAGGGCATATACCTTTCATAACTATCAAGGACGATATATAGCTTGACCTTTTAAGAGCTACGTACGAGAATTAATGGACAGAAAAACAAGCGGGAGTTCTCCGTCCCGGTTTCGGTTAGTTTTTCAAAATCACGAAACGCTCTATGCCTCTCATACTACCGAAACCGCAGCTCTTCAGACCACTCGCAAGAAAAAAGAATCAGCTTAAGGTTAAACGCAATAAGACATTGACATATATATATATATATATAGAGAGAGAGAGAGAGAGAGAGTCGATATATCTAGTGAATATATATATATATATATATATATATATATATATATATATATATATATAGAGAGAGAGAGAGAGAGAGAGAGAGAGAGAGAGAGAGAGAGAGAGAGAGAGTCGATATATCTAGTGAACAAGCCTGCCATTAGAAACAACTATATATTCTCATGCGCGCAGAAAAGCCATTTGGAAGAGAAGTGTATCGGTGGTTACAATGCATGCATAAACAGTATCAAAAGGAATATTCAAACCTCAAAAGTCCTGAGGCTTTTTCATCGATTTATTTCAAAGTTTTCGGCACCACCTTCTTCTTCTTCTTCCTCCGGCCTCCATCTTCTCCTCACTAATAATATTTAGAATATATAATTAGTTGAAGTCATCAGCCAAGGAAAGGCTGTTTAATGCTAGCTTCCTGAGATTGGAAGTGAGATGAGAGACGGGCGACTTCCTCCCAGGGGACTCGTTGAAGCTCTCGTCGCACGAGTCGATGTCGGCGAGCGCCGCCGAAAGGTTGCTCATGAGGTCATTGCGGCTTCCAGTCCCCTTGAGGTTCTCCAACACCTTTTGGAGATCAAGGACCAGCATCTCAAAGTTCTGCCGGCACATGTCGAGGCCGCCCTTCACCTCGCTGTCGGTGCTCGGGGAATCCATGAGCTTATCGGCCAGAGCCTTGGCAACCTGAGCGCGGGAAATAGCCGCCTGGACCGTGGCCTCGATCACGGAATCGGCGGTCACGGTGCGCACCTCCGGGACGAAGGACTCGCAAAGCCGGGGGAATTCCGCGCGCCTGCAGACGTTGCATACGGGGGGGACGGGGAAGCGGCGGCGGTGGTCGATGCGGTGGAGGAGGCGAGACTCGGCCGTGGAGAAGGAGGAGGCGAGGAGGAGGACGGCTAGCAGCGCCAATGGAAGAGAGATTTGGGATCCTTCCATCTCGACAGGCCACGTGTTCTCTCTCCCTGGCTCTCGCGGTTGTTGGAGCGAGAACGGGAGGGAAGGGGAGAGGTGAATGATAGGAAGGGGGGGGGAAAGGGTATGGGGGAGCGGGAATTATATGTGGAAAGGAGAGGGGTGGACGAGCTTGGCTCAAGCTCCAAATGGCCGTTGAAACCGTCGTGGAGGAGCTGGTGGGGCCTGTGGCGTACCTTTAACGTAGGTCAACTGGATGTCGTTGGACGGATTCCTGGTCGGACCTACCTTAAACGGCCGTTGAAACAGTTGTGCAGCGGCCTCGGCCGTGGCCTGGGCCTGATATAGTAATAGAATTAGGCCGAGCCTGAATCAGGAAGAGTAATGCTTTATACACGAGATGCGATATAGAAAAAATGATATGAAATAACGGATGATCTTATTCTAATACATAGCCATATGTTTTAACATATATTTAATATTTTATAATATTAAATATTTTAAATGATAAAAATAATTTTTTTAAAAAATTATAACATCCATTCACAAAAATTATGACATTCTTCATAAAATTATGATATGTCTGTAGAAAAAATAGTATTTTATTTAAAATATCATAATTTTTATGAATGAATGTCATAATTTTTATAAAAGAATGTTATAATATGGTGAAAAGAAAATAATGAATATGTATGAAAAGAATATTATAACACTTATTCATAAAAATTATGACACACCTTCATAAAATTATGACATCTTTCACAAAACTATATTTTCTGCAGGAAGTTAAGGGATATCATAATTTTTATAAAGGGATGTCATAATACGATAGAAAAAGAAAATAATATTGAATATGTATGAAAAGAATATTATAATATTTTTTTATAAAAATTATAACATCCATTCACAAAAATTATGATACTCCTTCATAAAATTATGATACCTATTTACAAAACTATATTTTCTACAGAAGTGTCATAATTTTATGAAGAAATATCATATTTTTTATAAATAGATATTATAATTTTTTAAAAAAAATATTTTTGATATCCAAAATTTTGAGCACCGTAGAACATTAAATATACATTGAAAAGTAATGGCTACATACTTTAATAAAATTATCCGGTGCAATCCATGTCAGTTTTTTTACACCATAAGTGTAGTTAGAATTACTCGTGTTGGAAACCCATGCGGCCTATGCTTTTCAACCGTCGTCCGATCCAAGTAGACAACTGTATAAATAGAAACTAGCACCCAATCCATGCAAAATATTTTTTATTTAAAAATATGGCACCTCTAAAATATTAGTTTTTTATTAATTTTATAATTTTTAAAGAATGTTGTATTTTTATTATCTATGTAATATTTATTTTATTATTAGACATTTTTGTTAATTTTTTAAAAAAGATAATTTTTAATAATATATATATTTGTTATTAAATATTATTAATCTTTTAAAATATTATTAATAAAAATATTATTATTTTTATCAGTAATGATAAAACTCCATGTACTGGAATATTAGACCACAGCCAACCCCTTCCACTATATGCCTCATGCATCTCATAATTAATTGATAGGCTCTAATTTCAGCAAATAAAAATAAAACCTCATAAATGATCCTATAAAATGCCTTTTCTTTTCTACCCTCCATTTTATCATTAAATTAAATATAATTGATGAGATGGTAAATAATTTACAACCATGCGGCACCCATGAACAAAAATAAAATCTCATGAATGTTCCTGCAAAATATCTTCTATTTTCTTATATAAATTAAATATCATTAATAAAATATTAAATAATATTTTTTTATATGAATTAAATATCATTAATGAGATATTAAATAATTATATAGGGACCAAAATAATGCACAAACATGTGGCAGATGGAGTCTTTTTACCAAATAAAAATAAAATCTCGTGGACGATCACATAAAATATCTTTTCTTTTTCCTACCTAAATATCCTTAATTTCATCAATATATTTATTGGGGATAAATCTCACTCCTGCCATAGTTCAGTCTGATGCTTAGTCCAATGCAATCGAAAATCACAGAAGAGCTTCAATGGTCGAACCTTAACTGAACTCCTTCAGTCGGCCGAACTCCCCAACGGTCGAGCTTCAGTGGAACCTCTTCAGTCGGTCGAACTTCTCAATGGTCGAGTCCCAACCGAACCCCTTCAGCCGATCGAACATCTCAGCAGCCAAGTTTTAGCCGAATCTGTTCTGCCGACCGAACTTCTCAACGATCGAATCTCAGTCGAACTCCCCAACGGCCGAATTCTTGCCGAACTCATCAGGAGTCGAACTTCTCCAGAAGTCGGACTTCTCTCAGACTTCTCCTTCGGTCGAACTTCTAAAGAAGTCGAACTTCTTCTGGATTACTCCTGCAGTCAGACTCCTCCAAGAGCCAAACTTCTTCCAAAATTCTCCTTCAGTCGGACGCCTACAAAAGCCGAACTCCTTCCGAATTGCTCTTATAATCGGACTTCTCTAAGAGTCAAACTTCTTCCAGAATTCTTCTTCAGTCGGACGCCTATGGAAGCCGAACTTCTTTCGAATTTTTCCTTCATTCGGACTTCTCTAGGAGCCGAACTCCTTCCAAATTGCTTCTGCAGTCAGACTCCTTCAAAAGCCAAACTCCTTCCAGAATTTTTCTTTAGTCGGACTCCTATGGAAGCCGAACTCCTTCCGAACTTTTCCTTCGACCGAACTCCTCTAAGAGCTGAACTTCTTTCGGACTTCTCCTTCGAACGAATTTCTCCAACGGATTGCTCCCGGATAATTTTCTTCAGAGTATTTCCTTCAGGAGTCCGAACTCCACTGAAATTGATATATGTCAGAGTTTTTCACTAACCTACGCCTCCATCCTCCGAACTATGACCATTATATCTCAACGAACAATCGCCATCAATCTGCTACAAACGGCGCCCTCCTCCATGATAGACTTCATCGGGCCTCGAGCGGCCCGCCACTAGACGGCATAGCTATCACTATCAGCCTGACGACACTTTCCTCTCCATACCGAACTCCACGCGGCCTCGAGCGGCCCGTTATCAAACGATATGGCCGTCACCATCAATCAAGCTCCGTCTATAAAAAGGAACCCTCCAAATATGTTTTCTCTTAGCTCTAAGCTCACTTCTTCTTTCCAAAACTCTACCGAACTCTTGCATGAGTACTCCATTTCTATTGGCCAGAAGAGCTGACTTGATCATCGGAGGGTCCCATCGGAGCTACCACCACCAACTCCGAATGAAACTTTATTTTGCATATCACTGACGGCGATCTCATCCTCCTCGACTCCAACACGATTTAGCGTCAATCAAATTCTGCACTAATAGAATTGATGCTAGAAGGAGGGTCTATTTTTGAGGTATCCTTATTCTTAAAAGAGTGCTCAGCCGATCCTACCGACCTTTTTTTCCAAGGTTCATCTTCATCCTCTTCCTCAATCCCAAGAAATGCCTTAAAAGAAGGCGACTACCCATAGATCTACCGCATCTGCCATTAGATCTGAGCCGGATCCATCCACTCATGCTCCATCACCGACACTTCAACCTCCACCTTCACCGACGGTCATGGTAGATCCAGAGCAATTTAACCTGCTGATGCAGCAGATTCAGGGCCTCATCAAGATGGTGCAGGCCATGCGGCAGTCCTCGACGGTGATTTCGTCAGAAAATCTACCATCAAGATGTCAAAAATCGATCCCAAGGAAGAGCATTTGGACTAGCATGCCCATCGCCGCTGGAAAAAAAAATAGAGAGCAGAAGATCCAAGTTTGGATCGTGGTTCTCCTCTGGAGGAGACCTTCCCTATCTGTAGTCGGAAGCCCTCAAAGGTCTGCGACCGAGACGACATCCTCAATCACAAACTATGGAAGATGGACCGATGGATTGAGGAGCTCCATCATGTCACCCCGGCTCGCTGTGATGACATCTGCACCGATCCTCCTTTCTCTCTCTAAATTATGCAAGAGTCCATTTTGTCGAACTTCAAGCTTCCTCAATTTAAAAGCTATGATGGAACCTTTGATCCAGTTGATCATCTGGAGGCCTTCCAAACTATGATGCTACTCCATGGTGCACCAGATGTCATATTATGCCGATCTTTTTCATCTATCTTAAAGGAAGCAGCAAGAAACTGATACTCGATGTTGAAGCCAGGTATGATCTTCTCTTTTGATCAGATGAGCCATTAGTTCGTGGCTCACTTCATCAGCAGCCAACGTCCGCACCGAGGTTTGAATTTTCTGATGAATGTCAAGCAGAAGGATGGAGAATCCATCCGGACTTATATCATTCAATTTAACGCTGCGGTATTAGAGGTTCGGAACCTGAACCAGTCTGTTGCAATGGCCACACTCAAGGATGACCTTCAGAAGAATGATTTATTATTTTTCGTGAAGAAAACGTACCTCAGAGACTTTGTCAATCTGCTAGCTCGGATCGAGAGATATACCCGTGCGAAAGAAGCCTTCAAATTGAAGGATGAAGAAATCATAGAAAAGTGACAAACGAACGAGTCTAATAGACCCATCATCGATGGAGGATTGAGTGCAGTTCGACTGCGCTCACGGACTCTCTCCGAGTGCAAGTGAGCCCGAACTCCTTCTCGAGCTCGTCATCAAGAAAGCCCCAATAGAAGAACGCAAAGAAGTCCTCCCCTAGAAGGTTCTGCAACTACGCCCCCTTAATGCTCCTAAAGCTCAAGTTTTGATGAAAATTAAGAATCAACTATCAAGATCAAAAGAATTACAATCTCTCCCAAATAAGTGCGATCGATGTAAGTACTACCTCTACCATCGTGACCACGATCACAATACTGAAGAATGCATTCAGCTCCGAGATGAAATCGAGAAGCTCATCAGGAGGGGGCGGCTGGATCGATTCCTTAGACGCTAGCTTGAAGCATGAGAAGATCAGCCAAGGATGCTGCCATAGCCAGAACCATCAATGACGGAGGAACAATAAGGAGGTCGACCGCCTTCTAGCATCGTCAACACTATCTTTGGGAGGGGCTTGGTACTTTGACAAGCCGTCATCTTCCAACCACAAAGATAAGAGAAGCTTGCTCTAAATTGAGAAGGCCAGCATGAGATAGAGGAGGTCGTCCAGCCCAAAATTTATCGTCTGAAGAAACTCGGAGAAACAACGCTCCTATGATCCTGAAACATAGAGAATCTGAGGATGTGCTATTAGTAATTTTTCTTCAATAAAATTTCTTCATTTCAATAATATTATTTTTTGGTGTAAAAACTATGTGATGATAAGGAAGAAGCAGTCAATAGTAGCCATATTAGAAACAGAAGAAGAACCTCATCCTAACATGAGCAAGTCAAAGTCCTTTAATCTCGGTCAAAGATAAGATCTCTTCCGAGCTTCAGAGTCTACGTCAATAGAAGATAAGATCTCCTTCAACCTCGACCAAAGATAAGATCTCTCCTAAGCTTCAGAATCTATGCCAATAGGAGATAAGATCTCCTTCAACCTCAGTTAGAGATAAGATCTCTCTCATGCTTTAGAGTCTACGTCAATAGGAGATAAGATCTTCAATCTCGGCTAGAGATAAGATCTCTTCCGAGCTTCAAAGTCTATGTCAATAGAAAATAAGATCTTCTTCAACCTCGATCAGAGATAAGATCTCTTCTGAGCTTCAGAGCCTACGCCAATAAGAGACAAGATCTCCTTCAACCTCGACCAGAGATAAGATCTCTTTCGAGCTTCAGAGTCTACGTCAATAGGAGATAAGATCTTCTTCAACCTCGACTACAGATAAGATCTCTTCTGAGCTTTAGAGTCTACACCAATAGGAGATAAGATCTCCTTCAACTTTGGCCAGAGATAAGATCTTTTTCGAGCTTTAGAGTCTACGTCAATAAAAGATAAGATCTCCTTCAACCTCGACTAAAGATAAGATCTCTCCCGAGCTTCAAAGTCTACGTCAATCGAAAATAAGATCTTCCTCAACTTCGACTTCAACTTCAATCTCGGCTAGAGATAAGATCTCTTTCGAGCTTCAGAATCTACGTCAATAAAAGATAAGATCTTCTTCAACCTCAGCTAGAGATAAGATCTCTTCCGAGCTTTAGAGTCTACGTCAATAGGGGATAAGATCTCCTTCAATCTTGGCTAGAGATAAGATCTCTCTCGAACTTTAGAGTCTACGTCAATAGAAGATAAGATCTCCTTCAACCTTGATTAAAGATAAGATTTTTTTCGAGCTTCAAAGTCTATGTCAATAGGAGATAAGATCTCCTTCAATCTTGGCTAGAGATAAGATCTCTTTCGAGCTTCAAAGTCTACGTTAACAAGAGATAAGATCTCCTTCAATCTCGGCTAGAGATAAGATCTCTTTCGAGCTTCAGAGTCTACATTAATAGAAGATAAGATCTCCTTCAACCTCGACTAGAGATAAGATCTTTTTCGAGCTTCAAAGTCTACGTCAATAGAAGATGAAATCTCCTTCGACCTCGGTTGGAGATGAGATCTTTTTCGAGCCTCGACTTCAACTTCAACCTCGACTGAAGATAAGAACTCCTCCGAGCTTTAACATCTGCATCAACAGCAGATGAGATCTGCTTCAACCTCGATTGAAGATGAGATCTCCCTCGAGCCTCAACTTCAACTTCAACCTTGGCTGAAGATAGGATCTCCTCCGAGCTTCAACTTCTGCATCAACCAGAGATGAGATCTCCTTCAACCTCGACTGGAGATGAGATCTTCCCCGAGTTTCAAAGTCTACATCAACATGAGAGAAAATCTTCTTCAATCTCGGTTGGAGATGGGATCTCCTTTGAGCTTCAATGTCTGCATCAACAGGAGATGAGATCTCCTTCAACCTCGATTGAAGATGAAATCTTCTCCAAGCCTCAACTTCAACTTCAACCTCGATCGAAGATGAGATCTCCCCCGAGCTTCAACTATAATTTCAACCTCGATTGGAGATAAGATCTCTTTCGAGTTTTAAAGTCTACATCAACAGGAGAGAAGATCTCCTTCAACCTCGACTAAAGCTAGGATCTTCTCCGAGCTTCAATATTTGTGTCAACTAAAGATGAGATCTCCTTCAACCTCGGTTGGAGATGAGATCTCCCCCGAGCTTCAACTACAACTTTAATCTTGGCTGGAGATAAGATCTCCTCCGAGTTTCAAAGTCTACATTAATAAGAGAGAAGATCTCCTTCAACCTTGGCTAGAGATAGGATCTTTTCTGAGCTTCAACGTCTACATCAATCAGAGATGAGATCTTCTTCAACCTCGGCTGAAGATGAGATCTCCTCCGAGCTTTAACTACAACTTCAACCTTGACTGAAAATAAGATCTCCTCCGAGTTTCAAAGTCTACATCAATAGGAGAGAAAGATCTCCTTCAATATTGATTGGAGATAGGATCTCCCTCGAGCTTTAACGTCTGCGTCAACAAGAGAGAAGATCTCCTTCAATCTTGGCTGAAGATAAGATCTTCCACAAGCTTCAACCGCAACGACAATAAAAGACAAGATCTCCATGGACCTCGGTTGGAGATGGGATCCCCCCGAGCCTCAACTTTAACATCAATCTTGGTTGGAGATGAGATCTCCTCCGAGCTTCAATCTAAACTAGCACAGAGCCCTGAAGAGGACTTCGACGATCATCCTTTTTATACTTCCTTCAATCTCGTGAGTGGAGGAGACTATTGTTGAAGATAAATTTCACTCCTACCGAAGTCCAGTCTGATGCTTAGCCCAATGCAATCGATAATCATAGAAGAGCTTCAACGGTCGAACCTTAGTCAAACTCCTTCAGTCGACCAAACTCTCCAGCAGTCAAGCCCCAGCGAAACTCCTTCAGCTAGCTGAACTTTCCAGCGATCGAGTCCCAGCGAAATCCCTTCAGCCGATCGAACTCCTCAGCGGCTAAGTCCCAATCGAATTTCTTCTGCCGACCGAACTTCTCAACGATCGAGCACCAATCGAACTCCCCAACAGCTAAATTTCTATCGAACTCGTTAGGAGCCGGACTTCTCCAGGAGCCAGACTCCTCATAAACTTCTCCTTCGATTGGACTTCTACAAAAGTCGAACTTCTTCCGGATTACTCCTGTAGTTGGACTCCTCAAGGAGCCAAACTTCTTTCAGAATTCTTCTTCAGTCAGATATCTACAGAAGTCGAACTCCTTCCGAATTGCTCCTACAGTCGGACTCCTTCAGTCAGAATTCTCCTTCAGTCGGACGCCTACAGAAGCCGAACTCCTTCCAAAATTTTTCTTCAGTCGGACGCCTATGAAAGTCGAACACCTTTCGAGCTTCTCCTTCATTCAGACTTCTATAGGAGTCGAACTCCTTTCGGATTGCTCCTACAGTCGGACTCCTCCAGGAGCTAAACTTTTTTTAGAATTCTCCTTTAGTCCGACTCCTACGGAAGCCGAACTCCTTTCGAATTTTTTCTTCGATCGAACCCCTCCAGGAGTCGAACTCCTTTCGAACTTTTTCTTCAGATAGATTCCTCCAACGGATTGCTCCCGAATAATCTCCTTCAGACGTATTTCTTTCAGAAGTCTGAACTCTACTGAAATTGATATATATCGAAGTTCTTCACCAACCCACACCTACATCCTCCGAACTATGGCCATTAGATCTCGACGAACGATCACCATCAGTCTGCTACAGACGACGCTACAGGTGGCATCCTCCTCCATGCCAGACTCCACCAAACCTCGAATGGCCTGCCACTGGACGGTATGGCTGTCACTATCAGCCTGACGCGTTATCTATCATCTCTCGTATCCGTATACTTCTGGTATAACTGATATCTTGGGGGGTGTGAGAGTCACTAAAGTCCTGTACTCAGCAATCTCTGCCTCTAAACCCATTGCACAACTTGACGTTTTTACTTTATGGTCGGTCACCATCAATTCAAGCGTATCCCCATAGTCTATTTCAATATCATATATGTTAGTCTTATCTGAGCAGATTCGTTAGTATTTCGAAGTTAATCTAGCCTCTAGCTTTCTTATATCTTTTCAAATTCTATCAATTCACACTTGTACGTTAAAACATCTTCCAGATTTATCTTGTGGGCCAGAAAGAGCTGACTTGACGACGTGTACGGGATCCCCGTATTAGGACTGAGTTCCTACTCAACCATCTACTTTCTTCGCAACGGAAAGATTCTTTTGTTTCTGTTCCTAGTCGTCATTCTCGTCTCTTACCACAACATTTCCACATCTCGTTCCTCGAACTCACTCCAGCACAATCCGATGTCACATCCATGATTCAATACTCTAAACTAACAAACTAAATATGAGCAAAGGTTATCTTATATAATGAAGATAGTTAATAATTATAGATACTCAGAATTCTTGGTGTCTACACCTACAAGATACATCATGAATGTAATTAAACAAGTCTGCATAGAGGAGAGCTTCTATTTTAATATTATTATTAAATGCAATACATACTTGTGGAACATTGGTATATACTTTGCTCATTAGATTCAATAGTGTGATCTGTATACGTATCTAAAATTACAACTAAGTAGAATCTAGCCAGTTAAGAGCGTCGCATGAGGCAAAATGGATAGTATTTGTAAAATTTTTAAAAAATAGTGACATTAAGGTCGATTATATTCGGCGCGACTAAGAGAATGCGTATGACGTTGATAGTGATTCTTTCATAACTATGTCTATCCTCTCGTGTACAATCCTGTGCGCTAGAGAGCTAGAGACTTTTTTAGATATTCACCTACACCAGATAATTACTACACCTGCCTCAATATTATATAAAAATGATATGATTAGACTTATATATAAAGAAATTCCCCACATTTTGTTTCTCGCGCACTCCTATTAATCCTTCTAATATGATTTAACCATGACAATGTGTAATGCGAAAGATACGTTCTCGAGTATTTTTATGAGATGTCGTAGCATATAGGAATTATGATCATATATTTGACTCCAATACTCGCTCGATGTAGAACCATAACGAGTTTCCTACATTGTGTTTTTATTAATAAAATTATTAAATTTAACAAAGAGTGAATTGAATAGCGGTTTCTATAGATATAGTCTTCCTCTCCCTTCTACTTCCTTCCCTCGGTCCGTTAGTTAGTATGTTTCAGTGAGAGGTGATATATAGTATGATATTCATGATGCTTTAAATAATTTTATATAATATATCACATGTTGAATCGTTAGGTACTCATCGAGAAATGGAAAATATATATATTATCCAACTGAATCTCATAAAATCTCGAGTCACTTTGATTATCATCATGTTAAGGTATGAAATGGAGAAACTGTGCTGCATATCTTATAGCTAAAATAATTTTATATAATATTGCAGAGTAAGATCTGGTTGTTTGATATCTAAAACCTGTTCTACACATTGATTTACGAGGATGATAAGCTATGAAAGAATCCACAAGTCTACCATTTCCCGCGCGCTTGATATAACGACTTTTTGTCACTTTTTTTAAAAAAAATATTTATCTATTTCCCTGGATGGTTCTACTTAATTAGATAGTACAAACATTTGAATCTAATACATATACATCCATGTATGTATGCATTTATATATATTAAAATAGAAGCTCTCTCTTGGCAGAACTTTTAATTCATCATATGTATTATTTCACCATTTGTATAATTATTTAATATCTCATTAATGATATTTAATATTGTTGGTGTAGAATCTGATTGACATCGGATTGTGCTGGAGTCGAGGACGATGAGATCGCTGTCGATGACCTATAAAACAAAGTTCCGTTTGGAGTCGGTGGTGGTGACTCCGACGGGATCCTCCGTCGATCAAGTCAGCTCTTCTGGCCAACAGAAATGGAGTGTTCATGTGAGAATTCGATAGAATTTTGAAAAGAAAAAGAAAGCTTAGAGCTTAGAGAAAACGTATCTGAAGAATCCCTTTTTATAGACGGAGCTTGATTGATGGTGACGACCATACCGTCTGGTAGCGGATCACTCGAGATCGTATAGAGTTCGGTACGGAGAGGAAGGTATCGTCAGGCTGATAGTGACAGCCATACCGTCCAGTGGCAGGCCATTCGAGGTTTGGTGGAGTCTGGCATGGAGGAGGATGCCACCTGTAGCGTCGTCTGTAGCAGACTGATGGTGATCGTTCGTCGAGATCTAATGGCCATAGTTCGGAGGATGTAGGTGTGGGTTGGTGAAGAACTTCGATATATATCAATTTCAGTAGAGTTCAGACTTCTGAAAGAAATACGTCTGAAGGAGATTATTCGGGAGCAATCCGTTGGAGGAATCTATCTGAAGAAAAAGTTCGAAAGGAGTTCGACTCCTGGAGGGGTTCGATCGAAGAAAAAATTCGAAAGGAGTTCGGCTTCCGTAGGAGTCGGACTAAAGGAGAATTCTAAAAAAAGTTTAGCTCCTGGAGGAGTCCGACTGTAGGAGCAATCCGAAAGGAGTTCGACTCCTATAGAAGTCTGAATGAAGGAGAAGCTCGAAAGGTGTTCGACTTTCATAGGCGTCCGACTGAAGAAAAATTTTGGAAGGAGTTCGGCTTCTGTAGGCGTCCGACTGAAGGAGAATTCTGACTGAAGGAGTCCGACTGTAGGAGCAATTCGGAAGGAGTTCGACTTCTGTAGATATCTGACTGAAGAAGAATTCTGAAAGAAGTTTGGCTCCTTGAGGAGTCCAACTACAGGAGTAATCCGGAAGAAGTTCGACTTTTGTAGAAGTCCAATCGAAGGAGAAGTTTATGAGGAGTCTGGCTCCTGGAGAAGTCCGGCTCCTAACGAGTTCGATAGAAATTTAGCTGTTGGGGAGTTCGATTGGTGCTCGATCGTTGAGAAGTTCGGTCGGCAGAAGAAATTCGATTGGGACTTAGCCGCTGAGGAGTTCGATCGGCTGAAGGGATTTCGCTGGGACTCGATCGCTGGAAAGTTCAGCTAGCTGAAGGAGTTTCGCTGGGGCTTGACTGCTGGAGAGTTTGGTCGACTGAAGGAGTTTGACTAAGGTTCGACCGTTGAAGCTCTTCTATGATTATCGATTGCATTGGGCTAAGCATCAGACTGGACTTCGGTAGGAGTGAAATTTATCTTCAACAATAGTCTCCTCCACTCACGAGATTGAAGGAAGTATAAAAAGGATGATCGTCGAAGTCCTCTTCAGGGCTCTGTGCTAGTTTAGATTGAAGCTCGGAGGAGATCTCATCTCCAACCAAGATTGATGTTAAAGTTGAGGCTCGGGGGGATCCCATCTCCAACCGAGGTCCATGGAGATCTTGTCTTTTATTGTCGTTGCGGTTGAAGCTTGTGGAAGATCTTATCTTCAGCCAAGATTGAAGGAGATCTTCTCTCTTGTTGACGCAGACGTTAAAGCTCGAGGGAGATCCTATCTCCAATCAATATTGAAGGAGATCTTCTCTCCTATTGATGTAGACTTTGAAACTCGGAGGAGATCTTATTTTCAGTCAAGGTTGAAGTTGTAGTTAAAGCTCGGAGGAGATCTCATCTTCAGCCGAGGTTGAAGAAGATCTCATCTCTGATTGATGTAGACGTTGAAGCTCAGAAAAGATCCTATCTCTAGCCAAGGTTGAAGGAGATCTTCTCTCTTATTAATGTAGACTTTGAAACTCGGAGGAGATCTTATCTCCAGCCAAGATTAAAGTTGTAGTTGAAGCTCGGGGGAGATCTCATCTCCAACCGAGGTTGAAGGAGATCTCATCTTTAGTTGACACAAATATTGAAGCTCGGAGAAGATCCTAGCTTTAGTCGAGGTTGAAGGAGATCTTCTCTCCTGTTGATGTAGACTTTAAAACTCGAAAGAGATCTTATCTCCAATCGAGGTTGAAATTATAGTTGAAGCTCGGGGGAGATCTCATCTTCGATCGAGGTTGAAGTTGAAGTTGAGGCTTGGAGAAGATTTCATCTTCAATCGAGGTTGAAGGAGATCTCATCTCCTGTTGATGCAGACATTGAAGCTCAAAGGAGATCCCATCTCCAACCGAGATTGAAGAAGATTTTCTCTCATGTTGATGTAGACTTTGAAACTCGGGGAAGATCTCATCTCCAGTCGAGGTTGAAGGAGATCTCATCTCTGGTTGATGCAGAAGTTGAAGCTCGGAGGAGATCCTATCTTCAGCCAAGGTTGAAGTTGAAGTTGAGGCTCGAGGGAGATCTCATCTTCAATCGAGGTTGAAGCAGATCTCATCTGCTGTTGATGCAGATGTTAAAGCTCGGAGGAGTTCTTATCTTCAGTCGAGGTTGAAGTTGAAGTCGAGGCTCGAAAAAGATCTCATCTCCAACCGAGGTCGAAGGAGATTTCATCTTCTATTGACGTAGACTTTGAAGCTCGAAAAAGATCTTATCTCTAGTCGAGGTTGAAGGAGATCTTATCTTCTATTAATGTAGACTCTGAAGCTCGAAAGAGATCTTATCTCTAGCCGAGATTGAAGGAGATCTTATCTCTTGTTAACGTAGACTTTGAAGCTCGAAAGAGATCTTATCTCTAGCCAAGATTGAAGTAATTACAGTGGTATAGGAGTTATCCATTTAGAGAGAATTTTTTGTACTGTTAAGATAATTAGGGAAACTCAACTAGGTAAGTATTTCTTCCTCTTCGATCAAATCGAAGGATTTTTATTACATTATTTTGTTTTTTTTCGAATCATATTGATACTCTTTAAATTTATTCAAGGCTTCTGATTGTGCTATTTCATAAGATACACGTACTAAACCTAAATAAATATCAGTGAACATTATAAAAATAAGAAGGTATCCTCTCTGGCTTGAGTTGTCATAGACCACATATCATCGTAGTACAAGTCCTATAACTCATTTGGTCCTTTCTCCATATCCACTAAATATAAATGCTTGTTATTTTATCTGTGAGGCATGATTCATAAGTTTTCAATTGATTCATAATCAAAAGGATTAAAGAACTTTTATTTTCTATATAACTTGTTAATCCTAGCCTCACTAATATAACTAATTGACAATGCCAAAGTTAAAGTATGTAGTTATGTCATCTTTCTTACAATTTCTTTTTTCATTTCCCACATGTAAAATATATTTGTCATCCAAAATAAGAGTTCAACAAACCATTGCTAAATATTGCCCAAGATAAATATTTTATAGAAGATTTGAGTCGAGGGCAACCTTCTCTCGTTACATTAAGGGATATACCTTATTTAATAACAAGGTTATGAGATATAAATTCTAATGATCTTAGGCATATAATAATAATTTATAATGCTCTAAGATTTTTTCATAAGATAAACTTCAATATATTTGTCCTACAGCTTCTGCTGATTTAGACTCTCTCCAGCGCCATAGAGCTTTGCAAGTCCATCTCTTTTCAAATATTAATTTCTCAGCCCCGCAAAGATTTACAGATATGAAAACTACAAATCAGTATCTAATATCCATAAGAATTTAAAATTAAAAAATTTAATGATAAATATAGTATGAATCTTCATACATACTTTTGTGCATTATTTGCATCAGACTCACAGTTGCAAGGTCAAGCTTATCAATTTCTCTTCCAAGTGTGATCTATTTGCTTTTGGTATCGTTAGTGAAAAAAAGTAGAGTTCAGTTCTCTGTGTGTACGAAGACCTGTTCTTTCCCTTTTTTTCTTATTTATACGATTTTGAGGGTTCAACTCTTGCTTTTAAAAAAAATTTTTTTTTGCTTTAGCCTTCATTCTTGTGAGTATTCCATTCCGATAAGGAGTGAAGAGATAGCTGTATGGTCTCCTGTTCGTTGGTATTTATTGGTTCTTTTATGTTGAGCTGTCTTGCAGATAATTTAAACAGCTTAGACGAGGAAGAATTCAGTTTGCTTCATTGATAGTTTCTCACAAACTGAGAAAATAATTGAGAGTGTGCTAAATCAAATTCTGACTGACACTTATTCATCCCATAACAAAACCTAATGAATTATCGAGTGATTAGTCAATTAGTCATCAAAACATGATTTTTGTATGCAGTTTCTTCTATCATTTTTGGCATTTGAAATAATTGTTAGATATTCTCATACTAACAGTCCTACCTATTGCTCTCCATACTTTTAGATTGAGCAATATGGATTGAGTGATTCCCATGCCATTCATTGCTTCCTTCTGCTAATTGCATTATCATATAGGCAAGTCATGATGCATTGATAGTAAAGAAATTATTTTGCAACAATCTTGTATGTGGGACTTATCCTTCATCTGTAGCATCATTTTTCTAAAATGTTTTTGTTTATTAGAGCATCCAGAATATAGAGGAGTTTTCTTAACGTAGTACGATATTTTTAGGTTTCTCAACCAGGTCAACATAAATTTTGACTCAAGTCAATTTTTGAATCCAAGAATTAACGCAATAAAGTAAAGAAGCCATTTAATCTACATGAAAAAAGAAACAATATTTATAAGCAAAACAACTCTGATGGATAAACATAATTAAACTAAGATTTTAGATTTAATTATAGTTCTTCTCCCACATATTTAATAAAAAATATACCTCTTATTCTTTCTTTAGTCGAGATAACAGACCCTAATTTCTTTATAAAAATCTGTGGTTACATAACCAAACCCCGTTATAACTTTCAAATGGTATAAAACTCTTTTCATTGCATTTTATGCAGACTCTCAAAAATTTTTTGTATGGTCTAAAAGATTAATAGCCTTGTGTTTAGTACAACAACTTTATATTTTTAGCTTCTAAGTAAACCTTCATTTTTAACAGTCAAAATGAAATACAACTGCTTTTTGTGAGTATACAACAAAGCAAATATATTCCAAGTGGCTCGTAAAACATTCTCATGTTATAACTCTAAGATTAAATATCTTACATCATCTTTCTCATGGATAGATCTTATGGTTACACAACAAAATCAATATAGTTTTGGACATTAAATAGAACCTAGTAATAAAGGAAAGCCTTAATGTAGTGAAGATAATTGACTAAGCATTCAATCTAGAATTTAAATTTAATCGAATCGACAGATAAGTGGAAGAGAAGTGGAGAGGTCCCCATTGTTTCTTAGACACCAATAATTAGCTAGGTCAGACAGGACAATCAATTAAAACAAATTACATTTCTCTTTACAATCATGGAACCATTTTTTCTAACATTCGAGTTGATTTGAATTAGAACATCTGAGCTGATTCAGCTATAGGTTAAATTACACTACAACTTAATAAATTTTTTTATAGAAATTTAAAAAGGTCTCGATGCACCATATTGATTTAAATTTTCAAACTAGAATGCTAATAGCATCAATTGATGATAATATATATAATATATTATATATATATATATATATATATATATATATATATATATAATATATATATATATCACATGTATAAATTATTCTAGAGTAACATCATAACATAGTGAATATTTTCACTATATCAGGCAACTTTTATAGAATAATATATACAACATAATCTCATTTGATAAAGTATAAGAAATATGATCTCATCATATAACAATAACATGCAAAATAAACAAAAATATATCATACTTTTCTTTGGTGCCATATATATTATAAGCAAAGCATTAATGATTTTAACCTAATAAGGATTGTCGATACCACTAATAGAATGGTGTATGGGGCGGAAAGCACGGATTTTTAAAGTTTAAAATACGAAATATACAAATCAAATCAAATCATAGGACCACCTTATTAGCAATTAAATTATATATAACATGCATTTGTAGATATAAAAAAAAAAGTGTTTAGAATATATCTCTTATCGCATCAGATCCTAAAGTATTCCCTAATTGCGACAACTAATCCATCAGGGGTTCCACCATGTGCCCATCGTATTCACCCTCCACATTGATTTCAACAGAGACTTGGATCAGACACCAGCATCTCTTGATTCGTTATTATAATAAATTTTAATAATAAGATTAATTAAATGGGACAGGAACCTTCCTTTAGCACTTATATGTCATCTTTCTTGCTCTCCTTATCTCTCTTTCTTTTTCTTCTTATCTTCCTTAATTTTCTCTACCCTAATTCTTTGTCTGAAAAATGACTTCTTATCCTTATAGGATAAGTGCTATTTTTTTTTTTTGATAAGAGAAGAAGAAAAAAATAGATAAATAGAAAATACTTTAAGAAGAAAAGATAATTTTCACTCCTCCGGGGACTCTTGGTGCGCACCCTTATTTATAATGTACGTAAGGGTTGCCAAGCACATTTTCTTGCGGGCTCTTTCAAAACATATTATCTCATATCCCTTCAGCCAATTTCTCATGCCCTCATCAGATAATAACGTCATGTAGACTTAGTCCAAGAGGTGCCTTAAAGCAGAGGACTGCTTGGACTAAATTCTACGTAAGTTATTATATAGAAGAGTTGCAGCTTTCATTCTTTGGCACCATCATCTTTGCTTCATCCATTTAGATTAGATTAAAAAGCCATTCCAATGGCTTAAATGGGACGCTCATTCAGCAGGAAGGGTGAGGATGAATTTGAATAGTCAGAAGTTCCAAGAAACTTTGATTGCTGGATCCAAGAGGCATCAAGGGACGAGGAGGGCGGTAAGGAGCTTGGCGGCAAGTTATTCCTAGGCAACAAAGAGTTCCTGCTTCAAAAATAACGGAGAATATCTTTCATCTACAGAAGGACTCTTCTGCGTCCATTATTTGACGTCCACATCTATTTAAAATTATTTACGTGACATTAACCAAAATGAGAAAAAGTCAAAGAAGGTAAGGCGCCAAACTAATTTCATCGCCAAAAATTTTTTGGGCATGAAAAGACTTCCACGCCGCAAGAGAGAGACTCTCTGGGCGGAGATTTTTAGTATGTGGGCACCCAACTGAAGCCAATCAGTCTAGGTTAAATCATATTCTCGAAGTAGTCATACTATTTGGCTCAAATTGATCTTAATTAGCCCAAAATCGAAAGCCGATTCGAAATGCCAACTTCGATCTAGGGTGCTTAGGAGTTTGGCTTACATATGCTAGCATGTTATCTTGCAAATATGGTCTAATCCAATTAGGATACTTAAATCAATTCTCTTTGTATTGATCCATTGGATTTCACATCTACTCAGCAGTGGGTCTGATGTGATTGGACCTAATCAGGTTAGAAACTCAACTAACTGATTTATGTCAAAATTAAGCCAACCTAATTTGACTCTAATTTAGAAACTTACTAATTAAATGATCAAATTAAAAATTTATTGAGTCGAACCACAAGAACATGTGATTGATGTCTAGCAACTATGTGACTTTCCGGAAAGATGTAAAATTTTGATTAAAAATACCAAAAAAATATCCTTCAATGTGAAAAATTAACCATGCAAAACTAGATCCTCTCGATTCTCCCTACATCCTAAATATGACTCTGGTGTATGATAAAATATGTCAATCCCAGTTCATATTAATTTCTTTTTTTAATTTTTATTGGATGATGTTTCATTTAACTGAACATTAGAAACCATTTCTAATTTTCATCGATGCTTTGATCAAAGTCTTCCGTGAATCATCATTTGTTTGAAGTAGGTTGGATGTTATTTTCTCTTAGCAGGAGGATATCAATTTCATGTTAACCCACTCACAACCTTCTCATATATAATCTTTACCTATCCAGGGAATCATTCCAGTACATGACTGAGTATGAATGAGTATTGAAACCAAAATATGGTGATTCATATATCATTAAGATTCTATGGTAGTTTCAAATCAAAGGAATTGATATGCACAGTTCTTTACTATGAGAACAATATTTGACAGGGTAGATTAAGACTCCATTAGATATTTCAACTTGGAATCCAATTCATGTGAACTCATTCTCTAAATGGCACCCAATCTTTATATTAGTATCAATACACAAGTAATTGTAAGATAATCACCCTCGCTAATTGGCATAAATAAGCAGTTGTGATAGGTTTAGCCTCGAAAACATGCGACCTACTCAGATTGTTTCCATCAATCAGAAATGTTTAATCATTAGGATTTTTAAGGTTTTAGATCTCACTGTTATGAATCTCACATAATCTTTAAAATATTCTAATTATTTGGGTTCATCATATTTTAAATAAATCAATAAGAGATTTACTGTATATGATAAAATAATATGTTAATTTTATTTTAAAATACATTATTATTGAGTTTGAAAGTTATAAGAATAGTCCAAAAAATTGATATTTGAGGGCACTTATACCTTTCATAAACATCAAGGACGATATATAGCTTGACCTTTTAAGAGCTTACGTACGAGAATTATGGACAGAAAAACAATGGGAGTTCTCCGTCCCGGTTTCGGTTAGTTTTTCAAAAATCACGAAACGCTCTATTGGCCTCTCATACTACGACCGCAGCTCTTTCAGACCACTAGCAAGAAAAAAAGATCAGCTTAAGGTTAAACGCAATTTAAGCATTGACATGTATATATATATAGTTTATTTAGAGAGAGAGAGAGAGCAGCAGAGGAGTCGATATATCTTACGTGAATATATATATATTATTATATATATATATATATAAAATATATAATAAAATATATATAGAGAGAGAGAGAGGAGAGCAGAGAGACGATATACGCGGAGAGATGTGAGAGACCGAGAGGAGAGAGAGAGCTTCGATATATCTAGTGAACAAGCTGCATTAGAAAACAATGTATACTATCTCCGATGCCGCGCAGAAAAGCCTTTGGAAGGAAGAAGTGTATCGTGTGGTTTACATTGCGATGCATTAAACAGCTATCAAAAGGATATTCCAACCTAAAAAGTCCTGAGGCTTTTCATCGATTATTTCAAAGTTTTCGGCACACCTCTCTTTCTTCTTTCTTCATCGCCTCCTCTTCTCCTCACTAATATATTTAGAATATATAATTAGTTGAGTCAGTCAGCCAAGAAAGGCTGTTTAATGCTAGCTTTCCTGAGATTGGAAGTGAGATGAGAGACGGCGAACTTCCTTCCCAGGGGACTCGTTGAAGCTATTGTCGCACGAGTCGATGTTCGGCGAGCGCCGCCGAAGGTTGTTCATGAGGTCATTTGCGGGCTTTCCAGATCCCTTGAGGTTCGCAACACCTTTTGGAGAATTTCAAGGGACCAGAGGCTCAAAGTTCTGCCGCACATGTCGAGGCCGCCCTTCACTCGCTGTCGGTGGCTCGGGGAATCCATGAGGGTATCGGCCAGAGCCTGGCAACCTGAGCGCGGGAAGTTAGCGCCTGGGACCCGTGGCCTCCCGATCACGGAATCCGGCGGTCACCGGTTGCGCACCTCCGGGCGAAGGACTCGCAAAGCGGGGGAATTCCGCGCGCCTGCAGGACGTTGCATTACGGGGGGACGGGGAAGCGGCGGGGTGGTCGATGCGGTGGAGAGGCGAGACTCGCCGTGGAGAAGGAGGAGGCGAGGAGAGAGACGGTAGCAGCGCCAATGGAAGAAGATTATGGAGAAATACTTCCATCATCGACAAGGACCACGTGTCTCTCTTGCCTGGTCTTCGCGGTTCGTTGGGAGCGAGAACGCGACGAAGGGGAAGAGCGTGAATGATATGAAGGGGGGGGGAAAAGGGTACTGGGGGGCGGAATTTATTTGTGGAAGGAGAGGGGTGGACGAGCTTGCGCTCAAGCTCCAAATGCCGTTGAACCGTCGTGGAGAAGCTGGTGGGCCTGTGGACGCGTACCTTTAAAAGTAGGTCAACTGGATGTCGTTGGACGGATCCTTGGTCCGGAACCTACCTTAAAACGGCGTTGAAACAGTTGTGCAGCGGCCTCGGCCGTGGCTGGGGCCTGATGATTAGTAATAGAATTAGGCCGAGGCCTGAATCAGGAAGAGTAATGCTTATATACACGAGATTGCGACTATAGAAAAATGATATGGAATAATAATACGGATGATTTATTCTAATACATAAACCTATGTTTAACATCATTTAATATTTTATAATATTAAATATTTTAAATGCATAAAATTAATTTTTTAAAAATCGATAACATCCATTCACAAAAATTTTGACACTGTCTTCATTTTAAAATTATGATATGTCTGTAGAAAAAATAGATATTTTATTTAAAATATCATAATTTTATTGAATGAATGTCATAATTTTTCTATTAAAATAGAATTTATAATATTGGTGAAAAGAAATTTTAATGATATGTATGAAAGAATATTTATGAACACTTATCTAAAAATGTAGTGACACACCTTCATAAATCTATGACATCTTTCACAAAACTATATTTTCTGCAGGAAGTTAGGGATATCAGATTTCTTTATTAAAGGAGATGTCATAATACGGATAGAAAACGAAAATAATATTATATGTATGAAAAGAAATATTTATTAATATTTTATTTATAAAAATTATAACATCCATTACAAAAATTATGATACTCCTCATAAAATTATGATCCTATTTACTAAAAAAACTATATTTTCTACAGAAGTGTCATAGTTTATGAAAAATATCATATTTTTTATAAATAGATATTATAATTTTTCTAAAAAAAATATTTTTTGATATCCAAATTTTGAGCACCGGTCTAGAACATTAATTACATTGAAAAGTAATGGCTACATATTTCAATAAATTATCCGGTTTGCAATCCATGTCAGTTTTTTTTACACCAGAGTGTAGTTAGAATTACTCGTGTTGGGAAAACCCATGCGGCCTATGCTTTTCACGTCGTCCGATCCAAGTAGACACTGTTAAATAGAATTAGCACCCAATCCATGCAAATATTTTTTATTTAAAAAATATTTTGGCACCTCTAAATAATTATGTTTGTTTATTAATTTTTATAATTTTTAAGGGAATGTTTGTTTTTTTTTCTATGTAATATTTATTTTATTATTAGAATTTTGTTAATTTTTAAAGATAATTTTTAATAATATAATATTTGTTATTAAATATTATTAATCTTTTAAAATATTATTAATAAAAATATTATTATTTTTATCAGTAATGATAAAAACTCCATGTACTGGATATTTAGACACAGCCAACCCCTTTCCACTATATGCTCATGATCTCTAATTAATTGATAGGCTCTAATTTCAGACAAATAAAAATAAAACTCATAAATGGATCCTATAAAAATGCTTTTCTATTTCTACCTCCATTTTATCATTAAATTAAGATATAATTGATTGGAGAGGTAAATAATTTACAACCATTGCGGCACCATGAACAAAAATAAAAAATTCTTCATGAATGTTCTGCAAAATATCTCATATTTTTTGATTAAATTAAAAATATCATTAATAAAAAATTAAATAATATTTTTTTATATGAATTTAAATATCCATTAATGAGATATTAATAATTATATAGGGACCAAGAATAATTGCACATAACATTGTGGGCAGATGGGTGCTTTTTACCAAATAAAATAAAATCTCGTGGCGATCACATAAAATTCTTTTCTTTTTCCTACCTAATATCCTTAATTTCATCAATATATTTATTGGAGGGAATAAATCTACTCCTTGCATTAGTTCAGTCTAGAATGCTTAGCTCCGAATGCAATCGAAATTCACAGAAAGGGCTTCAATGGGATCGAATCCTTAACTGAACACCGCTGTCATGTCGGCCGAACTCCCAACGGATCGAGCTTCAGGTGGAACCACTTTCAGTCCGGTCGAACTTCATCAAGAGTGGTCGCTAGTCCTCAACGAAACCCTTTCAGCTGAATCGAACATGCTCAGCAGTCAAGTTTTAGTCCGGCATTGTTTCTGACCGACCTAACTTCCTCAACGACTCGAATCTCCAGTCGAAATCTCTCCCAACGGTCGCCGAAATTCTGGCCGAACTCATCATTGAGGCACGAATTCTCCAGAAGTTCGGACTTCTCTCTACTTTCTCCTTTCGGTTCGAACTTCTAAGAAGTCGAACGTTCGTTCTGGATACTCCTGCAGGTCGACTCTCCAAGAGCCAAAAACTTTCTTCCAAAATTCTCTTCAGTCGTGACGCCTACAAAAGCCGAACTCTTTCCGAATTGCATCTTATAATCGGACTCTCTAAGAGTCAAACTTCTTTCCAGAATTCTTCTTCAGTCGGACGGCCTATGAAGCCGAACTTCTTTTCAATTTTTCCTTATTCGGACCTTCTTCAGGAGCCGAACTCCTTCCAAATTGCTTCTGTTAGTCAGACTCCTTTCAAAAGCCAAACTCCTTCCAGAATATTTTTCTTTAGTTCGGACCCTATGGAAGCGCGAACTCCGTTCCGAATCTTTTCCTTTCGACGAACTCCTTTCTTAAGAGTGAATTTCTTTCGTGACTTCTCATTCGAACGAGATTTCTCCAACGGATTGCTCCCGGATAATTTTCTTCAGGAGTATTTTCCTTTCAGGAAGTCCGAACTCCACTGAAATTGATATATAGTCTATGAGTTTTTCACTAACCTTACGCCTTCCATCCTCCGAACTGTTGACCATTTATATTACTCAACGACAATCGCGCATCAATCTCGGCTACAAAAACGGCGCCCTCCTCCATGATGAGACTTCCATCGGGCTCGAGCCGGCCCGCCACTAGACGGCATAGCTATCACTATCAGCCTGACGACACTTCCTCTCCATACCGAACTCCACGCCGGCTCGAGCGGACCCGTTATCAAACGATATGGCCGAGTCACCATCAATCAGCTCCGTCTATAAAAAGGAACCCTCCAAATATGTTGTTCTCTTAGGCTCCTTAAGCTCACTTCTTCTTTCCAAAACTCTACGAAACTCTTGCATGAGTACTCCATTTCTATGGCAGAAGAGCTGACTGTCATCGGAGGTCCAATCGGAGCTACCACCACCAACTCCGAATGAAACTTTATTTTGCATATCCACTGGACGGCGATTCTTCATCCCGACTTCCCAACCGACGATTTAGCGTCAATCAAATTTCTGCACTAATAGAATGATGCTAGACAGGAAGGGTCATTTTGAGGGTATCCTTATTCTTAAAAGAGTGCTCAAGCAAGATCCTCCGACCTTTTTTCCAAGGTTCATCTCTCCTCTTCCTCAATCCAAGAAAACTGGCCTTAAAAGAACGGCGACTAACCCATAGATCTTACGCATCTGCCATTAGCTCTGAGCCGGAATCATCCCTCCAATGCTCATCCACCGACACCTTTCAACCTCACCTCACGACGGTCATGGAGTAATTTCCAGAGCAATGTTAAACTGCTGATGCAGCAGATCAGGGGCCTCATCAACGATGGTGCAGGCCATGCGGCAGTTCCTCGACCGGTGATTGCGGTCAGAAAATTACCATCAAGATGTCAAAAATCGATCCCAAGGAAGAGCATTTGACTAGCATGCCCAGCGCCGCCTGGAAAAAAAATAGAGAGCGAAGATCCATAGTTTGGATCGGTGAGTTCTCCGCTGGAGGAGACCTTCACCTATCTGGTAGTCGGAAGCCTCAAAGGTCTGGCGACCGAGACGACAATCCTCAATCACAAACTATGGAAGATGGACCGATGATTGAGGAGCTCCATCATAGTCACCCCGGTCGCGTGTGATGAGACGTCTGCACCGATCCTCCTTTCTCTTCTAATTATGCAAACGAGGTTCCATTTTGTCGAATTCAAGCTTCCTCAATTAAAAGCATATGTGGACCTTTGATCCAGGTTGGTTCATCGATACCTTCGCGCACAGGCCGTTTTCCAACTATGATGATACTCCATGGTTGCACCAGAGTCATATTATGCCCGATCTTTTTTCATCTAATCTTAAGTAGAAGCAGCAAGAAACTGATACTCGATGTTGAAGCCAGGTATGATCTTCTCTTTTGATTAGATGGAGCCTTAGTTGTGGCTCACTTCATCAGCAGCCAACGTCCGCACCGAGTTGTTGGAATTGTCTGTGAATGTCAAGCAGAAAGTTGGAGAAATCCATCCGGACGTATATATTCAATTTAACGCGTGCGGTATAGAGGTTCGGAACTTGACCAGTCTGTTGCAATGGCACACTCAAGGATGACCTTCGAGAATGCATTTATTATTTATTCGTGAAGAAACGTAACTCAGAGACTGTGTCAATCTGCTAGCTCGGATCGAGAGATATACCGTGCGACAGAGCCTGTCAAATTGAAGGGTATGAAGAAATCATAGAAAAGTGACAAACGAACGAGTCTAATAACCCCAAATCATCTGATGGAGGATTGAGTGCAGTTCGACTTTCGCTCCACGGACTCTTCCGAGTCGCAAGTGAGACCCGAAAAACTCCTTCTCGGAGCTCGTCAATCAAGAAAAGCCCCAATAAAGAACGCAAAGAGTCTCCCCTAGAAGCGTTCTGTGCAACTACGCCCCCTATGTCCTAAAGCTCAAGTTTGATGAAAATTAAGAATCAACTTCAAGATTCAAAAGAATTACAATCTCTCCAATAAGTGCGATCGATGTAAGTACTACCTCTACCATCGTGACCTGATCAACGAATACTGAAAGAATGCATTCAGCTCCGAGATGAAATCGGAGAAGCTCATCAGGAGGGGCAGGCTGGATCGATTCTTGTTAGTGTACGCTAGCTTGAAAGCATGAGAAATCAGCCAAGGATGCTGCGCTAAGCCAGAACCATCAATGACGGATGAACAATAAGGAGTCGACCGCCTTCTAGCATCTAACACTATCTTTGGGAGGCTGGTACTTTGACAAAGCCGTCATCTTTCCAACCACAAAGATAAGAGAAGCTTTGCTTAAATTTTAGAGAGCCAGCTGAGATAGAGGAGGCCTCGTCCAGCCCAAAATTATGTCTGAAGAAACTGGAGAAACAACGCTCCTATGATCCTTGAAAACATAGAGACTGAGGGATGGCTATTAGTAATTTTTCTTCAATAAAATTTCTTATTTCATAATATTATTTTTTGGCTGTAAAAACTATGTGATGATAAGGAAGAAGCAGTCAATGTAGCCATATTAGAAACAGAAGAAGAACCTCTATCCTACATGAGAAGTTCAAAGTCCTTTTAATCTCCGTCAAATGTAAGATCTCTTCCGAGCCTCAGAGTCTACGGTCAATAGAAGATAAGATCTCCTTAACCAGTTCGACCAAAGAAAGATCTCCCTAAGCTTCAGAATCCTATTCCAATAGGAGAGTAAGATTCTCCTTCAACATCAGTTAGAGATAGATTCTCTCATCATGCTTTAGAGTCTACGTTCAATAGGAGAATAAGATCTTGCAATCTTATCGGCTAGAGATAAGATCTCTTCCGAGCTTCAAAGTCGATTCATAGAATAAAGATCTTCTCAACCTCGACAGAGAAAGATTCTTCTCTGAGCTTCAGAGCCTCGCCCAATTAGAACGAAGGATCTCCTTCACAGACTCGCATCGCACCAAGATAGATGTCTGTTCTGGAGCTTCAGATCTACGTTCAATAGGAGATAAGATCTTCTTCAACCTCGGACTACAGATAAGATCTCTTCTGAGCTTTAGAGTCTACACCATAGGAGATAAGATCTCCTTCAACTTTGGCAGAGATAAGATCTTTTTCGAGCTTTAGAGTCTTCGTCAATAAAAGATAAAGATTCTCTTCACCTCGACTAAAGATAAGATCTCTCCGAGCTTTTCAAAAGTCTAGGTCATCGAAAATAAGATCTTCCTCAACTTCGACTTCACTTCAATCTCGGCTAGAGATAAGATCCTCTTTCGAGCTTTCAGAATCATACGTCAATAAAAGATAAGATCTGTCTTCAACCTCAGTCTAGAGATAAGATCTTCTTTCCGAGCTTTGAGTCTACGTCAATAGGATAAGATCTCCTTCAAATCTTGAGCTAGAGATAGATCTCTCTCGAACCTTTAGAGTCTACGTCATAGAAGGATAAGATCTCCTTTCAACCTTGATTAAAGAAAGATTTTTCGAGCTTTCAAAGTCTATGTCAATGTGGAGATAAGTCTC